>JAJEJO010000260.1:137461-468812 GCA_020662805.1 Glaucomys volans | reverse complement strand
TCTTTTCTTTTCTTTTCTTTTCTCTCTCTCTCTCTCTCTCTCTCTCTCTCTCTCTCTCCTTCTTTCTTCTTTCTTTCTTACTTACTTACTTGGGATTTACTTATTTACTTACTTACTTACTTACTTGGGATTGAACCCAGGGGAGCTTTACTACTGAGCTACACATCCAGTTTTTCTCATTTTTTCTTTTGAGACAGGGTCTTGCTAAATTGCTGAGGATGTCCTTCAACTTGCAATCCTCCTGCCTCAACCTCCAAGTCCCTGGGACCACAGATGTACTGTCAGCAATGGGTCAGTTTCATGGCTTTAAATAGCAACCATCCAACTACCTATTTGACATCTTTATCATTGTCCAACAGGCATTTCACATCAACTGACAAAACTCTAGATTCCCTCCCATTCACTGTGTGTGTGTAGTGTGTGCGTATGTTTGTGTGTTGTGTGTTGTATGTGAATCAGGTGGGGAGATTTGTTCCTTCCCTAGTTTTCCCAGTGGCTCAGTATATGGGAACTCTATTTCTGTAATTGCATAGGACAATGGGAAAAAAAGAGAAAGAAAGCTTGGTCACTTTTAACTCCTTTTTCTTCCTATTCAACCCATTAATAAAACATATTAGCAATATCTTCAAAAAACATTCATAATCTTTTCACTTATCATCACCTCCATCAAGTTGTGCACATTGGTGTGCACCAGTAATCCCAGTGACTCAGGAGGATTCCAAGTTCAAGGCTAGCCCCAACAACTTAGTGAGGCCCTAAGCAACTGAGTGAGATCCTGTCTCAAAATAAAAATTAAAAAGGGTTGGGTATGTAGCTTAAGGAAAGCACCCCTGGGTTGGATTCAATCTCCAGCACCAAACAAACAAATAAACAAACAACTCATCACTCATCACCTCCATCCACTTCTACCACCCACACTAGTCTAAAATCACTCACAAGAACTCTTGCAACAGGATTCTATTTTTCTCCCTGTTTCCACCCTTCATCTCCTTCCCTACTGTCATTTCTTCCAATGGCTGCCAGAGCAATCTTAAAAATAATGCAAATCTTTCATATACTTAAACCTTATAGTGGCTTTCCTTAATATTCCAGAATCCTGACTCCGGCTTATACGGTCCTGTATGATCTGGCTTTCTTTCTTTCTTTCTTTCTTTTTTTTTTTTTTTTGGTACTGGGGATTGAACCCAGAGCACTCGACCACTGAGCCACAAACCCAGCCCTATTTTGTATTTGATTTAGAGACAGGGTCACACTGAGTTGCTTAGGGCCTTGCTAAGTTGCTGAGGCTGGCTTTGAACTCACAATTCTCCTGCCTCAGCCTACCAAGTGCTGGGATTACAGGCATGCACCACCACACCCAGCTTGATCTGGCTTACTTTCTATTGGTGCAACCTCATCTCTTAATACTTTTTTTCCTACTTCTTTACTGTGATCCAGCCACACTGACCTCCTTGCTGTTTCCTGAACATCCTAGGTATATGCTCACCTCATTGTCCTTTGCCTGGAACATTCCTTCCTAGACAGTCACAAGACTTACTCGCTTATCTCTTTTGAAGAGGCTCCCCTCACTTTTTTATCTCATATAAAAACCAGAAGTCACTCCTTCACCTAAGCCCTGGCAGATTCCTATCCATCTGTATTTTTCCCACTGTACTTGCCCCCAGCTGGCATACACATACATTCAGATCTTCCTCTTTCTCTGTGTGTGTGTGCGCGTGCACACACACACACACACACAATCTTTCTCCACCACAATACAAATTCCAGAGGGCACAAACTTTGCTTTTCTCAATTCTGTATTCCCAGTACCTAAAACAGTCCCTGGTATTTATTAGGCTCAATAAATATTTGTTAGTTAGTGAGGCAGACAGCAAGAGACTGACAGACCATACATGAGCAGCAGTTACAATTTAATTAGTTCAAAATGTCTGTCATTCCATTCAGCAAATATTTGCAGAGCCATGAGATGGGAGACATTAATCTACTATTCCCTTAATTAGATTCAAGTCTTCTGCCATCTCTCTTATGTATTTATACTTTCAAGGTGCTAAGGATGATGACAATGATAATAGTACCTTTTTATAATAACATGATGTTCAACCAAAGAAACAGGAATGTGAAGTTCCAAGAGTAAAGAAAAAAGTTATCTGAATTGAACTTTTTGACAAGCATACTATGTTTGGTTGATTTGAGTGGTTTTTTCAAGGGTAATGACTAATTTCTCCCTTTTGGCCTCATATCAGTGTGGAATGTGAGTCTGCATTAAATACTTGGATTCTTAAGTCAATTTCTGGCTCTGCCATTTATTGGAGAATGTGATGTTAGGCAAGTTACTCTCTATAAAGCTTTATTTCCTCATCTATAAAATGGAAACAATCACATGCATACCTGCTTAATAGTGTGGCTGTAAATATTAAACAAAATAGTGCACATACAAGCATGGTTGTCATATGGCAAATGACTAGTACATGGTAACTGCTTAATCTTATTACTAAGGAGTTAATGAAGGTACTTAACACTTCTGAACTCTTTCATCCTTTCTTAAGTTATTACAAACTGGACTGCTAGCACTAAAATCACTCAAGATATGATAATGTATTCCTTTTTAAAAAAAGTTACCAAAGTCTTCAAATAAAATAAAATGAACTACAGGTTTAACAGTTCTTACTGTGTAAAATTACACTAATAATGTCATTTCCATTATAAGATTATAATCCTTCTCAGCTCTGGTTTTCGAGTCTTTGGTGAATAATTATACAAACTGAAAATAACTTGAGGGATGCCTGATGATCGATAAGATTTTTTTCCTTTTTACTGCTGACTGCCTACCTCTTAGGAAAGAGAAATTGAGCTTGTATGATGGGCCAAATGTTTATGTCTCACCCAAATTCATATGCTGAAATCCTAACCTCTAATGTGATAGTGCGGGAGGTAGGGTATTTGGAAGGTAATTAGGTCATGATGCTGAGGCCCTCATAAATGGGATTAGTGTCTATATAAAGGGGACTCTGGAAAGCTCTCATGGGCCCCCTCTGCCATGTAAGAACACAGTGAGAAGATGACTATCTATGAATCAAGAAGCAGGCCCTCACCAGACATCAATTCTGCTGGTGCCTTGATCTTTGACTTGCCAGCCTCCAGAACTATGAGAAATAAGTGTTTTTGTTTCAGTCACCCAATCTATGGCAGTGTGTTATAGCAGCTTGAACAGACTTAGTGTCCATGGAACATCAGTGGTTCCCAAGACCACTCCCAAATTTGATTATCTGGCAGAAGGACTTCTGGGACTCAGAAGTGGTTAGACACAGTTAAAGGATACAATGTAGGGTTAATTAAGGAAGGAGGTGTATCAGGTAGATTCTGGAGGATACCAAGTACTAGCTTTTAATAGCTCTCTTACAATGGAGCTGCACAGGACACAATTAATCCTGTCACAACTAACTGTTGCAACATGTGTAAAGTACTGTTTAATAGGAAAGCTCTCTTTAGTCTTAGAGACCAGATTTTTTATGAGGTAAGTCACCAAATCTTTATACCCCTGGGAGAAAAGCAAGTGGTCACCATAATCATATTTTTTACACAAATTATCTAGACAAGCTGGTACAATGTGGTTCATAACCAGGCACATAAAACACTCTTATTAGTTAATAACATAAGAAACATTTTAAGAGCTCAATTTTTAGGCATTACCCAAGCAGGTCCTTTGGAAAATGTGCCAGATTTAAGCAACTCACAACTGCTGGGATAACTCTTTTCAATTAGGACATACGATCTAGGGTGTGAAGAGTGACTACAGATCAGATAAACCACTTAAGAGACATAGTCGGTATAGCCTACCTATCAATTTCTACCTTTCTAAGCATGTATCACTCACTCCATGTCTATATTCACACACTCTGGAGCCTAGTAAAGCAGAGAAAAGAATTATGTTAAAAGCCTCATTACAAAACAGTGAGAGTATTGCTTTGTATTTCATTCTTTTCAAAATCAAAGGCCAAAAGTTGAAATATGGAGCACAAAGAACAGTGTTTCTCAAATTCTATTCCTTAAGAAATGTTAACAGGTATTATACAAATAAAGGGTAAAATGGCCAAATAAGTTTAGGGAACATTATGTACTGTGTCCTACTTGAAGATTTATATTTTCCTTTTTTTTTTTTTGGTTCTGGGCATAGAACTTAGGGGTGCTTTACCACTGAGCCATATCATCAGACCTTTTTATTTTGAGACATGGCCTTGTCAAGTTGCTGAGGCTGGTCTTGAACTTGCGATCCTCCTGTCTCAGCTTGCCAAATCATTAGGATTACAGGCATGCTCGCACCTAAAATTAATGTTTTCTTCTATTTTTAGTTGTAGGTGGACATAAGACCTTTATTTATTTATTTTTATGTGGTGCCGGAATCCTCGCGTTAGGTGAGTGCTCTACCACTGAGCTACAACACCAGACCAAGATATATATATAAGATATATATTTCTTTTTTTTTTTTTTACAGTGCTGGGGATTGAACCCACAGCCTTGTGCTTGCAAGGTAAGCACTCTACCAACTGAGTTATATCCCCAGTCCAAGATTTATATTTTCTATTAGCATATTAAAAGCTCTAAAAAGTCCTGATTTTAAAAATAGCAAAAAATCCTATTGGGCTGGGGATGTAGATCAGCGGTAGAGTGCTTGCCTAGCATGTGTGAGGCACTGGGTTTGATTCTCAGCACCACATAAACATAAATAATCAAGATAATAATCAAGGTATTGTGTATATCTATAATTTAAAAATTTTTTTAAAATCCTATTAATTTTGTAAATGCAGCCACATATGAAATTTCATTTATCATGAACAATTTGTGAGAATATCTATTAATACCTGATGGAACACCAATAGGAAAACCCTAGAATGGAAAGGCTTTGCCAGAGCTTCTTAAAGATGAGGTAGCTGGCCAGGATAAAAATATAAGTACATTGGTACCATGGCAATGGTAACATTGATAATCCTGAAGGTGTTTGAAAATTCTGCTTTCATGATTTTTTCCAATTAACAACTACAAGTTGATTTCATGATTATCTAATGACCGTAACCAAAACTCATGTTAGCAACAGTGCTTAATAAATTGGCCATGACAATGCTGTCAATAATAAGAAAATATAATGAGCTTATCAGTGAGGAGGCAAGGCTTGATTATATAATCAGATTCAATAAATCTACTGACTTCTGATTTTGACAAAGGCACTGTTGCTCTTTCAAACACTCAACAACTGGCTCACTACTTAATGAAAGTTTTCAGCCAGACAGCCAGAGTGATAGTCTAATTGCTTCAGGAAAAGAACCAGGGGAAAAAAGAGAATTCAAGGGAAAGGTACAAGCAATAATACTGGTATCACAGAAATTACATAGCAGAACTGTAAAAAGTCATGCAGGGAAGAATTTACAACCTAAATATAGCTCTCTGGCATAGTTCACATATCTGGTAATAAGGGTCACTGCTGTTTCCTTTGCTATCAGCTGCTATAAGAGACCATTCTTGGTCACTAATGACAACCACAGGTCTTCCAGTAATAGAAAGTAGGCTGGGAATAGAAGTAAGGTTGAAGAGAAAGTGCAAACTGAAGGTTATAAGTCCTCAGTCTTAAGCTTCCTTGGTTCAAATATTCTTTTCCCTATTCTATTTTAAAGTAATTTTTTAGTTGCGGATGGACGCAATACCATTCATTCATTCATTCATTCATATGTGGTGCTGAGGATCAAACCCAGTGCCTCACATGTGAGGGGCAAGGGCTCTACCACTGAGCTACAATCCAAGTCTCTCTTCTCTTTATTCTTGATAACCACCTTCATACTCATTCCCATGTCTGCCACTCTTAGACCCTAAAATATCTAACCTCAATATTCCACTCATCTTCTACTTTCCCTCTACTCTGAGGTCCCTATTTCTAACTACCTTTCAGAACTTTTACTGTACATGAGCCTCAGCATCACCAGAATGCAGGCAAAGAAAAGAAATGAAAGTTTCACAAATAATTCACCATAAACTGTAAATTAATCATGTCATTTGGAGCAACTTGCTTTCTGTTCAAAACAAATTTAAACGATGTTCTAAGTATGTCTATCTTTTCATCAAAACAACATGAACAAATATGAACTACTAAATCTTACCTGATGTTTCATGTAATGATTCATATAGGGGGTTGCCATTCTACTAACTTTGAGGCAAAATGGACACAGCAAGTTCTTTGTGTTTTCATGGGATGCTCTAAAATGAGTTTCTACGTCAGAAAATGTTGAAGATCTAAACTGGCAAACCTAAAAATATAAAGAACTTTTAGTTTAACCTGAAGCTTTGTAACTTGCATAAAATGACAACAAATTAGCCATGATGAGGTACTTGTTAAGAACATTCTGTACTACTTGTTGAGCTCTGTTGCCTATGCAACCAAGAGTCCTATTTCAGACAACCTCTAAAACTGAAAAGTTATTTTTCAGAGTTTAGGGGTATGTTCTGAAACACAGCTAGACTCCCTTCTTTTCAGATCCACCATCCCCATCTTGACTTAATTTTCAAGCTTTAATGCCTCTTGTTCTATAAAGTTTTTCCTGCTATATAAAAGAGTATTTCCTTTTTTAGATTTTAAAGGCTATGCAGCAGTGGCAATTTATCTTTATCTTGCTTTCTTATTATTGAGAGTCACTTCAAATTCTGGAAAAACAATGGTCCCAAAGCATTTAATTAGGTTCTCTGTTAACTAGAAGCATTTCCCATTTTCTTGGAATGTCTACATTCTCCCCTAATATGATAAGCCCTTAGGTTTTTTCTTTCTCTAGCAGGATATTTCTTTGCCTAGCACAGGGGGTCAGCAAACTATGGTCCACAAGCCAAATCTAGCCCATCACCCCCAAGGGAGTTTTCACTAATGAAGAGGCTCTTCAATTTTGGTACGGTAGCTACTTTCAATGGTCAAAAATCAAAGTAACAACACTATTTCATGGCACATGAAAATTAAATAGACACCTAAGTATACAGTAAAATGTGTATACCTGGCAAATATACGGCATTTCACCGGGTTTATGAGTATCCTTCATATGTTGTAAAAGAATATGCTCTGTTTCAAATGACAATTCACAGATTTTGCAAATGGCTGCAAATGGAAAAAAAAATCACATAATTTTAAGGATATATATTTAAAAAGGATACATTTTTTACATCTATGACAATGACAACAAGAAGTAACAGTAATAGTGGTAGAAGTAGTAGTGAGGGTGTTCTAATAATTTTATCACTATAATGTAACATTGTTTTAAGGACCTTCTTTAGCTTATTTAATTCTCATAACATCACTGAAGGAAGTGTACTGCTACATTTGTCTACATTTTTCAGATGAACCAAAAAATACAGATAGATTAATAAACTATTTACACGAGGTATTTCAATTTTAGTAACAAATTTTATTTAAGTTATAAGAGTTAAAAACTTATTTTTTAATTTTACCCTCAAAGTCTATTTCTTGTACTTATCATCAGAATTCTTAAGGTTTCCTGATAGTTCAGATGATCAAAATCAGTAATATTCACAATTTCAATGATTATCACTTACTAGAAAACTCATGGGGAGTGTGTGTACTCTCAATGTGGCACTGCAACTGGAAGGGTGTGGGATACTGCCTGTAGCAGTGCTGGCAGGTGGTGTGGTTTTCCCAGCTCTCACTATTCTGCTTCTCGAGTTCCAAATGGTGTTTCATATGGTTCATGAACCTATAAATGATTGTCAAGAGGTGCAAAGACTCAGATTTATAACCACAGAAAAATCTCACAAATAAATGTCTGATTGCAAATTTTTAAAATGCAGTTGTATGACTAAATCAAAATAATATCTCCAAGGCCTTAAAATCCTCTAAAAAAGTATGCTCTTTAGGGGGGCACACTGACATGTGCCTACAGTCCCAGCTACTCAGGAGGCTGAGGTGGGAGGATAACTTGAGCCCAGTTCAAAATCAGCTTGGGCAAAACACAGGACAACATCACACACAAAAATGTATGTATCTTACTTTATTAACTTTCATTAAGTAGCTCACTAAACATTTTTTTCTTTTCATCTTGTTTCAATATATAATTAATGTAATCACTAATATGCTATAACTCTTCATTATTATTTCAGACTTAAAACGTTTTGGGTAAAGAAAAATAGCAGGCTTCTTTTCCACACATGAAATGCTATTTACATATCAAAATAAAATACTTACAAAAATGAAACTATCACCAACAGTAACTATGGAGTCATGAGAGAAATCTTTTAAAGGTCTTGAAGTTATATAGGTATTTGTCTCAGTTACAAAATGAATGTAAAAATAATAATTACAAAAACCTTTTGCATTATTTAGTGATACTGGTTTAATGTTGTCACAAACTGTTCATTTTTCCTTACAGAATATCATTTGAGGTACCTCCCATTATTCAGTTTTACATTCTGCTATTCTGACATCTCTAAAAGGTTTCTTCTGAGAAGGAACCATGGTTTTCAATGGCAGAGAGTACACAATAAATGGGCATACCTACTTTGAAGAGTTTACCAAAGCTTTTGGCTGAATTTCAAAGTAAAATTTTTTTCAATCAAAACAACAATTTTAAGACTGGGTCAACTACTTAAAATAATTCACTATAAAGTTCCTAAAGAAAATCTTGAAACAGGGTGGACTAGATAGCAATCATTGTGAAAGTTTTAACATTTATCTCTTTTTTATACCTTCAAAACACTGCTTCTTTTTAGAGCTGGTTATGGTACACATTGCAATATCTTCTTCACTCCTTTGGTTTTGGTAAATGTTTGCAATTTACTTTGAAAAGTATCCAAAAAAATCAAATGATTCTATGGATGAATAGATATGTTGTAAATAAGTACAAGTTTAGCATTCCTAATATGAAAATCTGAAATTTGAAATGCTCCAAAATCCAAAACTTTTGAGCACCACAATACCACAAGGTAAAAATTCTGCACTTTACTTCATATGATGGGTCACTGGCAAAATGCAGGCACACCATAAACATTATATAAATTCACCTTTAGACCATGTGTATAAGGGACATGAGAAACAAAAAATGAATTTTGTGTTTAGACTTGGGTCTTATCCAAGACATCTCATTATATATATATGCAGATATTCCAAAATCTGAAAAAAATTTCCCAAATATGGAACATTTCGTGTCCCAAGCAGTTTGGATAAGGGTTACTCAAATTGTATAGTAAAATGTTAATGGAAGAATTTAGGTGATCAATAGATGGTCACTGTAAAAATTTTTAATTTTGTTGAACATTCAATAATTTTTATTAGAGCTGGGTGCAGGGGCGCACGCCTGTAATCCAAGTGACTCGGGAGGCTGAGGCAGGAGGATTGCGAGTTCAAAGCCAGCCTCAGCAACTTAGTGAGGCCCTAAAGCAACTCAGTGAGACCCTGTCTCTAAATTAAAAAAATACAAAATAGGGCTAGGGATGTGGTTCAGTGGCCGAGTGCCCCTGAGTTCAATCCCTGGTTCCAAAAAAAAAAAAAAAAAAAAAAAAAAAAAAATTTATTAGAAAATGTTGGAAAAACAACCTCACTTAATATAAATGTCAGGTTACACAAGCGATGAAAAATTATATGACTTGTTACTTTGTTTTCCTACTACCTCACTTAAGACGAGATGATAAGATGAAATGTGCCACATAACTGAAAGTCTACAAAGTATACGTTCTTAAAATTTAAAGCATACATGTATAAAATCTTTAAAATTCCACTCGAAATTAAATCTGTTTTAAAATATATTAAATTATAAAATCAAAGCAAACATGTTTCATAGAACTTTTCTAAAAAAGACCACTTCCTCTATAGGTAAATATGTTAAAAATTTTAAGTAGAAACAGAAAAATTTGAGCATTGAATAAGACCAGAATGGAGGTTAGATTGGATAGTGCTTTTTCTTGTTATATAAAGAAAAGTAACGGACTGTGGCTGTGACTTAGTGGTTGTGTGTGTGTGTGTGTGTGTGTGTGTGTGTGTGTATGAGAGAGAGAGAGAGAGAGAGAGAGAGAGAGAGAGAGAGAATGTGTGAGGCACTGGGTTCAATCCTCAGCACCACATAACAAAATAAATAAAATAAAGGTACTGTGTCCATCTACAACTGAAAAAATTATAAAAAAGAATGTAAGATTCATAAGCAACTAGAAAATAAAAATGTCACAAAATTCCTAGTTCAATCATATATAGAGAGCAAAGAAGTAATTTTCATTATGTTAAAACATAGTTTGTCCTTTCTTAAACTATATGAAAAAAATTACAGTTATGGAGATTCAGGAGTAATACTACTAAAATATAAGAGAGGGTAAAAGGGCTAGGGTTGTAGCTCAGTGGTAGAGTGCTTGCCTAGCACATGGGAGGCACTGAGTTTGATCCTTAGCACCATAAACAAATAAATAAAATAAAAGTTTTGCATCTATCTACAACTAAAAAAATATAAAAAAGAAAAAAATATAAAGACAGAGCAAAAGCTTTTCAACATAATAACCTGCCTCTGTTCTTGGCAGAAGGTGTTAAAACTGTTTACCTAGGATGGGAAAGAAAAATAACAATATAATATTCATATTCAAAATTCAGGATTTTATACATTGTAGTATCTAATTATTAAATAATTATAAATAAATATTTACATACCTAATATTATTTTTAAGAACTTTCAAGCAACTGAAGCATTTAAAGGTTGTGTAAGTCTTCGGTTCTTCCTCCATGGCTCCTTCGTGTCTTCCGTAATAAAAGTCACTAACTAACATGATCAATTTTCCTTTCTCTGAACCAGTATTAGTTTTTTCTTCAGCACATGAAAGTTCTGTTTTAATACTTTCCATAAAGTTATTTACCATGTCTGGGCAACAACGCTAATAAGAAGAAAAAAATAAAAGCCTTATTTATATGTCTTTTTAAAATGAGATATAAAAAATGAATTCTGTGTTTACATTTAGGGCTAGATTATACAAAACTATGCATGGCAATACATCTGGAAAGACATTCACCAAAATGTTGGCTTCCTTTTATAAATTTTAAACAATTCTAACAATAAATACTTACTGTCTTTTTTTTTTCTTTTGTACTGGGGATTGACTCCAGAGGCATTCCACAACTGAGCCACATCCCCAGCCCTATTTTGTATTTTATTTAGAGACAGGGTCTCACTGAGTTGCTTAGAGTCTCACTAAATTGCTGAGGCTGACTCTGAACTTGCGATTCTCCTGCCTCAGCCTCCCAAGTGCTGGGATTACAGGTGTGTGCCACTGCGCCTGGCCTTACTGTCTTGATAAAGAAATAACTTCAAAAATAAATGGAAATCCTTAAGATTAGGGATATCTATATATGTGATCTTTTCTTTTAAGATGTAAATACTTAATAATTTGCTTCTTGGCCCAAAATCATACATTTCATATTTGCAGCAAGATTTAGCTTAAAAGGAAAGGTAGTTTGATATGCCTATGTATAAGCTTAATTATTAAATAACATAGTAGTATGTTAGTAAGCTTGGTTGGATGTAGACTCTAAGCACTGTTAACCTGCCATTCTCCAGAGTCAAGGTGCTAGGATATATGTGGCTCCCAAAGAAAGAAGCATCAATTACATCCGTGAAAACCTCAACACATTCTATCTAGAATGCTTAAATAATTGGTGGGGAAATCTATCTCATGAATAAAATCAAGACCTCACATAAACTGATCCTACTGTGGAATACCTTCATACATGAGCCTTCTTCTTCAATAAGAAAATGTATTTATTGTCTCTTAGAATAATTTAAAAACAATACTAAAATAGGAGAAAATATTCACAAACCACAGATCTGATAAAAGGTTAATATCCAGAACATGCAAGGACTCTTATAACTCAACAGAAAAAAATAAACTGATTTAAAAATGGGTACAGGAACTGAATAGACATTTCTCAAAAGAAGATATAGGAATAGGTAACAGGCAGGTGAAAAGACACTCAACAACATTAATTATCAGGCAAATACGAATCAAACCACAACGAGGTATCACCTCATACTTTATCAAAAAGACAAAAGATAAATACTGGTGAAGATGTAGAGAAAATGCAAACCTTGTATACTCTTTAATGGGAATGTAAACTAGTGCAGCCACAGTAGAAAACATAGGGAAGTTCCTCAAAACTTAAAAACAAGTACCAAAAAATCCAGCAGTGATACTTTTGGGTACATATCCAAAGAAAGTGCAATTAGAATTTCAAAGACAAATGTGCAGTCTCATGTTTACTGCATCATTATTCATAATAGCTAAGACCTGAAAGTAATCTAAATGTCTATTAATATACAAATGGATAGAGAATGTGGTGTATACATACTACGGAATATTATTCAGCCTTACAAAGGAAAGAAATCCTACCACTTGAACAATGGATAGACTTGAAAGATATTATATTAAGTGGAATAGATCAGTAACAGAAGGAAAATACCACAAGACTCTTCCAAGAGAAATCTAAAATAGTCAAACTAACAATGCAGACAGCAGACTGGTAGTCGCCATGATCTGGGAGAAGGGACAAATGGGAAAGTTTAGTATTAGTCAAAGGGTATGAGTTCAGTTATTCAAGATAAGCCCTAAAGATCTACTATATCATCATAATGCCTACAGTTAACAATACTGTATTGCATACTTAAAAATTTGACAAGAGGGTAGATTTTATATTGCATTCTTATCACAAAATAATAAAATGATCAGTTGGAAACTTTTAAAGTGATGGATATATTTATGGCATAGACTGTAGATGGTTTCACAGCTGGAAACTTATCTCCAAAGTCACTGAATTGTATACATGAAGTATGTACAGCTTTTTGTATGTCAGTCATACCTCAGTAAAGTGGTTTAAAAAAGGGACAAGTCTATATAATAAAACAAGTTACGGTGGAAAACAGCAACTTTCCTAAAGTCTAAGGTACATACACATAAAACAAACAAAAGTAAAAGACTTAAAAAATAATGCATTTAACAAAAAAATCTGACAGAACCAAGACCAATTAAACCTATCTTACCAATTAAATCTCTCCTCTCAATGAATATAAATGGGCTTAAATGAATGAAAAGAAATAAGATTTTCACGTAGGAACACAAAAGAAACTAGTGAAAGAAATCTACTAAAAGTGATTTGGAAAGGTTGAAAATAAAATGTTAAGTAAGAAAATAATAGGTAAATGTAAACAATAAAAAGTAAGGGTTGTACGCTTGCTATCACATAAAATGGAATTTAGATGAAATGCATGAAACAATAAGACAAAAAGGATACTTTATAAAAATACCAAAGATACATTCACAATGACATTATAAGGAGAAAGACATCCACCTATATCCTAAAGAGCAGCATCACAAAACAGAACAGGAAAATATCAAAGAAATTATTAGTCATGTGAGACCTGGAATCACCTTTCTTAAATACACTCCGGAGGCAGTAGGGATCGATTCAATAGTTTTGCCCCAGAATAAAGAGATTTGTATTTGGAATTTTAGAACATGTCCTTTCCCCCTAATTTTTTGTAAAATGCTTAATTTCAATAAAAATATGCCAATCTTCAGAATAGTGAGCAGTACCTTTTCCTAAGTTGCTTCTTTGCTTTGCACTCTTCTCATCCCTTCTTTCCCATATATCATCTACATTACCTTTTTTCTTGCTTCCTTCCACTGGGCATGCAAAGAGAATAGACTATCTTTATACAGACAAAACAGAATACTGTAATACCTTGTAAAATATTTTAAGTGGAGCTTCTCCTAAATCCCACACTTCATTAGTACCTAAAACCTAATTTCAATAGTTTCTTATACCAATATAAAGCTAGATTTCATTTGAAACTATATAAAGTGTATTCCAGATTGAGTTAAAATCCTCATTTCATATAAAATGTTCCATCATTAGAAGTCTGTTAAAAATTAAATGGGAAAACTGAGATTTCCAACAAGTCATGTGACATGCATTTGTCACCATGGGATCAAAAATAAATAAAAGGAATTTTAAGTTTTATGAAGAATTAAGTGCCTAATAAAATGTCTGCTTTAGCTGGGTGCGGTGGCGCACGCCTGTAATCCCAGTGACTTGGGAGGCTGAGGCAGGAGGATCACGAGTTCAAAGCCAGCCTCAGCAACTTAGCAGGTCCTAAGCAACTCAGTGAGACCCTCTCTCTAAATAAAATACAAAATAGGGCTGGGGATGTGGCTCAGTGGCCGAGTATCCCTGAGTTCAATCCCCGGTTAAAAAAAAAAAAAAAAGGTCTGCTTTACAAAAAGTTTGAAGAATGGCATGATTTATTAGTCAACAGAACATTCTGATTAACATTATTTTCATTTAAAATTAAAGCACAATAGGAACACACTGTGGCATGTATATGAACTTAATTTTTAAAATTTTAGGGCTGGGAAGTTTTTAAAATCTTATATAAAGACAATCATTACAAATACCAATTTTTACTTATGTTATATAGAAATACCAATATGAGATGATTTACTATCTAAATATCTGGACAAACCAGTCTGACTATGGATCAATCCTGAATATTTTCATGGATTTATAAAAAATTTTTTAAAAAATTAAATTTTGAAAAAAAGTTTTACCTTCATGTGGTATTTCAAAGGATCCAAAAGATTGAACTGAATATTGCACTTTGGACAAGATCTTAGGAAAGGTACTCCAGTTTTATTTTGAGTTGAGGTATTTGAACCTAAAATAGATTAAGGACTTTAATGACTCAAATTCATCTTTTTCAAAAACCTTAAATAATCACTAACGATAGTTTTGAAATTAATCACAATTTCTAAAATTTTATTAATAATATAATTTATTTTTCATATGCCAGATTTCATACTTACCTGTTGTTGTTGATACCATCTCCTGGGAAGATGCCTCTGAAGGGGAGTTATTTAAAGACAATGAAGAGGAGGGATTTATTTCAGAAACACTTTCACTGGCCTTTGGCTTTTTTGGATTAACACTGTTTACTTTAGAAGTAGATGGACGTTTTAATCCAAATGAAGTTTGATCTGTGTCTACAAAGATTTAAATAGTGTGAAAGATATTTATAAATACTTCAGTATAGAATATTACAAAAAACTGGTACTAAAATGACCTTATATTTAAAATCACATAAAAATTACCTTAGGGCTAAAGATAATATAATTGAATTACGATATTATACAAATGACAAGAATGCTGAAAATTTATATAACTAAAGGTAGAAATTGTACAAACAGCTTTTATGGACTATGTATATTTGGCAAATTCATGAAACAAACTTTATACAGGAAAATTCTAAAGATACTTTCAAATAAAGAAATATTTGAACAGGTATCATAAAAGGAGTCAGGCCCAAAAATTCTAACCAAAAGAAAGACAAATAAAAGCAGAAAGATTACTCTAAGTTCCTAAATAAATTTCTTTTTTTCCACTGAGGCATTTTACTTTTATGTACATTTTAAATTACTAAAAAACGAATCCTAGGATTTTCTTGCTGTGTTTTCATCTTGCTTCTTCATGGTCCATGATGCCAGCTGAGGCTGTCGATACTATGAAACTAAACTGCTGGGATGGGAACACATTATTCTGTCATTTTTCTAGGTCTTTGAGCTGCACATCAAATCTAGTGTAGATCACTCCACACATTTTTAACCTGACTGTGAAGTTCACAATAATTCTCCCAGCTCAGTGATCATCAATGATTTCAAATTTGCCAGTGTAACCATGTTTCATCATCACAGTTAGAAATCAGGTGATGACTTCAAAGAATGGCCTAATAAAGACATGGTGCTTGCCTCTCTTCAGCATTATTGATGTTCTTGAGAACATTAGTCAGGACATTTATATACAACATTATGGCAGCATGGAAAGATGGGAGACAGTAAATGAATTTATCTTTTGATACATAAGAATTGACCTTATAAAAATTATTTATTCTAAAAATGTAGAGATTTAAGATGCTTTACAAAACGTGAGATTTCTTCTAGAAAATTCAGTTTTGTTCTTTTTCCAACTAACAACCTGACAGGTGGTTTAGATGAAATTATCTGATTATTCCCTAGGTGTAAGGGAAACAACTAATCTTGTACAGCAATATCTCACTCATTCATATAAAAAGGAATTAATAAAATGGCTTTCAAACTATGGTTCCGAGTCTAATGGAATAAAATGGGCAGTCAGATAAAACTCACTTTATGTTTTATTCATTAGACTTTTACATAGCTTTTGTTTGAATGGGGATTTCCTTTTTAAAAGCAGTTTTGTGTTTGAAAATCATCACCTTAAAGGCCAAGGGATTATATAATTCAGAGTGTCAGCAAGTGATAGTTTAGGCTATAAATCAGACATAGCAAAAGTGATTTTTTAAAAATAATACACAGTTGTACTTTACTGTGATAAAGGTTCTAAAACTATGTATATTTTAATGCTCCCAATTGTACATTTATAAGAGAACCAGAGTGGGTGTATGTTAGGAAAGTAAGATTATGATGTTAGCAGGCTCATCTATCAAATCTGTTTCTTTCTTTGAGATAACATAGAAATGTTTTTTTTTCCCATCTTCAAAGCACATCATTACTGACTGCTATTCTATACTCAGGAACTTGGACCAACTTTTTTGTAATCACTTTAACATTCTTCAGAGATGCTTACAAAATATGAACGCTGGTATTTTGGATTATATATAATGGGCTGTATATTAAAAATAGATTATTTTAATATATAATATTTAAAACAGGAAGAAATCAAAGTTACATAAAATCACTCTGTGCTCAATAGTTTTTTATTCTGATCCTTATTTCTATTGCCTCTGATCTCTAACTTTCACTAGACTCAACTGTTCTTATCTGTACCAACAAAAATTCCATTTTAATTTTTCAAAATCAAATCATTTTTTCGTGGTGTTAGGGACTGAACCCGAGCGTCATGCATACTAGGAAAGCGCTCTACCAGTGAGCCACATTCCTAGCCCTCATTTTTCAAAATCAAGTTCGTATCCAACTCCAACTTTGTCTAAGAACCTACCCCGATCATCTTGGACACAAGTTCAATAATCATGCTTCCAAATGCATATCACATATAAACATTCATAATTATCACTGTAACAACATTTTAAGTACTTTAAAGCTTACGATGAAGTTTTCACTTATCACTTATGTGAGCCTCAAAAAAGCCATGAGATAACTAATGTTATCTCCAAATGGCTCATTTCAGGTCTGGAGAATAAATGCATTATGTGAGAAAAGTAAAAGTATCTGTTTTAATGTGAGAAAACTGAAGTGTAAAGAGGTTAGGTGACTTGATAAAGGCAACAAAAATCATTAGAAGAGACTTTAATATGTTATCTTCATAGCCAACTAAAACAGTGTTTACCATTCGGGGCAAAGTTCCAATCTCTGCAGTATAAAAACTTTTCAAGTAAGAAAAAGAGTCACTTTTTTTGGATACTGTGGATTGAACCCAGGGACACATAACCACTGAGCCACATCTCCAGTCCTTTTTAAAAATAAATTTATTTATTTATTTATTTATTTATTTATTTACAGCTATTGTTTCTCTTTTTGTGTCTTGCTAAGTTTTTTAGGGCCTTGCTAAGTTGCTGAGGCTCATCTTAAACTTGTAATCCTCCTGCCTCAGCCTCCCAAGCTGCTGGGATTATAGGCATGCATCGTCACTGTATCAGACTAGGAGTCACTGTCTTTTAACTACTAGCAATTTCAGAAATTCAGACTTTCTCTATGAATAAACCATGTGCTTTGTAAATTCAGATTTAACACAACTATTTTATCTCCCTATTTATTCTGTTTCACGGCTATTTAACTAGACACCTAGATAGGTGAATATCAAACCAAGTATTATCAAAATAGGAAAATACTTTGGGAATTAATATTACTATAAATTTTTAGTTTGGGTTCAATAAATGTTGCACACTAATTTGTTAGTAAACAATTAAAAAAAATTTTGTGAGCTGGGTGTAGTGGCTCATGCCTATAATCCCAGCTATTCAATAGGAGGCTTAGGCCAGAAGATCCCAAGTTTGAGGCCAGCCTAAGCATCTCAATGAGACTGTCTCAAAATAAAAAATAAAAGGGCTGGGGATATAGCTCAGTGGTAGATTGCCCCTGGATTTAATCAGTGTACTGAAAAAATGTCCCTTTCTCCATTTAATGAAATATATCAATTTAGCTAATACAGAAACAGTAATTTCTTTGAATACAGGGAATTTTTCAGCTAGATAAAATTCTTTCACTGACACAATAATTTATTTTGGTTAATGAAAAACTTCATTATGGCAGACAAAGAACTGTAACTATTATTCAATTAGAAAATTTCACTATTCTTTCAATGGATATGTAATGAGTATTTAACATGTGCAAATCACTATTTCTTTAGTTCTGTCATTTTGTAATTCTACTGTATATGATATTTAACTACAATATCTACATCATTCATTTGAACAAAAAAATAATAAATAGTCTATTAAGAAATAAACTATTAGGCTGGGGTTGCGGCTCAGTCGTAGAGCACTTGCCTAGCATGTGTGAGTCACTGGGTTCGATTCTCAGCACCACACACAAATAAGTAAGTAAAGTTTCATCAACAAATAACAAAAATATTTAAAAAATAAAAAAACTATTACCATGCATTGTTCTCATACTAATGGACTGCCAAATAATTATTTTATTTTTTAAATATTTAGAGCATTAGAGGACATCTTTAACTCACAGAAATTGTATCAAGGTTTTTAAACCCATTGGTGGTTCCATGTGAGAATATGCTCAAAGAATACATGCTAGCCAACTTAGTAGAAAAAATATTCAATTACTAAATATTATTTTACATAAAATCACCCAAGAAAGGAATTCAGAAATGATTAGCTCTAGACAGATGTGGTAGCGAACCCTTGTAATCTCAGTGACTCAGGAGGCTGAGGCAGGAAGATCACAAATTTAAGACGAGCCACACACAATTTAGTGACGCCTTAAGCAACTTAGTTGAGACCCTGTCTCAAAACTAAAAAAAGGATTGGGAATGTGGATCAGTGGTTCAGTACCCCTGGGTTTGATTCCCAGTATCAAACAAAAAAAAATTAAATAAAAAAATAAATAAATAATAAAAGAAACGATTAGCTCTATTCTATCTTACAATATATAAAAAATACATCTATCTTACAATATATGAAATCCATACAAAGGTATGGACTTCAAAACAGAATTTAATTCCCTAGGTATATTCATCATGCCTCCTTCTGTAATTTTTATTAAAAAGTGCTAAACCAAACCATTCAAAATTTTTTCAGTATACCTGGGGACAGTGGTGCTGTATCCTGGGTCGAGTCAAACAGTAAGACTGAAGAATCATCTGATTCAACTTGTGACGAATTCTTTGAAAAATCCTGTAAAAAGTTACAGTTATTTTGTTTCGTAAATTTTTATAATGGCAAATTTAACTGTGTGCCAACATAACAAAGAAAACCTTAATGATTAAATTACTATGAACTATAAAACAAAAAGGTAATTACTACTTTCTGCCAAAATTAGCTCCTCTTGGGTAAGGATATAAGGGAACTGTTTGCATTATTTTTGTAATTTTTCTGGAAATTTAAAATTAGCTTGAAATTAAAAGTGAAAATTAAAAAAAATAGTGATATTACTGGTAAAGTAGAGGTTATATTTTAGTACAACTTTTCTTTTTTTTTGGTACTGGGAATTGAACTCAGGGGCACTCAACCACTGAGCCATATCCCCAGCCCTATTTTGTATTTTACTTAGAGACAGGGTCTCACTGAGTTGCTTAGCACCTTGCCGTTACTAAGGCTGGCTTTGAACTCTCGATCCTCCTGCCTCAGCCTCCCGAGCTGCTGGGATTATAGGTGTGCGTCACCACACCTGGCTTGGTACAACTTTTCCACAAGAAAATTTCAGTAATATCTTTCAAGGGCTTTCATCCTTTGATCCAATTATTCCACTTCTAAGATTTTATGATAAGCAAATAAAAATATTTAATGAAGAATTATTTATAAGAGCAAGAAATAAAAGTTCATATCTGATAATGGAGGAATGGTTAAATAAATCAGATGATAGACTATCATTCACCACCATGCTTTTGAGAAATACCTTTTTCTTTTGACAAAGAAAAATGTTGTCAATATAGTGTTCAATGAAAAATGAGGAACAGGTTATCAAATCAATAGTAATATGGCCCTGATCATGATACTCTATATATCACACTAATCATCTGCCAGAAACAAAAATCAAACAACAGTATGTCTTTGTTTTCTAATCCCCTCCCATATACATTACTTTTATAATGGGAACATAAAGATTTTGCTTGTTTTGTGCTTAAAAGTTGAGTTCAGTAGGTTGTAAGAACTGTACTTGCTACTGTTTTCTAATGACATTAGTTTGTTAAGAAGATAAATATTAAGTGTTCCAAACCATTCCATCCCTAGAATTTGAGGCATAGCAGGTCGATTTCTGTATGAGCCTTTATATTTATTATAGAAAAGCAATAATGGTTAAACTTAATTTTAACCGAGCACAATATTATTGAAAGGTATTTTCTCTAAACAGTTGCATTCAAAAATGGAAAATATTTGCAATTTCCAAAAATAGTTCTCTAACTGAAGTTCTCAAAATAAAGTTAATACTACAAACCATTTCTGAGGTGAAAAATCTGGTCAATTAAGTACCATAATTTCAGAGAACAGACACATTATTTGACAAATAACTTGTTAAAATAATTCTCCATAATATGGTTCAGAAAGATACAAGAAGAGGTGATAGATTGGGATTTAGAAGACCTATTTACTTAACCATGTAACTTCTGAGTTTCAAGTCATTTACCTTTTCAACTGAAATAATAGCCACCAATAACTTAAAATTCATTTGCCTTTTCTTTCTTGTTTTTTAGTATTGGCAGTACTGGGGTTTGAACCCAGAGGCACTGTACTACTGAGCTACATCCCCCAGCCCTTTTTACTTTGAGAAAGGATCTCAATAAATTTGCAGGGATTACAGGGATGCCTGAGCCTCCCAAATACCTGGAATTATTGGCATGCGCCACCATGCTCAGTTGTACTTGCTTTCCTCATAGTATATGCATTAAGTAGTTGTTACCTTAAATCATCTCCTATTTTTTCCCTATTTTATAAATAGGTAAGCTCAGGCTTAGTGCAGTTAAATAAGGTTCTCAGTACAACCCAGCTTGTTGGTGATGAGGTAGATGGAACTAGAATCCAGGCCTGCCAAAATGCAAAGCCTTTGCCTATAAGCTATAGCGCACTGACTTTAAAAGTAATTCTAACGTCTCCCCCGCCTCATTGTTGGGGCAAAGAGAATTAAATAGTTTTGAAAAATTAATAAAATTCTTAATAGGATTCTCAATTCATTTGAGAATATGTATCTATCATTTTCTTTCTTACTCTCTCTCTCTCTGTTCCAGGGATTGGACCTTGGGGCACTTAACCACTGAGCTGCATCCCCAGCACCTTTTATTTTTTATTTTGAGACAGCATCTCACTAAGTTGCTTAAATCCTCACCAAGTTACTGAGGCTGGTCTTGAACTCACAATCCTCCTGAGCCACTGGGCTTACAGGTGTGTACTACCATGTCCAGCTGAATTTATCATTCTCAACACTGGCTGTACAATATAGTCACCTGGAGAGTTTTAAAATGTCAACACAGTAAAAAAAGGCAAGTTTCTTAGTATCATGACAATAGCTATAACCTCCTGGACCCTTGAAAGAGTCTCAGGAACCTCAAGGTTCTGTGAACAACACCACTGCTTTACAGCAATGCTTCAATTTTTAAAAGATTATACTTAAACATACAGAGATTTGTGGATAGGCTGAGTTTTAACAAACTCAGGGTTAACTTGGATTGAAATCCCATATCTAGCTGTGTGGCCTTGAGTGGATCATTTAGCCTTTCTGCGGCTGTTTCCTCAACCATAAAATGGGGACAATAGTGCCTATCTCACAGGAATGGTCTAAGAAGTAAGACTAATATACACATAGCAATATCACAAAGAATTATACATATTAACATCCCCCCAAGTGGTATTACTTTACCTACTATGTTAAGTTTTAAAAATTAAACAATGAAAATATGTTCAGAAGAAACAACTTTGGAACAATCTTCTCAGTTAAGAATACTTGTTTACCATCTTAAGTTGATTTCATAAAAGTAGAGAGTAGAATAAACATCACTAGAAGCTGAAAAGGGTAGTAGGGAAAGGGAATAGTCAGAGGTTGGTACAAAAATACAATTAGTTAAGAGGAGTAAGTTCTGGTGTTTTATAGCACAGAAAAGTGACTATGCTTAATATTTCATTATACATTTCAAAATAGCTCGAAGAAAGAATTTAAATGTTCCCTACATAGGGAAAGGATTAATGTTTAAGGGGATCGATATGTTAATTGCTCTGATTTGAGCATTACATGTTTATACATGTACTGAAATATCACATTATATCCCCAAAATATGTACAACTATGTATTTATGAAATATTTTAAAAAATTAAATAAATAAAAATTGCCATTATATAATATTCATTACTAATTATATCTTTTTACTCATATTTAGATTGCATAGTTTTCAATACTATGCCTATTTAAACTACCTGATTTATTAACATGGTATTGTCTTATAGTTATTATTCTTGGTATTGAAGTATATCATAAAAGTGATGACATTTTCTGAGGCAATTACGCTTGTAACGGAATGGTAACTAGCTATGACAGTTCATAATTTTAACTTGGTATCCAGTATGTCCCTGAACCCATTGTGTATTTTCAGAAATACTTACAGGTTTAGATGTATTCTGGACAATAGCAGAGCTTTGTGAAGATTTAGATTCAGGATGAAATCTAGGCAAGGCAGCCACTGGATTTGATGCTGGGTCTTTGTAGTGTTGACTTGTAGACTTGAATATATCAGGAATAGCTATATTTAAATTATACCATATATTGAATGTTTCTACACAACCAATTTTGTCAAATTATTTCACTTTAAAGTTAAAATAGTACATTAATACTGTACCTGAACTGAGTGAGTCATTTTTCATTCCCTTTGAAGATGAGCTGGAATTACCTCTGTTCAAAATATCTATAAAAATGATATTTCCTTTAAAATTCATTATTTTAATGAAATACATTAAAGTAATAAAAAACTTTCCAAAAGTATATCCATAAATAACCAACAACAGAAATACATTTATTTCCCTTAATTGTGACAAGGTTGTGACTCAATATCAAGACCTTCCCCAATCTCTATGCCTAATTTATATTGTTAAATACCTGGAAGTTTCATTAGGGGTGAGCTGACTGGACTACTCAGCTCTTGATTACTCAGTACCATTATTTCTTTTTTGGTATCAGGGACTGAACCCAGGGTTGCTTAACCAATGAGTCACATTTCCAGTCCTTTTTATTTCTTATTTTGAGACAGGGTCTCACTAAGTTGTCTAGGACCTCGCTAAATTGCTTAGGCTGGTCTAGAACTTGAGATACTCCTGCCTCAGCCTCCCGAGTCACTGGGATTACAGGCATATACACTACCATTACTCTTGAGTTCTGAATGAGAATTCTTTTTGGTACTGGGAATTGAATCCAGGGGTGTTTTACCAATGAGCTACATCCCCAGCCATTTTATATTTTTTTTTAAATTTTTGATACAGGGTTTCAATAAGTTGCTCAGGGCCTTGCTAAATTGTTGACTCCAGCCTTGAACTTGCAATCCTCCCTCCAAAGCCTACAGTCAGTGGGATTACAGGCATATGACACTGTGCCCAGGTGACAGGAAAATTTCCTTTTTCATCTTCTAGTAGAAAAGAATCAAATCCATAACCAAAAAGAACAACAACAACAAAGAAAGTAGAAGGCAGGCTGGATTTGGCTGGTGGGTTATAAATTGTTGGCCCTTGTTACACGGATTAAAGACTATGTTCATCAGAATATTAAAAATAGTCATTAAAAAAGAAAAGAACCAAATCTCATAAAATAATTATAAAAATTAAAGGGTCAAATAAAAGTAGGGTTATTATCTGATCACTAGAGAACTCTTTCAGGAAAACAGATTTCTTTGCTGATTCAAACAATTTGAAATTGTTTTTATTCAGAAATTTCAAGATAAGTATTTACTCAAATCATTAAAAAGTTATCCCTGCTGGCCCAGTGGCACATGTCTATAATCCCAGAGGCTTGGGAGGCTGAGATAGGAGTACTGCAAGTTCAAGGCCAGCCTCAGAGACTTAGTGAGACCCTGTTTCAAAATAAAAAATAAAAAGGGCTGGGTATGTAGCTCAGTGGCAAACTGCCCATGAGTTAAATTCCCAATATCCACTCCCCCAAAAGAGTTATTCCTACTTTTTCAGTGGCTGTAGTCTACTGAACACAAGCTTTTAATACCTTCCCCCTGTGCTTTATGGTACTTCTACATAAATGTTTAGTTCATAAAAATATTTTATGATTTACACATAAAACATCAATAAAGTTATTTACATTTAAATTCTCAGTTAATAATTTAGAAATTCCACTGTTGTCTAATTGCCTTTTTGTTAGAATCATTTAAAATGAATAGACACTACTCTACTTGAGTACTGTTAACAGTCGTCTACAATTGATTTGCTGGAGGATGGGTGTACCAGAAGGTACAGCACATGTAAGAACATAGAACAGAGACTGTATAATCATGCAGTGCCTATGCATTTTATAGTCATGAATCAAGATGACCCTTTAATGAGGCAGTTGCCTAGTATGTGAGAACCACTATAAGAAACTAAACCAAACTTATTCAGAATATTCTGGTTATTTATAAGGCAAAGCATTTCAAACACTTTCTTTTCTCTATATCTGGGCTGAAGGGAGAAAAAGAAAAAACTCCAGACTACTTGGCTCCATTAATAATTAGCATTTCCCAATTAAGAGAATGAATAGAGTCTATAGAATAGGAGAAAATCTTTGCCAGCTATTCTTCGGACATAGAATTAATATCCAGTATACATAAAGAACTCAAAAAAACTTATCTCCAAAAAAGACTCCACAAATAACCCAATCAATAAATGGGCAAATGAACTAAACAGACACTTCTCAAAAGAAGAAATGTAAATGGCCAAGAAATACATAAAAAAGTTTTCAATATCATTAGCAATCAGGGAATGCAAATTAAAATTACACTAAAATTTTATCTCACTACAGCCACAATGGCAGTTACCAAGAATACAAATAATAACAAATGCTGGCAAGTATGTGGAGAAAAAGGAATACTTAATTAGTATGGAGGTTCCTCAAAAGATGAGGAATGGAATCACCTAGTGATAGGAATGACCCACCTATACTTATTGGTATTTATTCAAAATAATTAAAGTCAGCATGCTATAGTAATACATTCATATTCATGTTTACAGCAACACAATTCACAAAAGTTATGAAACCAGTCTAGATGTCTATCAACAATCAAATGGATAAAGTAGTATACATAGACCATGGAATTTTCTTCAGTCATTAAAGAACATTATGTCATTTCAGGAAAATGAATAGAACTTGACAGCATTATGTTAAGCAACATAAGCTACACTCAAAGTCAAGGGTCAAATGTCTTCTCATATGGGGAAGCTAGAGAGAAAAAAAGGAAAAGGAAAACCAAGGGTGGGAGAGAGGAATATCATAAAAATAGAAGGGAGACCAGCAGAGTAGAGGAAGGGAACCAGGGGTAATGGGGGGGAGGTCATACTGGTGAATGAAATTGACTAAACTGTATCAGTGAATAATGAATCCCAATTACAATGTATCAATAAAAAGTAGGATTTCCAATCTCAAAAGCCTATAATGTTGTCAAGTGATTTTAATCCTTAATTTCTTTTCTCCCTTAGAATACTTTAACTTCTCAAATCCTTAGTGCCATAACCAACCACATCCCCGTCATGACTATCACAAGTTCTTACTAACCTTTACCCTCCTTTTTATTTCCAGCTCCTACAAAAAGAACATGTATATCAAGGACACATAAGAGCACCCACAGGTTTTTCCATTTGAAACAACAGACAGACACTTTATGAAACGTCACTGAAGTAAATGCTTACTTGAAATGGCTGGTTTTGAACTTGATATCTCTCCAACAAAGATCAGCTCATCATCATCATCTTCATTTCTAGCTTCTTCGACTTTCTTCTGCCATGGTTCCAGTTCTTCTTCTTCACATTCCATGAAGAGTTCTGCCATTTTTGAATTATCTAATTTTCAAGCATTGAGAAACAACCCTTATTTTCAAAAAGAAAAATACTTGGTTTGCAATACAAAACATACTGTGTAAAATATATTTTAATAACCCTTAAAGCAATTACTGAATTAACGTTTGTAACTGGTACATGGTAGCAAAAGTAAAAAACTCAGAACTCAATCTGTAAGATCTAAATTAGTAAAAATGGCTGGCTTAACAGATGATAGAGGACAGTAGCCAATAAATTTTAAAATCAAATCCAAACAAAGTGAGTTTGTTATATGACTAGGATATGATAATATCTACAAAAATAATTGTATGTAACCATTATCTGAAAAAAATCCACCTGCATTAACAAAAGGGACATAAACTAAGAATAAGAAGCAATAAGTAGGAAATATACTGATACAGATTCAGGAATACTAGGCATAGAGCAAAGCAGGGATAAGGTCCTAGACTGAAAATAGGGAAATTAAATGAAACCTATTCCATACTAGGACACATTAGACATTTCTCACTGGAAGAAATTAAGCAAAGAACATGCTGTGAATATCATCAGACTGTAAGGTCTGACTAAGCACACAGAGGTCTTAGGAAGCATTTCAGTGCCTCACTCTTAAATATGGATATGGGCCAGGAATGTTGGTGCATACTCAGGAGGCTGAGGCAGGAAGATCTCAAGTTGAAAGCCATCCTCAGACACTTAGTGAGGCCCTAAGTAACTAAGTGGGACCCTGTTTCTAAATAAAATAGAAAAAAAGTGCTGGGGATGTGGCTTAATAGTTAAGCACCCCTGGAGTGAAAAATAAAAAATATGGATATGGACTACCAATGAGCACCAGCAATGTGAGGAAACCTCCAACAGAAGACTCAAGCAAAAAAGACACATGAAAAGATCTTAACGAAAATAGAGATAATATAAAGGAGAAAATATTAAAGAGAATATAATTAGCATCTTCATAAAGATAAGAATATAATAAACAATAAAATCCAGGAAAAGATTAAAAATAAGACAGGAAAAATCCAGTACAAAAAACCCACATTCCAAAGTTGAGTAAATGTGGAACTGAAAAACAAAATATACATATATATTAAACAGAGAAGCCAAGATTGTTAAAAAATCAATTTCAAGTGTACAAGATTCATCTAATAAAAATTCCACCAAAAGAACAGAGAGAAAGGATAGGGGAGGGAATCAAAGGAAAGTACAAGAAAAATTCCCAGTTCTAAAGGATAAAGGGCCCATCATCTAGCAGCTCAATGATCAAGAAAAAAAACACACTGAGGGACATATCATGAAATTCAGAATGATGGAAATAAAGAGCATATCCTAAAATTGAAGTGGAGGGAGAAGAAAGTTAAAATCATGGCAAAATAATTTTCTATACTGAATCTTTTCATCAAGCATGAGGTACATATTCTTTCATCAAGAATAAAGACCAGCAACATCAAAAAATATATTTCCCCTTTGCCCCTTTTCAAGAAGAATCCATTAGAATATGAGACTTGAGAAGAAGGAAAATAAAGTATACAAAAAGCATGACATTCAACACAATACAAAAATAGAGGAAAGTCCTGGGAAAATAGTTTTTTGTTTGTTTTGTTTTGTTTTTCAATGCTGGAAGTCGATCTCAGGGCCTTAAGCAGGTTAGGCAAGTGCTCTGCCATTGAGCCATATCCCTGGTACAATCAGGACAATAGTTGTTTGGTACTGAGCAACCACCCACAGTAAATAAAGCAGAACATTATTTCAAGAAGGTTTGACAATGTTTCCTGCAAAAGATTAAATATTAAATTGTTAGATTATCTGACAAGTTTTACCATGTAAAAATATTAGTTAAGATGCTATGGAAGGGTGTACAAAGACTTTGGTATAAATCTTAACAAAGAGCAAATTTAAAGGCTAAAAATGTTTAATTACAGGATATGCAAAAAAAAAAAAGAGAGAGAAAAGAAAATGTATCCAAAACATACTGATACCGTAGTGCTATGCTCATCAGCAAATAATATTTATTATGGTCATCATAATAAAAACATTGAATATGATTTAACTAAAAATTTAGATATAACTACACTGGGAAATGCTTGGGAGAGGGCTAAAGTATAAGAAACATGAAATTCTCACCTTCCTTTACAGAAAATCATTAGATAATGGCAAAAATTGATGATTCAAGATAGTTTTATACATATGTGTGATTTAAAAACTGAGAAATATGGAAATAACTATTGGAAGAATAGCTTAACAATTGAAAGTGAATGCCTTAAAGGGAAAAAAAGGGCAGTGTGCATAGGTGTACACACATGAGTACACACACCTATCTCTACCCACACTTTCTTCAAAATTGTGGTTATGGCCAGGCATGGTGGCACAGACTTATAATCCCAGCTACTCAGGAAGATGAAGCAGAAAGATTGCAAGTTTGAGTCCAGCCTTAGCAACTTAGTGAGGCCCTATCTCAAAAAGTAAAAAGGGCCAGGGATATAGCTCCACGGTAAAGTATCTCTCACATACACAAACACACGCATGCACACACACACACACGCACAAACTGTAGTGACACAACTTAAAGCCTTTTTGGATTGTATGACTTCTAAAAAATGGTGCATATTCTTATGGTTTTAAAAAGTATTGAAGGAAACCTAAACTAAAATAACAACGACAGGGATATATATAAGTGATTTAGTGAGATATGGATGGGGAAACAACTAATAAAATAAAAACAACTTCAGGATACTGGCTTATACAAGGATATATTTATCTTTTAAATGTCATGATTTGTAAAGGCAATTACATTAAAATTATGTCATTTTAACTTTTGTTCCAAAATTAATACTTTTAAGGCCATGCTTTAGGTCATACTTAAAAGCAATGATTTGGGAACAGTATACAAAAGAAATAACAAACTGATGCCATTCTTTTTTAAATTTAATTTTGTTTTATTTTAATTTCCCATTCAATTCAGGTATGCCACAAAGCACTTGTAAGTGTGTGGTTGTGCACAATGCTCTCTCCCTCTCTCTCTCTTTTTGTGGTCCCTGGGCTGGAACTCCGGGCCTTAAAGATGCTAAAAGCGAATGCTCTACCACTGAGCTATACTACCAGCCCACAAATCTTTTTTTGCGGTACTAGGGATTGAACCCAGGGGTGCTTTAGCACTAAGCTATATCCCCAGTCTTTTTTATTTTTTTGAGACAAGGTCTTGCTAAGTTCCTGAGGCTAGCCTCAAACTTGTAATCATCTTGCCTCAGCCTTCTGCATAGCTGAGATTACAGGCATGCAACATTGTGCTTGGCCCCAGTCCACAAATCATTTCTTAGCACAAGTTGTTTAATGGTTAGTATTTCAGCTACCCCCCTAAAGAAAAACACAATCCTGTCTTATCAAATATAACCAATATTATGAACTGACCCCTGCTTTTCTAAATGATATGTCAAAACATTACACAGAATGTTCTAAGTTAAATAATTAAAAGCATAATTAATGGTTTAGCACCTGCATATTCTGAATATTTGAAAACATCATCCTCATTATGTTTCTTAGAGTCCTCATTCCTATTTCATCTACCTAGAATATCCTTTCTCCTCACCTTATACTGTCCACATCATTCAAGTTTAGTGGAAAGAGCATGGACTTAACATCAAACTGAATATAGTAGCTCCCCCCATCCACACTTTTGCTTTATATAGTTTCAGTTACCAGTAGTCAACCATGGTCTGAAAATATTAAATGGAAAATTCCAGAAATAAACAATTCGTAAGTTTTAAACTGCAATCTGTTCTGAGGAACATAATAAAATCCTGCACTTTCCTGCTCTTTCCTTCCTAGAATGTGAATCATCCCTTTGTTCAATGTATTTACAACTATATACACTACCTGCCTATAGTCACTTAGTAGCCATCTTGGTTATCAGTAATATCACAATACTTGTGTTCAAGTAACTCTTATTTTACTTAATAACGGCTGCAAAGTGCAAGAGTAATAATGCTGGTGATTTGGATATGCCAAAGATAACCTGTAAACTGCTTCAAGTGAAAGTTATTGACTTAATGATGGAAGACAAAATTAGTATGCCAAGGTTGCAAAGATCTATGGTAAGAGCAAATTTTCAATGTGTGAAATTATGCACACAAAAAAGAAATGTGTGCTAATTTCACTACTGCAACTCAAAATGCAGGAGTTACAGCCACAGTGTATAGTAAGTGCTTAGTTAAGATGAAAAAGACAACAAATTGTAGTGTTTGATACGATCTGGCTTCCAGCATCCATTGGGGATCTTGGAACATATCTCCCAGAAAACAGGTGACTAATATTGCATAAATCTTCACTGCACTACTTCTAATCATGTGAATTTGGAAAAATTGCTTGAGCCTATTTCTTTACTTCTAATATGCTTACAATATCTATCTAATAGAAATGATAGAAAATGCCATATGAAATACCTAAGATACTCAACAAAATATTAATCCCCTGCCCTTTCAGTTTAATTACAACTTCCTCAAAAAACCACTAGACTTATTTTCTTCCACCTCTTACTACACTGGCGGTCTATGCCATGCAATTCAAGGTTTAATGTATTATTTCAAATTTCTCATTGTTTTTAAATGTGTCTAAATTATACAATGTTTAACATTTAAAGTAAGCTCCTTTAGAGCAAAGAACATATTTTGCTCCTTTGTATTTCCTCCTATATTCAGTAGTCTATTTGGTATGTAGTAGGCACTTAACACATGATAATCTAGAGGCTAAGAATTTTGGTAAACTCAGGCAAAACCAAATTTTAAAAAATGAGGGAGACTCATGTATACTGACAATTTAAAAAATCATTTATATACACATTGCTATCATAGTGATACCATGTGGACACACAGGTTTTCCTCATTCTCTTAAACTAGGTACTGCCCTTGTCAATGTAGTGAAGATGTACTGCTGAGTTTGAAAGTTCAGAAGTTACATAATAGGAAGTATAGTATGATCGTATTTAGAAATAATTTATTTTTTGTCTATTTTTTTGTGATTTATGTACACCAAACCTGTAAGTTATCTCTGTGGATAAGGAGGAAACATTTCATTTCTACTTTACTTTCATTTTTATTGCATACTGTTCATTTTTTGACTATGAACATGTGTTACTTTAATACATCTAAGTATTCTCACTTTTATTTTATTTATTAAAGAAGTTTTTTAGTTGTTGATGGACCTTTATTTTATTCATTTATTTATGTGTGGTACTGAGAATCGAACCCAGTGCCTCACACATGCTAGGCAATTGCTCTACCACTGAGCCACAGCTCCAGCCCAGTATTTTTATTTTTAACAAAATATGCCCACCTATCTCACCTTTACTCAAGAAAGGTTATCAGTACAAAAGTCATGCATACTATTATCAACTGCAGTAGTAATACTTACTTTTTTGTTGAAAAGAGTTGTCGTCATCCATTAAGTTGCAGAGTCACCTAAGAACAAACACATGACATCAATCAATTTTATGAGTCACTTTAAGTAACACCAAATACTGAAACATGAAACTTGATTCAGAAATCTTTGGGTCTAATTTCAATCTCCAGCAAACTCATGTGACACCAGACAAGGTAGCAAGTTAGGTCTTAGTTTTATACCCTACAAAATAAAAAGACCTACTATTAGAGTGAATTTCACTTAATTAAGTGGACACATATCTAATCATTTTCTCCCATAAAAGCTTACCTTTTGAGTTTGGTGGTTTAATATACACATGTAACCCATTTGGATAATTGGTTTATTGGTGAATGAATGCAAATTTAGTGATTAAAATGCTGAATGCTTTATTAAATCACAAATAAATTTTAGAAGACAACTTTATTACCCTGTACTATATGTTCCAGTGAATCTGAATCTTGAAATGCTAAGTGACATTTATATTTAACTGCTCTCTCTTCTTCACATTTCAGGTAAAATGCTATTGTTATTGAAAGAAAACACATTTTTTATTTTATATAATTTATGACTTATTGTTAATTCTTACTGAAAAATAACAGAAAATTAGCTGGATAAATTTCACCATAAATTAATTCATTTAATAAAACTAGTCATTCACTTCTGTGCTCAGGGTAATGTGCTAAATTCTAGGGAAAACAACCAAGAAGAATGAGTCATAGTTCTAGGGAAAAAAACAGATGAATAAGTCACAGTCCTTTCCTTCAGAAGTTTATAATCTAATATGTCTATAATTATTTGGGCTTCTTTGTTTTCAGTGCTGAGGATCAAACCTACGGCCTTACACATGCTAGGCAAGCACTCTACCACTAAGCTTCACCCCCAGTCTTATTTGGGTTTTTTAAAAAAAGCTTATTATATTAAACACCAAAAACATTTGAACTGGTTTATTTAGAGCAAGAATTTTGAGTTGTATTCTAAATTCTCATGCACATAGCATATATTCTACATACAAAATAAATATTCTTTTTTAAAAAAAGCTTTTATTTACAAAACAGAAAAGGTCAAAACTAGACATCAGAAATCTAAAGCAGCAGGATATACAGAGTTAATTCAGTCTTCACATTTGTCTTTACAGATTTGCAAAAGCCTACTTTCCCTAATTCCAAATTATTTGGCCTGAATCCAAGGAAAAGATATTACTTTAACTCCAGAAAAAGTTACTAGCACAAATATCTGAATTTCTACTACAAGAGTGAATTTTGTCCTTTAATAAATTTCCTTAATTCTGAGGTCGATTTAGTGTCTGACTCAACTATTTGAATAGTGCTTGTCTCTAAACTTGAATTAAGGTGATACTTATGTCAATTAGATAAATACATGACAATTCTTGCTCAACAGTAAGGAAGAACACAGCATATATTTTAAGTCATAACTGCATAGCATACAAACTCAAATAACACTTTTATTAAATTATCATATAAAATTAATACTAAATGTGTAAACAGTCTTTTTGAACAAGCTGTATTCACTGTCTGTAGCTACAGAGATATCCCGAGGCCTATAGCAGCCACCAGGGAGTCTCAATTGGTACATTCATAAATGCTCTAAAAAGTAAGAAATCCTCAGATGCTATTTGAACCATAACTTCATTTTAAAGTTGTGTTATCCAATGAGGTAGCCACTAGCCACATGTGGTTACTTAAATTTAAATTAATTAAAATAAAAATTCAGCTCCTTAATCACACTAGCCACATTTCAATGTGCCCAAAAGCCACAAGTAGCTAGTTACTGACTACTCTATTGGACAGTGCAGCCACAGAACCTTTCCATCGGACAACACAAGTCTAAAGGATCACTACCATATTTAGTTCCAGTTTTAAAAAATAAATAAAATTTCATAGATTCCTTTAGGGAACGACTGGAGGCCACAAAAACCTCTTAAGTCACCACTTTAGAGTTTTGGTGGCAGGGCAAAAAACTGTATGGGGGATTAAGTCAGCTGTCAGAGAAATGGAATATCCAGCAAAGATATGCAGTGGGGATCTTAGAGCTCCGATAATAGCAACTCCACAGGGTCTCTACATTCTGCAACTAAGAGCTGTTCTCAAAAAAGAAGAGGAAAGAACTTTCCATTTCTGTTACTGATTCAGTAAATAGGCTCATGTTTAATATGTTGTTCTTATGGAGAAAAAAATGAATTCCAAGTAATAACACACCTGGTGAACGCAACCCATTCATTTCTGGGGGGCCCTGTATAAATAATCACAATTAGTATTTAGTTTTTTTTTTTTGGTTCTGGGGATTGAACCCATAGACTCTTTACCACTGAGCCACATCCCATCACCTTTTATCTCTTATTTAGAGACAGGGTCTTGTTGAGTTGCTTAGGGCCTCACTAAGTTGCTGAGGATGGCTTTGTACTTGCGATCTGCCTGCCTCAGCCTCCTGAGTCATTGGGATTGCAGGCTGCTTCACTTTTGCCTCAGCCTCCTGAGTCATTGGGATTGCAGGCTGCTTCACTTTTTAGACATGTAAAATGTAACCATCTTTTAGGTACTTACTTTAAATTATGGATTAACATAATTTAAAATATTTTAAAAATTAAGAGGTATCACTTCACACTCACTGGGATTGCTGTAATCAAAAGAGAGATAATAACAAGCATTGAAAAGAATGTAATAAAATTATAACTCATACACACTGCTGGCAGAAATGTGAAATGGTGCAGCTACTATGGAAAACAGACAGTTAAACACATAGATATATGACTGAACAATCCCACTCCTAGAGAAACAACTGAAAACATATCCACATGCAAGCTTGTACACAAATGTTTACAGTACCATTATTCATAATAAACCAAATATTGAAAACAACCCAAACACCTATAGATTGACAAAGAGGTAAAATGTGATACATCTACACAATGGAATGATATTTAGCAATAAAAAGGAATGACACATTGAAGCGTGTACAGTATGTATGGATGTTGAGAATATTATACTAACTGAACAAAGTCAAACAAACCAGATATTATATGATTTCATTTATATGAAATGTCCAGAAATGGCAAATCCACAGAGAGTAGACTAGTGGCTACCAAGAGCTAATGGGTACATTGTTTCTTTCTGGGGTGATGAAAATGTTCTAAAATAGACTGTGGTGATGGTTACAGAACTTTGAATGCACAAAAACCATTGAGTTGTACACTTTAGATGGGCAAACTGTATGTCATATAAATTTTATCTAAATAAGGGTATTAAAAATAATAAGATGGTAGCATTTAAGCCTAGGAGTAGTGGAGTCACTCTTTAGAGAGTACCTAAGAAAGAAGTCAACAGAGAATAGTAAAGCCATTAATATTTGGGGTTGGAGAAAGCAAAGAGGTAAGGTAGGGACACATTTAAGTCCTAATAACATCATTTAAACACCTGAAGCTAGTCCTGTTTGAAACAAATTATCCACTAAGGGGTTTCAGTTAAGAGAGGAAAAAAACTATTCATTTTTAATTTACTTTATTTCAAACTAGATTTTGGCATTTTTATTCAAAAGTAAAAATACATTCACCAATTATTTATCCCAACATTTTTTAAACCAGGGTCAACAGATCTCTGGGGAAAAGATATACTCCAGATGGTGCAAGAGAACTCTGTTAACAATATAATTGTTTTGTTTTGCTGTCTATCTAAAAAAATTAACATAAATATTCCCTGGGATCATCTAGATGACCACTTTAAAGCTAAGCCTGACCACAAAATATTAGTACTGATATTTTTGTCTGTATTTACTACTGCATTGTCACCAAGAACTATTACTTTTATTGGTACTGGCAATAACAAAATAACAAAGTGAGAGAATATTTATATGATGTATCTTCACTAAAAGAGCTAATTACAATATGGTTAGCTACAGAAATGAAGGTATTGAAATGGTTGAAATGGGAAAATCTTGCTGTTCATATGAGATATATATATGAAAAATAAATAGAAGTTGGTAGTAACTATTTTAGTAAAATATATTATTCATTCAATACATCAAAATCGACTCAAATATCATTGACTTTGTAGTTTCAAGTATTTATTTTATGGTTGTATAAGAAATGTGGGAATATGTTAAACATTTTAAGTATGGGGTACCTGTGAAAATGTTCTTTTTGTAATAGGAATTAACTAGTACAGTACTCAAGACCAAAATATATTAGTTTATTCCTTGGTTCCTTAGAGAATTTCACTGGCATCTAAACATTTCAAATTTCTAAACCAGGTTTTGGGAACAAATCACATTCAATTCAAGAAGGAAATATTCTCAAGAAATTTTTATATTGAGCAAATTCTTCCAGGTACATTTTGAGAAGACATTTCTTTAAAAATTTTGCTATTTTTTTCCTAATTTATTTTTGTTTTCAATTGTGTCTTGATTTTTCACACTTTGTCTATTTAAAAAAATCTATAGTAGGATTTAAAATTCAGTAGCATAATATTTTGTGAAGTTGGCCTATATTTTAAAACATTTTGGGCTGGGGATATAGCTCAGTTGGTAGAGTTCCTGCCTCATAAGCACAAGGCCCTGGGTTCAATCCCAGTACTGCAAAAACAAACAAACAAACAAACAAACAAAAAACCATTTTCTTTTATATTAGTTTTTGGGATGGAGCACTATAGCAAAATTTAGTTTCTGCAAAATGTTTATATTAAATTCTGGCTAGGGCCTATCTAGAGGAATATGATTTTGGGGCAATTCATATGTAAAAGATATAACCTGGGGAAAAGACTAATGCACAATTATTGGCTTCTCAAAACCAATCTATATAATAAATATTTTACATAATTTAATAACATTCTATAATCACTAATTCCTAAAATAAGACAGGAATTATATATTATTAATTCACATTTTATAAGAGTAAAAATTACAGGGAAAATGTGAATTAAGTGCAAAGAACGTAGAGGCTAAAAATCTCAGTGGGAATCTTGGGTCTACCACTTTATGGCTGTCAAATCTAGGAAGTTTAGTCTTTTTGAACCTTAGTTTCTCTATCTGTAAAATAAAAAGAGGAACACCTTCCTTGTAGCACAACTGTGAATAATTTAAAGCACATGAGCTATTCTTGCAAAGTATTTTGCCTAACAATTCTTTACCCGAAATCATACCACAAGTTGAGTACAAGCACTAAAAAAATAAAAATTCAGCTGGGCATAGTGGTACATATGTGTAATATCAGCAACTCTTGAGAGGGAGGCAGGAGGATCACAAGTTCGAGGCTAGCCTCAACAACTTAATAATACCCTCAGCAATTTAGCGATACCTGTCTCAAAATAAAAAATGAAAAGAATAAAAAAAGTTTGAGGCCAGCCTCAGCAACTTAGCAGAGCTCTAAGCAGCTTATTGAGACCCTGTCTCAAAAAATACTGCTAAAGCCTCTCTGGATTCAATCAGAATCCAAATTTAATTTTTTTTCAAGAAAAAAGAAAATACTGGTACAGATAACCTACAATAGATCAGTTGTTTTCAAACTCTTTTTGTCTCAACCACTCCCTTTTATTCTTAAACCTTACTGAAGACTCCAAAGAGCTTAATGTTTATGAAGATTTTATCTTATATTTAATAAAATAATTAAATCTATTATAAGTTAACATACTTTTAATGAAAATATTTTTAAAACAAAAAATCTAGTTAGATAAACGGCATTTACATACTTGCCAATGTTTTTAACAAAAAGAAAACTAGAAATATGTCTAAATTCTTTTTTCTTTTCATTTTTATTTTGGTACTGGGGATTGAACTCAGGGGCACTTGAACGGAGTCATATCCGCAGCCCTTTTTTATATTTTATTTAGAGACAAGGCCTCACTGAGTTACTAAGGGCCTTGCTAAATTGCTGAGGCTGGCTTTAAACTAGCAAACTTCCTGCCTCAGCCTCCCCAGCTACTGGGATTACAGGCACGCACCACCACGCTGGGCTCTATATTCTTTTAAAATATCTAACAAATTGTTTTCATTATTCCTTTATTTTTATGTAAATTATCTATAAATGAGATAATTTAATTATCTATAAATTATCTAAAAGCATAAGAAATAAAATTATAATGGTCCATTAGACCCGGATGGTACCTAGTGATGACTATTTTTATGGATATACTAAAGGTGAAACACTCTTTAAAAAAGAAAACCACTTTGCAGAGAATGAATTTTAAAAGTCTAGAAACATTTTATTCAAATTACTAAGCAAATCAAGTCTTTATGAATCATTACTTAAAACAACCTAACTGAAAACCAAAGAAGAAGTCGCTCTCCAAAGTAGGAAAACAAAGTATATTCAGGGCTATATGTCTAATTAGTGAATGCAAGTGATAAATATTTCTGGTCTTTGAAATGTTACTTTTGAGTAACAAAATATTTTCAATATAAATTTCCAATATCCTAGCTATCACTTTTTAAAGATATAGAATACTTTCTATTTACAAAAAATGCTATTCCATTTAGGATTTCCTCTTCCCAATTAGTATAACAGCAACAAAAAATCTCTTGGTGGGCTGGGGTCGTAGCTCAGTGGTACAGCGCTTGCCTAGCAGGCACAGGCTCTCTGGTTTGATCCTCAGCACCACACACACATAAAAATCTTGGAAGGGTTCTAAATGTCCTCCTGAAAAAAAGAAAACAAAACAAGTGGGAGGGAAGAAGGGTATGGAATTATATAGCCCTTCTCTCTTACCTTTCTCTTCCTTCTAAAAAAAAAACAATGATGTGAGTAAAATGCTGGACTGAAAAATCAAGACTGGACTAGAGATTTTAACTGGAAGAAATAAGTTGAACAGAAAAAGCTGAGATCTGGAATTCAATAACAGAACTTTTTCAATAGGTTACTTTTCAACATGTTTAGAAGTATTTAAATACTAAAAAGCTGAAAAATCGGCATCTTAAAGATACAAAGGAGAAGGGAATAGAAATTGAATATTTCTTAGAATTTTTTCGTTGAACCTTCTTGATTACTCTCCTCTACTCCCTCACTTCCATAGAGTGGGGCATAATTTAGTGAACTGAGCATTGGATGAGGGTGAGTCCATGGCTCAAGAATTAGTTCTGCTTCCTAACCACATTACCCTGCTAAAGTCCTCTCCTTGAGGCTATTTTCTCACCTTCAAAATAGTTCTATTCCCAGCTGTGGTGACCACACCTGTAATCCCAGAGACTTGCCTGTAATCCCAGTGACTCGGGAGGCTGAGGCAGGAGGATCTCAATTTCGAGGCCAGCCTGGGCAACTTAGCAAGACCCTGTCTCAAAATAAAAAAAATAAAAAGGGTCGGGGATGTAGCTCAGTGGTAGAGCACTCCTGGGTTGAACCCCTAGTACCCCCCCACACACAAACCACCAGGATCCAATCAACCAAGAATAACAGTTCCATCAACACCCCACAGCCCATCTCAAAAGGGCATCAATGAAATATACAAATAAGATATAATTATAATGGAATTTGTGCTTATACTAAACCAAACCTGCCTTCAAAGGCTCAGTGAAGTTTCTGCTTAAGGAAGGCAGAATCTGCACTGTGGTCCCCAAAGCAGGACATCTCACAAATGCTAAGAGGAGATTTTTGTAGTTTAAAATTCCATTTCTAGGGTTTAAATTTAGGTTTAATGACACTAAGACTTTAAAACTCATAGTCCAAACCCTAAAACAATAAAGCCAAAAATTTAATGTCACATTAAAATCTATGCACAAAACAAATATTTTCAAACAAAGAAAATTCCATGGATGAAGGTCTCCCATTCTTGTTGAAACTGGTTCACTTGACAACGTCCTCAAATTCCTCCTTAAAAAGCATAAAAAGTTGAGATAAGTTAATAGGAACTCCCTCCATCTTTATACGTTTGTGAAGAAAACCTCGGAATGAGATAATTTTTTCCATCTCATTAAGAGAAACCTGCACAGCTCACTGTTAGAAAATCGTGTAACTCCACGTTTCTCCTCCGGGCTCTTATCCTCTAGACAATAACGGAATGGAGCACGATTTCTATGACAGAGGAGGGCAGTCCCTTCAGCAAGACAAGGGTGTGAGCCCGGAATTACTGGGAACCTGGGTCGATGGGAGGGGGATCCCTGGCAGAACCAAGGGGCCCGCAGGAGCTGTGATGCCTGAAAGTTCAGATCCCCCCTCGTATTTCCCACCATTGAACAGACTTGGGGGTGGGCGGGTCTCCGTCAAACCTTGGCATCAACAGTACAAAAGACCAAAGGGAGTTGTCTCCAGAAAGAAAAGCCAAAACCAAGCTGGGGATGGAGAAACTCACAGGCCTCGGGAGGCGAGGAGGTGGCCACTGTGGCCCCCGCGGCCGGGTTCCACTAGACAGCTGCCCGTGAGACCGCGACCCGCCGCGGGCGGCCAAACCTCGGCGCGGAGCAGCTATCTTTCCAAGATCCCTCCCCCTCAAGGGCCGACGCAAGATGGTGGCCCACCCGCCGTCGCGCCGCCAAGCCCATCCCCTCCCCCGCGTCCTAGTCAATCCCGGCTACCCGCGGCCGCATCATGACCCTCAGCCCGCTACCCTCGGATCTAGGCAGCCACCACTGCCCTCACAGACACACCAGAGAGCCGGCGCCTATTTCCTCACGGCATAGGCGGGGGCGGGGGCCTCTTACCTAGAGCACAGCAGATCGGCCTGACTGGGGCTCAGAGGGGGAGGAGGAGAAAAAGGAGGAGGAAAGGGAGGAGCGCGAAAATACTAGGCGACCGCCACAGCAACAACGGATGCCCCGGAGATTTTCAGCGCGCAATGAGCGCCTCAGAAAGCGCAGAGCATATAACGATGCGCGCTGCCTCATGGGTAGAACGGGCTCCGCCCCTGCACATCCGGGTACCTTTTCTAACGGTCCCTGGATGGCGGGTACAAACATGTGCACCGCGTTATACACCCTCGAAGGCATCTGTGTTGGAGCTGAGGGCTGTGGGTCACGGACCTCAGACAAAGGAAGGGACCAACGGGGATGTCAATTCCCCCCAATGAACCTGCCATCCATCCTCAGAGTGCAGTCAAAAATTAGGGCTGCATATTGTATCTGATCACAGGGAAATGTAAATTCTGATTCCTCCTTGTGTTGTCAGGGCTAGAGCAACCAGTTTTTAAGTCTGTACTTGACACATCTCTTACCTTTTACCAAAGAAATGTAAGTCAAGCTATTTAAGTAATTGGTAAATTTCACCAAGTTTGTCTTAAACATATGTTTTGCTTGACTCCTTGTTATTCTTAATTCTGTCATACAGGTGCCTATAAAGAATACAGGGTTAAGAAAAAACATATTTACCAGATAAACATTTGCCAAAATATTGCTTGCACATTTCCCTCCCTTGTTTTTTCTTTCTTTTTTGTTTGTTTGTTTGTTTTGGGGTCCTTTTCCCCCTTTTCGTTGGTTTTTCGGTCTTTTTATTTTTTGGTTGGTTGTTGTTTTTGGTAGTAGGGATTGAACATGGGCACATTATCACTGAACTGCATCCGCAGCCCTTTTTATTTATTTTCATTTTTTATTTTGAGACACGGTCTAGTTGAGTTGCTGAGACTGGCCTTGAACTTGTGATCCTCCTGCCTCAGTCTCCCAAGTCTCTGGGATTACAGGTGTGTGCCACCATGCCCTGGCCACTTGCACATTTTCTAAGCATTGGGTTTTGTGCTGTAAAGAATGTTTACTCTCCCATTTTCCGCATGAGGTCTATGGCACTAGTGCTTCACTTCTCAACAGTTACTCAGATTTAACTGTGTGTCTTGTTCTTTAGCACATACACAAGTCCAGAAAGTCTGTGAATCCTTATGTTTCCTATTTGAGCTAGTTTTTTTCCCTCATCTATACAACCATTTGCTTCTGGTCCTACAAATAAGCTTTGCAGGAAACAACAGAGAATAACCAAAATTGCAAACTTGAAAAAGTTCCAAAACCAGACAGATTGACAAGAAAGCTCATGCATCTTCTCCTTTGGTACCTCCAGCAGAAAGTTTAAAACTGGCAGATCACTCCCCAGCTGCTCAGTAGGCTGAGGCAGAAAGATTACCAGTTCAAAGCCAGCCTCAGTAACTTAGTGAGGCCCTAAGCCTTAGTGAGAACTTGTCTCTAAAAATAAATCAAAGGGGTTGGGGGATGTAGCTTGATGGTTAAATGAGTTCAATCCCTGGTACTAAAAACAAAACAAAACAACAAAAACCAACTGGCAGATCTCCAACATGCCTGCCATTTCTTTCTGTGCAGGTGGAAAATGTAAAGCTTCAACTCTCCAACTTGCCCACCCTTTCCTTAAGCAGGTGGGAAATTTAAATTGGCAACTCTTCAATCTGCCAGCCATTTCCTTTAGAATAGGCAGAAATTTAAAACAAACTAATCTCCATTCCCACTGCCTAGACACTATAAGTCCCAAATGACTTCTGCCTTCCTCAAGTCAGCTCAGACCTGTTTGCATTCCCATCTCACTACCTGGAGTTCCCTGGGTAATAAAATTTTTCTCAAAATCTCTTGGTGAATAATCATGTCAGGAGCCTCCACATCTGATTAAAATTAGGAAGGGGGAGGGTCCTGCAACAGGATAACTAAAAACATTTATACACCAAATTCCAATCTATTATTTTTTTATGAAAAATATAATTGCTAAGAAGACTAGAAGACTCTAGTTAGCAAACTCTGTCAACGAAGAAGAAAAAGAAAAGGAAATCTACATGAGAAGCCAAACCACAATGGAAAGGATGTCTGGTGAGAATGGAATTGACACATGGGGAAATTGGGGGACTTTGACTACTCTGTCCTGAAAACTCTTTCCTGTGCCTACAGAAAACTGCTCTTTGGGTCTCTATTTTTTTCGGGGTTACCATTAAGTAAAGATTTGCTTCTATATATCCTTGTGGGGGAAAATTTTTTAAATAAACATAAATTCACATAAAAATTCATTTTAACGTGTACAATAGCCTGATTTCTCATATATATTCACAATACTGTGCACCGATCATCACTATCTAATTCCAGAAAACTTTCATTATCCCCCAAAGGAACACAACCTATTAGTAGCCGCTCTAAATTCCCTCCTACCTCTATTCCCTAGCACCGATTAATTAATTTTGTATATCTATGGATTGGCTTTTTGTAGACATCACATATAAATGGAATCACACAATATGTAGTTTTCATGTCTCATTTATATCATTTGGCATGTTTTTGAGGTAGATTCTTCCATGTTGTAGGACTTACCAGTACTTCATTCCTTTTTACAGGTGCATAACATTTCATTGCAGAAATATTTAACTTTTTTGTTTATGCATTCTTCAGCTGAAGGACATTGGGTTTTTATACCTTTCAACTATTATAAATAATGTCACTATAAACATTGGTATACAAGATTTTGAAAAAGTAGTTTTATTGAGGTGTAGTTCACATACCATAATTCACACATTTAAAGGGTATAATCCAATGGTTTTTAGTACATTCACCAATATGGTGACCATCACCACAGTCTATTTTAGAACACTTTCATCACCCCCAAGAGAAACCCCTATACATTAGCTATCATACTCTACCCACACACCCTCACTCCCTAACTGTCTTCCAGATATAAACAATCACTCGTCTACTCTTTCTGTAGATTTCCCTTTTGGGACATTTCATATAAATGAAAATATATAATATGCCATCTTTTGTGACGGACTTCACTCCTTCTGCATAATGTTTCCAGGGTTCTTCCATGTTGCAGCACATACTTCTTTCCTTTTTGTGACTGATTATTATTCCATTGTGTGGATTTAGCACATTTTGTTTACCCATTTGTCAATTGACGGAAATTTCTTTCTTTTTTTTTTTTTCCGAACCTGCGCTTCATGTCTACCTCCTCAGGCACCCACGTGTTCGGGGTCCCAATTCTTTTTGCATACGTGCCACTCTGATTTTTTTTTATTTGCTTATTGATTGATGGAAATTTCTGTGGGTTCCATCTTTTGGATATTATGGATATTTGTGTGCACATTTTTGTATGCAAATATATTTAAATTATTCTGTTGTATAACTAGAAATGTAAATAGTAGAATATGTAATATTAATAATTATGATTAACTATTAAATGGACTGCCAAACTTTTCCACAATGTGCCATTTTTCACTCCCACTAGGATTTCTTAAGTTTATAATTTTTCCTCAACTGCACCAACACTTGCTTTTTTTCATTTTTTTTTTCTTTTTTGGTTGTGACGATCCTAGTGGGTGTAAAGGGGAATTTCCTTGTGGTTTTGATTTGCATTCCTCTGATGACTGATGGACTGATACTGTTGAACCTCTTTTTGTATATTTATTGGCCGTTTGTTACATATTCTTTGGATATCTTTCCAAATTCTTTGCTAATTTTTAAATTAGACCTTTTTTTAAAGAGCAGTATGAAGTTTACAGCAAATTGAGCAAGGGGTACAGCAATTTCCTGTATACCCTTTATTCCCCACATGTGTTGCCTTCCCCATTATCAATATCCCTTACCAGAAGGTTACATGTGTCACAATTGATGAACCTGTGCAAGCTAGGACTGACACCCCAGAAATGATTAGTGAGCAATGCAAGAACATGGATAATCAAATATTCACTTTGTGTGATTCAGACTGTAACATGCAGAGAGAATTCAGAGAAACGGGAAGTTATAGCAGAGGGAAGTAGACATGCAAGGCCTGGTCTTAAGTTGAGTTTTGACTAAGCAGGTTCTTGAAGGATGAATATAACCTGATAAGGTAAAGAAGAGGCATTTCAGATAACAGTAGGGGCACGAAGGAAGGTAATGAGACATAAATGAAAAATATGGTTTGGTAAGACAATAAATGATCAATCTGATTAGAGGAGATGTATATTAGTGTTGGGGGAAATAAATGAATATTCATTTGTTCTTTTACATATGCACTCATGCAGCAAATGCTATTGACAACTATGCCACATGTTGGGAATACTGAGATAAATACTTCCAAGTTTCATATATTCAAGTGGTAGAAACAGGTTCAGAAACATAAATACACCATGATAGAGAAGTGTTCCATGTGGCCTTCTGACTCAACCTGGACTGAGTCATATTTCATTTAAATACCCTCATTTCATTTCTGCTGCATCTACCTTCACAGATTCCTATTTCAGTATGGGAAGTCTGCGTTGGTTTACTTCCATTTCAAACATTATCAGGATAAACTAGACACCAAAGGTCCATGATAACATCTGAATCAGAACTGTGATTGGCATAAGTAGAAAAGCTGTTTTCTATTTCCATATGGTGTAGCACATTTTTTAAAGAATCTGTTTTCTTAAGAGCAAAAATGAAATTGATAACATTGAGTGGCTATTTTTTTTTCAGTACTAACAGTTGAACCCCAGAGCATTCTACCTGTGCTACATCCCAGTCCTTTAAAAATTTAAAAATTTTGCCACTGAGTCTCACTAAGATGTCAAAGAGGGTCTCTAGCTTCCAAACTTCCTGCCTAAGCCTCCTGAGTAATTGTTACCACAAGCACGTGCCACCACACTCACCTGAATTTTAAATGTAAAAAGAAAATTTTTTTTTTTGGAACCAGGGATTGAACTCAGGGACACTCGGCCACTGAGTCACATCCCCAGCCCTATTTTGTATTTTATTTAGAGACAGAGTCTCACTGAGTTGCTTAGGGCCTCGCTAAGTTGCTGAGGCTGGCTTTGAACTCACGATCCTCCTGACTCAGCCTCCCAAGTCGCTTGGATTACAGGCGTGCGCCACCACACCCGGCCTAAAAAAGAAATTAAAATTATATTTTTCCATCCATTCTCAAGTAAATGTAGTCAAAGGAAGGTAAGTAAGAGTAAATATTTTTATCGCTCTACATAATACATCTACAAAGCATTTTGCTGAATAATCTGACATGTTACTGATGTGAGCAGGAAAAGGGTAACAACCAGGGCTGGGGATATAGCTCAGTTGGTAGAGTGCCTGTCTCACAAGCACAAGTCCCTGGGTTTAATCCCCAGCACCACACACACACACAAAAAGGTAACAACTCTGATAATATATAAATTCAGATCGGATACATCATTTTTGTTATTATCATCCATCCATAGCCTAGCCTGCTCAATTGACAAGGTATGTTATTAATACACCATACTCTACCACAGGTGTATTGCCCTACAATGTTTATCATGTTGAAAACTGTAATTGTCTGAAACAAGAACCTCAGTGAAAAATGTGATATGAGTTGTGTAAAGATCAAAATAATTTGAGCGAAACAATAGCTAAACAATAGCTAACAATAGCAAAACAATAGCTATTGTTTGTAAAGAGTTAAAACATGAGTCATGCTGTATAGAGTTAATAACTCAACATTGCTGTTAAATTTTGTTTCCATTCTGGTCCATGTGAGAGAGTCATGAATTTCAAACCAAACTTTATGGGAGAGAAAAGTTTCCCCACCAGGTTGCAAGTTCCATGAAGGCAGAAACTGTAGTTCACTCATTAATGTCTCCCTAATACATAGTGCTTGGAACAGTTTAAGATTTGTTGAATAAATAAATAAATGAATGGGAGTGTAGGAAAGAAATATAACAAGTTTCGGGTTCAAGCCAAATCATGCTCAGAGTCCCTCCAGGATGAAACACAGAAAGTTAGAGTGGAACCCAATCTCTAGATATTGGGATTGGCAGGTGAAAGTGGGAGATGGAAGAGATTACCGGCCAAGTGTCTGAGGATACCACACATTCACACATCCCAGAGTGGGACAAAGAATCCTTGGATATATAATACTACTGGAAAACACCAAAGCATGTTCTTGCTCCTTGCCTCCCTACCCTCCCTCCTGCCCCAGCTAATAAAGTTTGAAAATTTTCTTGTCCCTTTAATTATGGATTTTCCTGTAACAAAGAAAAAGCTTCAGATCTCCTCTGACTCTAAGGGAATGCCAGGAGAAATACGGATTAGAGGCCACCAAGAGAGGCTAGGAAAAGAGTAGGGTTAAGGATTTATCAGAGAGACATGGAGGGCCAGCTCTGGAAAGGGGACATTACCTCTTCCCTAGAGGTAGTAAAGAATCTGGGTAGAGATAGAACAATTAGAGGTGATGAAGATGTATAACTACAGAAACATTTTGCAGTAGAGGGGAGTGTGCACAAATTCACTCCTTTGAAGTGAAGGAGAGGGCAAGTGAAGGAACTCATTTAAACTATGACCACTTATTTTTACTTCTTTTTTGTTTGTTTGTTTTTGGGGTTTTTTGTTTGTTTGTTTGTTTCTGATCCATGCATCCTTTATTCCATTACCAACCACTGTGCTGCATCCAAGCAACAGTACTTACTTTTACTTCTTTCTGGCAAAATTTAGTGTCATTTCGAGCCTATGCTGCTCCATGCTATAGGAAAGTGATTTCCCTCCCCAGCTTGAGGTGTGGATTATGATTTGTTTCATTCATCTTACAAAGAATTAGTTGAGGATGGATATGTGACAGAATTTTGCCCAATGAGACACAAGGGAAATTCTGGCAGAGCTCTTTGGGAAGCATGTCCTTTCCATTATTGAGAGAGAGAGAGAGGAAGAATGAATCATAGACATGGAAGGTAATATCGTTTTGTTTTGCTAGATGACCCATTTACATCTAATATCGAGAAATGTTGAAGCCAGGTTGTAACCACCACAATAAAATCCATCTGGGTCCTTGATAACATCCTTGAGCTACTCAATTTACTAACCGCCTTCCCCCACACTTATTTTATATGATGTAAGTCCTTATTTTTAAAAGTCACCACTATTCAGTGGTAGAGCACTTTTTTAATATGGTGAGGCCCTGGGTTTGATCCCCAGTGGGCGATACACACACACACACACACACACAAGCCACCTCTAGTCAGATATTTTGCTGCTTTTGTACTTGAGATGATGCCTTGATCTTTTCTAGTAAGGAAACGAGTGTGTGTTATAAATGCAAAATGTGGGATTTGAAAAGTTGGAAACAGAATTTCCACTTTTACCTGCAGCTACTCTCCTTTTTCCTCTCCTCCATCCCAACTTCCACTGGACTCAGACAAGTGTCAGGAAACACAGGACTTGACTCAAATGATTTCGCCTTTCACGTAACCTAATCATCTTTACTCTTTCAAGCCCATTGTGTTTGGCTCCTTCTTCCTTGAATATATGTTTTCTCCCAGGAGGCCCCTCAGTTACTGGCAAAAATAGAGTTCTGGGGTGTTATCCCATTGGATATATCTGAACCCCAAAGCAACTGCTTAGGATCAAGTACAAAATCCCAAATACAGCAGCATTTTTCCCATATATCCAGCAATGCTCTGCTGCCTTTGAGTGTAAATAGAGAATGAAAATGACCTACAGTTAGGGTTGGAAACTGATATGGGTATGGGAGGTCAGAGTACACTGGAGTCACTATGGCTCCACTATATTATAACTCATATGAAGGCCACACAGCACACAGCACAGAATGTTGCATGTTAAGTGTTAGTACTCAACAGATGTGCATTGAATTTAACTGAAATGATTGGTCTCTAAACTTAAATTCAAAATGGCTTCCTTGTTTTGAATCTTCCATTCAAAGACTACCACTCCCTTCCTACCCAAAGAAATTCTTCAATATTTTCATCTCAATTATTTAAGTTTATTTTGAACTTAGATATACTTGTAAGATGGAGAATGATGAGAATAATTTAACTTACCAGGGGAAAGACACAAAGAGATGACCTGACTTGGTTAAGATCCCAGAGGGTGACAATGGCAGAGCTGAGGTAGCCCATTAAATGCTGGAGCTCTCAAGCCGTTGTTCTGATGTCTTGGTGTGTACTTGTTTTGGTAGCACTTTCTTCTTTTCTGCATACTAACCTGCTAATCATGCGCACCTATCATATGCAGGAAAACCAGGGGCCTATAGGTCAGCCACAGTCTCAGGAGGATATAAATCAAATGAGAAAACAAGATATAGCAACTGTGGCCTCATAAGTCTGAAAATGTGTTCAGGAGAATGTGGTACTGTTTTTGTTGTTTGTTTTTTGTTTTCTCCAGATGTGAAAGAAACAGGTAACAAGTGCTTTGAATGGAACACAGCTGGAAATTAGCTGAGAAATTAACCAATTTAACATTCTCTCCACAGGACACTCAAGTGTTGGAAGAGTTCTCCACAGTCTCTTAAGAAATCAGAAGGGATGCCTTTCTTTCCTCCTCACAGAAGAGTCTCAAGGGCATCACTCTCCAAGCAGTCTGTGGAAAAAACCTGGACACTGGTGGAGGATTTAGTTATAAACCCTGACAGAAATGCTAATTACTGTTCACCTAACCAACAATTTGACTTATTTCCTCATTTATTTTCACTTTAGAGGGAGAAATCAAAGGATCCAGGCTTTGAGGAGGTGCAAGGCAGAAAAGTCATGGAAGAAAATAGTGCAGGGTAGAAAAGGGAGCATGTGTGAAGGTTGAGGCTTAGAGTGAGGCAGTTGTGGATTAACACTAACCTAGTGTGCCTGTACTCATCCCTGCAAGATGAAGATGCTGGGGCCACAACCTTTTGCTGTGGGGGACCACGTGGAAGGACAAATAGTCCCTCCTGCAAGGTTTTGGGCACCGACCAGAAGCTGGGGCAGAGGAATATGAATGGGTTGGACTCTGTTCCTCTCTGGAGTGGATTTTGCAACTCTGGGGAAAACAGCCTTCTATGATTAAAAACAGCCTTCTATGATTAAGTAGCTTGTTTTTTTTTTTTTAATCCTTAAGCATGGTGTTAGGCTTATGCTTTTGTAGCTGTTCTTAATCTAGTTGAAGAAGTTCTCCTCTATTCCTAGACTACTGAGAACTTTTCTCATGAATAGGGAATTGGATTTCACCAAATGTCTTTTCAGCTTCAGTTGATAGGATCATAGGATTTTTTCCTTTTTAGGCTGTTAATATGATAGGTTATGTAGAATAATTTTTAAATGTTGAACAAGCTTTTCATACACAGAATAAATCCCACTAGCTTGTGGTGTATAATTCTTTTTACACATCATTAGATTTGGTTTGGTAGGATTTTGCTGAGGACTTTGCATTAAATTTCTTGGGAGATATTGGTCTATAGTTTTATTTATGTGTTTATTTTGCACCTTCTGCCTGGCTTCAGTATCAGGGTGACATTGAGCTCATAAAACGTTTGGGAAGTATTATCTCCCATACTGCTTTCTGGAGAAGATTTTGAGAATTAGTGTGATTTCTGTTAAAATGTTACTAAATTATTCAGTTAAAAATCATCTGCACCTGGAGATTTCTTTTGAGAAGGTTTTAAATCATGAATTCACAGTAGAATGAATAGGACATACTTTCCTATGTTCATATGTGAATAAACAACCAGTGAAACTCCACATCATGTACAACCACAAAAATGGAATCCTAATTAGAATAAGTTATACTCCATGTATGTATAATATGTCAAAATACACTCTACTGTCAAGTATACATAAAAAGAACAAATGAAAAATTATGAGTTCAAATTCTTTAATAGTTATATCAGTATTCAGGTGATCTATTTTTTTTCTTCAGTCCATGTTATTACTTTGTGATTTTCAAGCAGTTGTTTTGCTACATTTAAGGTCTAAAATATATTTGCATAGAATCCTTTGTATTATTTTCCTTTTGATGGCTGCAGGATTGATAGTGAAACTCTCTGTTGCATTTTTTTGTTTGTTTATTTGTTTGTTTGTTGGCACCAGGAATTGAACCCGGGGTACTTAACCAGTGGGCCACATCCCCAGCCCTTTTTATATTTATTTAGAGACAGGGTCTTGTTAAGTTGCTTAGGGCCTTACTAAGTTGCTGAGACTGACTTTGAACTTCTGATCCTTCTGCCTCAGCCTCCCAAGCCACTGGGATTACAGGCATGCACCATGGTGTCCGGACTGTTTCATTCTTGATATCTGTAATCTATTTCCTTTTTTTTGTCAGACTTGCTGGAGTTTTCAAAGAACAGTCACCATTACTCTTCACTCATCCATAGAGTTGCCAGAGTTAGCAAATTAAAAAACAAGACTACCAGGCAGATTTGAATTTCAAGATAAACAGTGAATCATTTTTAGTATAATTATGTCATGTATTTTTTTGGCAACCCAACTCATCCACATACCCCTGTCCCCACAATTAGCAAAGTAAATCAATCCAGGAGAAATGGGCATAATAGCCCCTAGGAGTGCATGCACACCAACTTTTTTTTTGGCATACTGGAGATTAAAAATAGCATGAGAGCAGAATATGTAGCCTCTACAGTTTCAAGCACACTGAGTTCTGCATAAGCATTCCATATCTGAAGTGCCTACAATTTGAAGGATGTGTGGCTTCCTCTATTGATTATTCCATTGAATAAGGTTGTGTTTTGAAAATACACTTATGAATTTCAATTACTTTTACTTAATTTTGACCAAAAGTTCTTTTTTTTTCTTTTTGCAGGGCTGGGGATTGAACCCAGGGCCTTGTGCGTGCTGGGCGAGTGTTCTACAGATAAGCTACAAAATTTTGTATCCCACAAAACCTTACTTTCATACCTTTCAAATTATGGATGAACTGAGTCTCTTTTGTTTTATTTATTTCCCATATTGTTTATTGCTGTGAACTGAGTCATAAAGTAAATTTTTAAAATGCATGGTAAAAATAACTAAGCAATGGAATCGACCTAGATGCCCATCAACAGATGAATGAATAAAGAAATTGTGGTATATATGCACAATGAGCTATTACTCAGTCATAAAGAAGAATGACTTTATGACATTTTCCAGTGAATGGATGGATCTGGAGACTATAATGCTAAGTGAAATAAGTCAATCCCCCAAAACCAAAGGTCGAATTTTTTCTCTGATATTTGGATGCTAAACTACAATAAGGTGGAGAGGGAAAGAATAGAAATTCAGTGTATTAGACAAAGAGGAATGAAGAGAAGATGAGTGGGGTAGGAATAGGAAGGACAGTGGTATGAACCTGACCTAACTTTCCTATATACGTATGTGAATACACCTCAATGAATCTCAACATCATGTATATCCACAAGACTGGGATCCTAATTAGAATAAGATATGTTCCATGCTTGTATAAATCTATCAAAATAGATTCAACTGTCATGTATAACTAAAGAAAACAAATAAAAAATGTTATGGTAAGTAATATACAAAAATACATGCTGATTGCCCTTTGGAAAAGACCTCATTTTTTTCCTAAAGATAATGAGTTTTTGCCCTTCTCTTTAGGAGTCTTAGAGAAAAATGGCTTTCAAAAATTCTGTCTAGGAAAGAGGCAGATTGTATGATATATCGGTCTGAATTAGAAGCATCATGTTCAAAAATTAAAGAAAACTTTTAGGGCCCAGGATATATGACAATTGCCTGTATGTGTAGGATGGCTTAATTCACCTTAATATTTTAGCCAGTGTGATTATTGCCAAGCAACCAAATGGTGAATTTTTGGTGCTTAGGAGGGATAACTTTCTGTTTATAGTTCATAGCAGAAAAGGAGTAGTTTTCTAAATAAAAAATTCTTGCATGGATGAACAAGAAGGGAGCCACTTCCAAAGAAGCTTACCAACAAAAACGTTTCAGTTATTATATTACACTCCGACCAAGTTTTATCTTCTTGGCTGATGATGAAATGTCCAGGAACTGTCAGAGTGATTATGTTTCCAAGAAGCAGAATATATTGAGGGACTAATGAGTATCAGGGACTAAATAAGCATACTTTTCTTCACAGAGGTTTTTTTAAACAATATTCTTTTAGTTCTTGATGGACCTTTATTTTTATTTATTTTTATGCAGTGCTGAGAATTGAACCCAGGGCTTCACATATGCCAGGCAAGTGCTCTACCATTGAGCCACAACCCCAGCCCCACAGATGTTTTATTTTCATGTGTCCTACTGCCTTTTAATTCAATGCTTACAAGCCTCATTTTAGAGGCACATATTCCCAATAGGTAAATGATTCACCCTAGTTTATTTTTTGGGTCAAGTCATAAAGGAGCCAATTGTGTAGATTTTTGTTAGATATTAAATATGATTGCAGCAAGAAATTATAATAAAATCCTGGAATGTCTTGTACCAGAAATTAATCATCAAAGGCCATTGGGTCATGTCAAATCTCAGGAGCCAACTAGAAGGTTCTCCTGCTGCTACAAGAGGCAACAATTGAGCAACAGTTGGAATAATAATGAAAATGGATTTAAATATATCAAATCAACTTCAAGGCATTCTTCAGATTAATAATCTAAAACAATACTAGGGAATCAATTTTTTTTTGGAAAGAAAAATAAAAGAATAAAGAAAGTATTTAGTCCACTTTTCTTTTACATGATGTACCTCAGGGTAAGCACATAATTTAAAGAGGGATGATGTTTCTTTTTACAGAAATATTCCAGCTAATAAATGAGTAAGAAATGATAGAATGTCATAATTTTATTATCCCTAATGAAACAGTGCAGCTCAAACAATGGCTGTTAATAATGAAAATGGATTTAAATATATCAAATCAACTTCAAGGCATTCTTCAGATTAATACTCTAAAACAATATTAGGGAATGCATATTGTTTTGGAAGCAAAAATAAAAGAATAACAGCCCCAATGGCTGTTAACCTCATGAATACGTTGCCTTGTTGGCGTGTGTATTGTACAACATATAGTTTTCTTATAAAAAATGAAACTAAATTCCACCAAACCTCTAAGTCTATAGAATGACTTATAGAAAATGCAGAGACTAAATAACATGTTAAATGACACAATAAAAAATCCTAGACTATGGAAAACTCTATAGGACAAACAACCTAGTATTGTCTCAATAAATTGAAAGAGGAAAGAGGCACTCCAGATTAAAAGACAGTTAAGACTTATCAATTAAGTGTAAAGTGTGGAAAGTATTTGGATCTCAGTTTAAGTAAACCAACTGTAACAACATATTGACACAATTGGGGAGGAACATTGACTGTTGTTGCTATTAAATTTCATTATAATGTTTTTTGTGGTACTGGGGATTGAAACTTGAGCCTTGAGCATGTTAGGCAAGTGCTCTATCACTGAAGAAGCTAGACCAAAATAAGGAAATAAAAGCGGGGAGGATCCCATGAAAATAGAAGAGAGATCAGTGGAGTAGAGGGAAGGGACTTATGGGGAGAGAGAAGGGACAGGAAAAGGGATGAATGGTGGAATGAAACTGACCAAACTAACCTAGGTACATATATGAACATATCACAGTGGATTTCACCTGTATGTGTACCTATAATGCACTAATATTAAAAACTGTAAATAAATAGAAGAAAGAATGGTAGAATAGAGGAAAGGGAACAAGGGGAGGGAAGAAGGGAAAGTGGAAGTATTGGGGACTAAATTAGAGTAAATTATATTCCATACTTGTATAATTATGCCAAAGTGAACCCCAATATTATGTATAACTATAATGCATTAATAAAAATTTAAAATTTTCCTTATAAAAATTACAGGTATAATAAAAGTATTATTATATTTTTAGAAGTGCTCTTATTTTTTAGATATGTGTGCTGAATCTTTACAAATTTATTTGATTCAAATTCATTAGGAAGTAAGGATGAACCAACATTGGCCATGAGATAAATATTTGTTCATCTAGATGGTAAATACATAAACACTAATTATACTGTTGTATCCACATTATAAAGGTATTATTTTCCATAAAATATAATTATGCTATAAGGTTATATTTAGAGATTTTATTTTTTGTTGAAATATATATTTTATGGACATATGAGCATACATAGATTATAGGGATAAGAAAGCATAAAAAAGTCCCTACTGTTTGGTAGGATTAGAAATGAAATATGATTTTTATTGGATTCTGTGTCTTTCATTTATGGGAAATGTATTTTTAATTGAGATCTAAAATTCATGTACCATACAATTAACTCTTTTAAAGTGTACAGTCGATTGTTTCTTAGTATTTTTAAAATATCGTACAACTATCACCAATCCAATGCCAGAACATTTTCACCACCCAGAAAAGAGAACTTATACCCATTAGGAAAACACTTGCTAACCTCCTTTTCTTCCCCAGCCATAAACAACTTCCATGAGACTTGGTATCTATATAGTTATATCTATTTTGTACATTTCATAAAAATGGGAGTATATAATATGTAGTGTTGTGAGGTCAGACTTCTTTTTCCATTTTTAAATTTTTAGTTGTAAATGGACACAATACCTTTATTTTGTTTATTTAACTTTTTTATGTGGTGCTGGGAATCGAACCCAATGCCTCATGCATGCTAGGCAAGCACTCTACCTCTGAGCCACAACCCCAGCCCAAGTCTGACTTCTTTTAATTAGCATGTTTTCAAGGTTCATCCATGTGGTAGCACAAAATGATACATCAGACCTTTTTATTACTATATAATGTTTCATGTCATGGGTATACCTCTTTTTCTTTTTTAGTCATTTGTTAGCTGATAGACACGTGGGCTGATTACATTATTGACCACATTATCTTCCCTGAATGTGTTGAGAAAATGAAGTTTTCTTGGAACAGGGCTTAAGAGGAACAGATGAATTTGCATTGGTATTTCTTTTCCCATTTTGATGTGAACATAAATAATGCTTCTGGGTATAAATTATTATATGGACATATGTTTTCCATTCTCTAGGGTATACATCAGGAGAGGAATGGCTGGGTTATAGAAGTGTTTTCTAAAGCTACTCTACCATTTTATAATTCCACCATCAAGGCATGAAGTTTCCCAGCTCTCAATATCTTTTTCAACATTTATTTTTATTTTTTTTGTAATGGGGAGTGAACCCAGGGCACTTTAACACTGAGCTACATCCCCAACCCTATTTATTTTATATTTTGAGTATCACTAAATTGCATAGGGTTTCACTTAGTTGCTGAGGCTGGCCTTGATCTTGTAATCCTGCCTTAGCCTCTCAAGTTGGTGGGATTACAGGCATGCACCACCATGCTGGCTATTTTACTTTTTAAAAAAAACTATAGCTATCTTAGTAGGTGTGAAGTAGTATCTCTTTGTGATTGTTGTGATGTATATTTTAGGCATCCAACACTGTAGCTGGCTACAACTTCTATGTTTTTATGTATCAGTTTTTTAAAAAAAACTGGGTCCAATGACACATACCTTCAATCCCAGTGATTTAGGAGACTGGGGCAGGAGAATTGAAAGTTTGAGGCCAACCTCAGAAATTTAGGAAGACCCTATCTCAAAAAAAGAAAAAAAGCTAGTGATGTAGCTCAGTGGTAAAGCACCCCTTGGTTAAATCCCCAGTAATGCAATAAACAAACAAACAAACAAACAAACAAAGCCTGGCATGTTTGCATGTGGTGCATGCCAGTAATTCCAACTACTCAAGAGACTGAGACAGGAGGACGGCAAGTTTGAGACCAGCCTGGGAAATGTAGCAAGACTGGCTCAAAATAAATTTTTTTTTTTGGAACCGGGGATTGAACTCAGGGGCACTTAACAACTGAGCCACATTCCCAGCCCTATTTTGTATTTTTTTATTTAGAGACAGGGTCTCACTGAGTTGCTTAGGGCCTCGATAAATTGCTGAGGCTGGCTTTGAACTCGAGATCCTCCTGCCTCAGCCTCCCAAGTGCTGGGATTACAGGCGTGTGCCACCATGCCCAGCTCAAAATAAAAATTTTTAAGATGGGCTGAAGATGTAGCTCATTGGTAGCATGTTTACTTATTATGTGCAAGGCTCTGGTTTCAATCCCCAGTACTGCAACAACAACAATAACAACAACACTTTAAAAATTGAACATATTAATGGGGAGCCATGTTATGTTTCCATACATGTATACTGAGTGAAATATTAAATCAGATTAAACATAGTTATCTCCTCACTTAGTTTTTATGTTGAAAACTCTCAAAATTCTTTATTTTAGGTTTATGACACATTTAGTACATTATTGCTATTAATAGTCATCCTACTGTGCAATATTACACAGAATTTCTTGTTCCTATTTAACTATAACTCAGTAGTCATTGATCAACCTTTCTTCATTCTTTTGTCATCCTTTCCCAACCTTCCCCTATTCCACTCCAACTTCTGGTAATCACTGCTCTATTCTTTACTTCTACGAGGATAACTATTTTAGATTCCACATGTGAGAGAGAATGTGTGGTACTTCTCTTTCTGTGCTTGGCTTATTTCATTTAACATAATGATCTCTATTTCCAACCATGTTATTGCAAATGACAAGATTTAATTCTTTTATGGTCCAATAGCATTCCATTATATATGTTATGACTTGGATATGAAGTATACCTTAAAGATTTATGGTTGAAAACTTATTCCCCAATGTAACAATGTCCAGAGGTGAGGATTTGGGGAATAGATTGAATCAGGAGGTCTCTGACTTCAATGATGGAGTAATCCACTGAAGGATTAATAACTTGATAGCATTAGTGGGAGATAGTGGAAAATATAGGAGGTGGGGCCTAATTGGAGGCATGCCCTGGATGACTTTATCTTGTCCCAGGTCTTTTGTCATTCTCATTCTCTGTTTACCAGCTGCCATGAGGTGAGCAGCCTTCTTCCACCATGTCCTTCTGCCATGATGTTTCTTCCTTACCATAGGCTAAAAACAATGGAACAAGATTACCATGAACTGAAAACTCTGAAATCCCAAACTAAAATAAAATCCTTCTTTAAGTTGTGTTTCTCAGTTCGTCACAGAAAAGAAAAGCTGACTAACAGTGAACATATTTTCTTTACACATTTATCAGTTGTTGGACTCTGAAGTTGATTCCATATCTCGGTTATTGTGAACAGTACTGCAGTGAACACGACAGTGCAGCTGTCTCTTAGACATATTGATTTCATTTCCTTGGCTGTATACCCGCTAATGGGATCACAGGGTAGTTCTATTTTTAATTTTTTGTCGATCCCCCACACTGTTTTCCACAATAACTATACTAATTTATATTCCCACCAACAGCATGCAAAGGCTCTCTTTTCTCCACATTCCCACAAGCACCTGCTCTCTTTCGTCTTTTCAATAGTAGCCATTTTGACTGTGTTGGGTGATAGCTTATTGTGATTTTTTTCCTTTTTATTGATTCTTCTTAGTTATACATAACATTAGGATTCATTTTGACATGATTATAAAAGCCTGGAATATAATTTGTTCTAATTCAGTCCCAAGTATGTGAATCTCACCATGATTGTGGTTTTGATTTGCATTTCCATGATGATTAATAATGTTGAGCATTTTTTTTCACATACCTGTTAACCATGTGTTTGTCTTCTTTTGATTTTTTTTTCAGTACTGGGGATTAAATACAGGGCGTCTACCACTGAGTTACCTCCACAGTCCTTCTTATTTTAAAATTTGAGACAGGGTCTTGCTAGGTTGCCCAGGCTGGTCTCAAACTTGTAATCCTCCTGTCTCATCCTCCCAAGTCACTGGGATTACAGGCATGAGCCACCACGCCCAGCTATTGTCTTCTTTTGAGAAATACCTATTTAGGCCTATTAAATGTTTAAAAATCAGGTTATTTGGGGAGTTGCTATTGAGTTTTGGAGTTCCTTACGTATTCTGGATATCAATTCCTTGTCAGATGTTTAAGTTTGCTAATATTTTTCTCCCATTTTGTAGCTTGTCTCTTCACTCTGTTGATTGTTTCCTTTGTTGTGAAAAAGCTTTTTAAATTTGATGTAATCCCATATGACTATTTTTACTTTCGTTTCTTGTGCATTTGGGACCTTGGCTAAAAAATCCTTGCCCATTCCAATGTCCTGAAGCATTTCCCCTGTGTTTTCCTCTGGTAGTTTCATAGTTTTCAGGTCTTACATTTAAGTCTTTAATCCATTTTGAGTTGATTTTTGTAATTGGTGAGAGAGAGGGTAGGATTACCATTTGACCCAGATTCCACTTCTACATGTATACCCAAGAGATATGAAAATGTGTTCACACAATAACTTATTCATGAATATTCATAGAAGTTATGTTCTTAATGCACCAAAGTAGAAAAACAAAAAGTGTTTATCACCTGATGAATAGATCAATGAAATGAGGTATACAAAAGATGTTATACGATCATAAAAAGAATGAAGCATTACTACATGCTACCACATGAATAAACCCTGTAAATATATGCTTTGGGAAAGTAGCCAGACACAAAATGTCACATAATATATGATCTTATTTATATGAAATGTTTAAAAGAGAAATATATAAAGAGAGTACCGACAGATTAGTGTTAGTATATAGAAATAATAGTCTTTTCAAACAATGTTACTGAGCTATAACTTACAGGCCCACAGTGAGCACATTCAATAATTTTTATTTCAGTCATAGGAATGTGCAATCAATACCACAGTTAATTATAATGCAATTTAATCACCTCAAAATGAATCCCGTATAGTTGATCACTTTAAAATGGACTCCCCCATACTTTTTAGGGCTGTCATCTGCCATTTCCACCTTCTGCTCCAGCGCTAATTAACCATGAAACTCCTAGCTGACTGTACTTGTTTGCCTCTTCTGGATATTTATCACTGGAATCATACAATATGTGGGCTTCAATGTCTGTATTCCTTCACTTATCATTTGCAAACTTCCTCTCTGGAGTAGTATGGAACATTATTTTATTCCTTCTAATGGCTGTATGATAAATATCCCATATATGAGTATACCTCATTTTTCTTCCATTCATCAGTTGGTGAACATTTGGGTTGTTAGCCCTTTTTTGTATTAAGAATAAGGCTGCTCTGCGGCTCCCCATCTACCAATGCATAGGGACACCTCTGCCCCCATCTTGGATTATCCCCACTGCTGCCACCGCTGCCATCTTTTGTTGGGAAAGCTTCCATCCTGGGACACCTGCTGGAGACTAGAAACTAGGTACCTACAAGGTTAGCCACTGCGGCTGCCACCAACTTGGGACATGGCCGCTTACATCCAGGGATATCAGCAAGGTCCTGACAGATCATCATCAAAGCCCCACCACCTTGGTTGCATCTGAGCTATCCCTGCTAGTTGTGCTAATAGACACCATCTTGCTGCAGAGGGAGAAGAGAGGCTTGTAAAGGATTGGGAGGTAGAAAAAAGGTATGAGGGCATCTTGATCCTGACTCATCCAGCCAACCAATCTGGCACCCACCGGCATCCCAGAGACAACTTGGGAGCAATTGTTGGGACCTGACATCAGCCTGGTCTACTACTTCACTGAGTACGTGATCCCGCTGGTGTGGCAACCAACAGGGTCCTCCAGTTCCTCAATCCCCAGTCTCCTACCATCCTCTGGCCACCAACTAGCTCAGTGCCTGCAGCTACATGACTGGCACACAGCTTTCAAAGCTTCATCCTGATTTGCCCAATACAGAACAACTTTCTGAGACAGATACAGAGGTCCTGGTGCTCAGCCCTCAGGACCTCCAGGGAGAGAGGTTCCTGATTAAGAAGTTGAAAGATCAGGGGCAGGAGAGATATAATTTAGAGACTAAATTACAGATCAGGAATTGTGGGGTCCACAAGTGATGGAAGGGGCTAAGACCAGGCTCCTGTGTCACATAAGTGGACCCCATAGGAGAGTCCTGGAGTGCAGTCTTCCAGAGGGACTGGCAATTGCTATACCCTGCCTCCAGGAGTCCCATCTCCAGGTCTAATCCTCCCACCTTAGTAACTGTCATCATCCTGAGGGTTCAGTTACCAGCAAACTCCAGACAACCCCACCTATCAGAAGAGAAAGGAAGCAGGGAAGATAATGAACTCCAATAGAAAAACTTGTTCAATTTTCTGTCAAGACTCATTTTTTCCCTTTTACCCATTTTTTTCTGATTTTCTTTTTTCATTTCCTGTTCTCACTTCCCTATCATCTTTGAAATTGAGTACCTTTCATGCATCAGGCTGAAAACTGGGAGGTTTGAATGCTATGTTACAGTTTTGTTGTAGATATATTTTTATTTTTTAAATTTTTCTCACTCTCACTATTTTCCTCTTTATTATTTGTTTCCTCAGAGTCTTATTCTCCCTTTCCTCATGCTAACAACCAACTTCCTTTGATTCTGCTTTCACTCTTCCTATGATCTAGTACCTTTATATTCTCATTTCTTACCTCATTAACATTACATCCTATACCCCTCCCCCATCCTCTCTGTAGAAATTGTAGACCTTATTGAAAACCTATTGTTTATACTGTAGATAGTAATCGAACTCATCATCTCTGTTTATTATGATAGTACTGTTAACACTGTAATAGGGGCTATTTGGTTTAAGTCTGCATATTTTTTGTATTGGGTGCTGTTGATATTGATCTCCCCCTTAAAAGTGAGGTACTGGAAACCTGAAGGGACACTATAAACCTATAGGGGGGAAAGTTAATACCTCAGTTCCACACTGCTAGAGGGGAAGATACACGAACAACATGAAAAATGAGGGAAGAAAGTGCCCAAAACAAACCAAGATGCTATATTAATAGAATCCATTGACATCACAGTAGATGAACCATCAGAAATGGAATTCAGAATGTATATAATTAAAATGATCTGTGAAGTAAAGGATGCTATAAGAGAGCAAATGCAGGCAACAAATGAACATTTCAATAAAAAGTTAAATGAGCAAATGTAGGAAACAAAAGATTATTTCAATAAAGAAATAGATTCTGAAAAAAACAAACAAACAGGACTCCTTGAAATGAAGGAAGCAATAAACCAAATTAAAAACCCAATAGAGCACATCACCACCAGAATAGATTACTTGGAATACAGAATCTCAGATAATGAAGACAAAATATTTAATCTTGAAAATAATGTTGATAACACAGAAAAGATGGTAAGAAATCATGAATAGAACCTCCAAGAATTATGGGATAACATGAAAAGACCAAATTTAAAATTATTGGGATTGAGGAAGGCACAGAGATACACACCAAAGGAATGAAGAATCTGGTCAATGAAAAAATATCAGAAAATTTCCCAAACCTGAAGAATAAAATGGAAAATCAAATTCAATAGGCTTACAAGACACCAAATGTACAAAATTACAACAAATCCACACCAAGGCACATTATAATGAAAATACCCTACATAAAAAATAAAGATAGAATTTTAGAGGCCATGAGAAAAAAAGTATCAGATTACATATAGGAGGAAACTAATATAGATATCAGCAGATTTCTCAGCCCAGACCCTAACAGCTAGGAGGAACTGGAACAACATATTTCAAGCTCTGAAAGAACCTGGATGCCAACCAAGAATCTTATGCCCAGCATAACTAACCTTCAGATTTGATGATGAAATAAAATCCTACCATGATAAGCAGAAGTTAAAAGAATTTACAAATAGAAAGCCTGCACTACAGAACATTCTCAGCAAAATATTCCAAGAGGAGGAAATGAAAAGCAACAATGGAAGTCAGCATAGGGAGGAACTACCCTAAAGGAACAGCCAATTAAAGGAGAAACCAAGTCAAGTTAAGAAAAAAAAACAAGCCAAAATGGCTGGGAATACAAAGCATATATCAATAATAACCCTCTATAACCCTGAACTCATTAATCAAAAGACAAAGACTGGCAGATTTGATTTTAAAAAAAGACCCACCATTATGCTGCCTTCAAGAGATTAATCTCATAGGGAAAGACATTCACAGACTGAAGGTGAAAGGATGGGAAAAAAACATACCATGCTCATGGATTCAGCAAAAAGCAAGGGTTTCCATCTTCATATCAGATAAGTGGACTTCAAGCCAAAGTTAGTCAGAAGGGATAAGGATGGAAATTTCATACTGATTAAGGGAACCATAAATCAACAAGACATAGCAATTGTAAATATTTATGTCCTGTAATGGTTAATTTGAATTGTCAACTTGATTGGATTTAGAGGTGCTAATGATTAAGAGGCCTCTGGGTGTGTCCATGAGGGCGTGTGTAGCAATGTTAGAGATGTGGGATAGTGAACTGAAGTAGAGCCCCTCCCTAAGTGTGGGCAGCACCACCCAATAGGATGGAATAAAAGTTGGAAGAACAAGGAAGCAGATGCAGATGCAAACTCGGCTCTTCTTGACCGGGTTCCTCATTGCTTCTTCACGAACTCTTGCTTCTTTACTCTTCTAAAGCGGACTCTGCCAGTGATTTACCAGGTAGTTTCCAGAAGCCTTGGTCTCCAACTAGGGTAGTACTGTTTTCTTTCTTATTCTGGGGCTTCTGCAACTTGAACTGCACAGCTGCTGGTTCTCCCAGCTCTCCAGCTGCAGACGGCCATTGTGGACTATCCAGCTCTGGTCATGTAAGCTAATCTAATAAATCCCCTTTTTATTATCAAACTTCCTGTTGATTCTGTTCCTCTAGAGAACCCTGACTAATACAGTCCCAAACATGGAGCATCTATATACGTCAAACAAACCCTTCTCAATTTCAGGAATCAAGTAGACCACAACAAAATAATACTGAGTGACTTTAACACACCCCTCTCACCATTGGATTAAGATCTTCTAAACAAAAACTGAAAAAAGAAACCATAGAACTCAATAATACAATCAATATATAGACATATATAGAATACATAGACATATATAGAATACAATATATAGAATATATAGACATATATAGAAACACAATATATAGACATATAGAATAGTCCATCCATCAACAAGTAAATACACTTTTTTTTCAGCAGCACATGGACCCTTATTCAGATCATGTTATGCCATGCAACTCTTAGCAAATACAAAAAAAAATAGTGATACTACCCTGAATTCTATCAGATCATAATGGAATGAAATTAGTAATCAATAATAAAATAAAGAATAGAAACTACTCCAACACCTGGAGACTAAATAATATGCTATTGAATGATGCATGGATAGCAGAAGACATCAGGGAGGAGATAAAAGAAATTCTTAGCCATAAATGAGAACACCGATACAACTTATCAAAATCTCTGGGACACTATGAAGCAGTACTAAGAGGAAAATTCATTGCATTGAGCTCATTAACAAAAGAATAAAAAGTCAACAAATAAATGACCTAACATTACATCTCAAAGTCCTTGAAAAAGAAGAACAGATCATCACCAAAAGTAGTAGAAGACAGGAAATAATTAAAATCAGAACTGAAATCAATGAAATCAAAGCAAAATAAACAATTGAAAAAATTAACAAAATAAAAAGTTGGTTTTTTGATTAATAAACAAAATTGAAAAACCCTTTGCCACTCTAATGAAGAGGAGAGAGAAAGCTCAAATTACTAAAATTTGTGAAGAAAAAAGGAAATATCATGACAGACACTTGAAATACAAAACATGATTAGAAGCTATTTTGAAAATCTATACTCCAAGAAAATAGCAAATCTAGAAGACATTGACAAATTTCTAGAAACATGATCCATCCAAACTGAATCAGGAGGACATACTCAATTTAAGCAGATCAATTTCAAGCAATGAAAAAAAAATATATATATAATAAGGTTGAGATGAACATTGGTGTTCAGGTTATTGTGTGAACATATATTTTCATTTCTCTTGGTATATATCTAGAATTAGGATTAGTGGGTCATAAGGTAACTATAGTTTAACTTTTTTTTGGTACCAGGGATTGAACCCAGGGTGATGTAACCACTGAGCCATATCCTCAGCCTTTTAATATTTTTATTTTGAGACAGGGCCTCACTAAGTTGCTGAGGCTGGCTTTGAACTTGTGATCCTCCTGCCTCAGTCTCCCAAGCCACTGGAATTACAGACATGTTCCACTGCACCTGACAATGATAGTTTAACTTAGTGAGGTACTGCTAAATCTATTTCCATTATGGTCATATATTTGAAATATTCTTTCTTATTTGGATGAGTGTGGAATTTCTCCACAATCTTTCCAAACACTTAAAAAAATTATACCTATCTTCTTAGGTATGACATGGCACCTCCTTGTGGGTTTGATTTGTATTTCCCTATATTAATTGATTTTCTATTACTATAACTAAATACCAGAGGTTGGGTACTTTGTAAAGAAAATGGTTTTGTTTAGTTCACAGTTTTGGAGGTTTGAGGGAAAGGCACCTACATTACCTGGTTGTAATAAAAGCCTCATGGTGTATGGCATCATGGAAGGATCATAAGCAACAGGGATCACAGGGCAAGACAGGAAGCCAATACGGCTGGGGAGTGGTCAAGCTTGTTCTTTTATAACAGACTTCTTGTGAGAACTAACCAGAATTCTGTGTGAATTTATCAATTTCTTCTCAGGGCAGTGCCCTCAATGACCTAACTACACCTCATCTCACCTCTTCAAGGTCCCACTACTTTTTAATATTTCCACTCTGGGGATCAATCTTCCAAGATATGAACCCGTGGGACACATGCCATATTCAAACCATATAACCCCCTAAGGATTAATAGCACAAAGCATCTTTTTTAAAATTTATTTCTTATTTACTTATTGATTCATTGAACACAAATGGAGTACAGCTATACAAAGCATCTTTTCATGTAGGTACTGGTCATTGGTTTACCTTCCTTGGAAAAATACATGTTATGTCCTTTGCCCATTTTTAGCTAAACTGTTTACCTTATTGAAGTATGATAATTATTTTAATATTTTATATAATAGGTTCTTTGAAAATTATGATTTTTAAATATTATTCTCTCAATCTCTGTGCTGTCTTTTCACTTTGTTGAGGGTGTTCTTTGAGGCATAAAAATTTTTATTTTGATGAAGACCAATTTATACACTTCATGTTTTCTTGTTTTTGGTATATTTAAGAAACTATGGTCTTATCCAAGGTAATGAGATTTGACATCTATATTTCTTTTAAAAATATTTAGTTTTAAATCTTATATTTAGATCTTTGATACCTTTTGAATTAAAATTTTTATAGTATGGGGGACAGAACAAAATCATTCTTTGCATATGGATATGTTTCTTCCAGAACCATTTGTTGAAATGAATATTTTCCCTCATTGAGTGGTCATAGGCATGTGGTGTATTCACAAAAAGAATATTATTTATCCCTAAAGAGGAAGAAAGTACCAATACATGCTATGATATGGAAGAACCTTGAAATACAATGTTAACGGAAAGAAGCCTGTCACAAAACTCAACTATATGATTTTTAAAAACATGATCTATCCAGAATAGTCAAATCCATACAGTAGACAGCAGATGAGTAGTTCCCAGGGCATGGGTGGAAGAGTGAATGGGAAATGATCACCTACTGGGTACACAGTGTTCTGGGATTACAAAAGGGGTTGAAACTGCAGAGAGGTGGTCGTTGCAAAGCACTGTGAAAGTACCAAATGCCACTGAATTGAGCACTTTAAAATGGTTAATTGTATTAGGTGAATTTCACTTTTAAAAGAAACATGCATGATAGCAAAATCCATACTTACAATGTGCAGAAGAGTAAATGCAAATACATTTTCTATAGGAAATCTCAGAAGTGGTATCTTCTTGCTGACTTTTCAAGAATTGCGGGAATTCAACTGTGACTGGTGCACCATGAACTGAAGGATTCAATTGTTATTAAACTGGTTTTTACATTGTATTGTTCCTGCTAGTCCCAGGTGGACAGAGATATTATAGGAAATATTCTGGTAGGAATAATATTTCTCCATCAAAATAACACATGCAAAAGCTGTTTTAGAGCATGAAAAATTGCCTTTTATGTCAAATGATTGATAGATTTCATTTCAGCCCTCATTTTTAGTGTCTAATTTATTCATTGAATGGTGCAGAAAGATGCCTAGCAGCCCCAATCTTTAAGGAATTCAAAGTCTAATGAGGAAAAGAAAGTATAAAATAATCAATTATGGGCCATAATAGGTATGAGACATTTTCACCAGTTAGTTCCTCACTGAGTTGTCATGACTGAATATTTGAGCAGATGGCTATTTCTTCCTCTGAATCTGTTGTAGATGAAGAGTGAAAAGCTGACTCTCCATTACTCTTGAAACCAAAACCTCATCCACCAGATCAGATTACATTCCTCCTCCTTCCCTAGGATTTCTGTCTAGCTCTACCCCTGAGCAGTACAATCTCCCACTGAGTTGTGGCATTTAACCACTGGAATGAGGCCTTAAAACTTATCTAAATCATCTGCCCATTTCATACTTCTGTCTTTGTTACCAAAAATGACCATTGGGTTTGTATCAGTTAGAAACACTAGGTTCCAAGTAACAGAAAACTCTAATCTCTGTGACCTAATGAATAAATGTAGAGCTGGAAGCTGTTTGATTTGGAGGCTCAAAAATAGCACCAAAGTCAGTTTCTTTCTGTCTATGCTTTCTTGATGTCTGCCTAATTTTGACTTGCCTCTTGTGGCTGGAATATGGCTGCTTACGAACCCAGGGATCTTGTTTCTTTGAGCACATGCAGATGAGAGGGTCACCTCTGAAACTCCTCTGGAGTAAGAAAGAAAAAAATTTTCTTCCTTTTTACCAACATCCCCAGGAAATAACTATTTTCATTGGCCTCAACTGGGTCATGGTCATAGCCAACCCATAGCAGCAACTATGCTGATTTATTTACATAGGAATTATGCTGTCTGTGTTAGTGACCACTGGACTATGCAGATTTATTTGGATATGATTATGCTAATTTGCCTATATTGGACTCCTGTGTTCCAAGATGGAGCCAAGGCAGGGATGTGACACTAAAGAACATGGGGTGGCCACAAAGAAAAAGGAATGAACACTGGGGTGGCTACACAGGGTCTGGCATAGAGTCTTGGTTTAGCTATTGACAAATAGGAAAATCTCTACTCCAAGTTGCAATTGTCTTCCTTTGCAGGAAGCATTTCCATATTTTCCTCTGAATCTGCTTCCTTGTTTCTATCCAACTCTGAGATCCAGTGGCTTCTTCTTGCTATGTTGTTTCCCTTAGACCCTGTCTGTTTCTTGTAATTTATTACTCTGGATGTGTCTTCTTTCTCATCCCTGTCCCTTCTGCCTGGGTCTCGCAGGTCTTTACTGCATTCACTGACCCCAAAACTGACTGGCTATCACTGAAGCCATTGTCACTTCCACTCCTGGACTTAACAGTACTGAGATTTAATTGTTTTCTTTCTATTCTGTTTGGGGTTTCTTTCACAGTACGAATTCAGAATTTGTGCCAGATAGTGGTTGTGTGACAGACAGAATCTGTCTAGTTCTCTTCTGAAAATTTAAAGAGGTTGTCCTGATCTGTTTTCCAAGAACTCATCCAGTTGTGCAATTCTGTGGCCCTGAATCAAATTTTTCAGTCACTGTAGACATGAGGGTTTGAATGAGTGGAATGTTTGGAAACTCAAAGCCTACCTGGCTTTGTAGAGTTTGGGTAGGCTTTTGCCTTTTTTCCTGCATGGAGCTCAGCACCAAATTTGACCAATGGACCGGACTCCTCCCTTCCCTGTCGCATACTTCTTATGCACTTGGCTCAGTGCATCCTTTCTAGGCCTGTGCCACCATCGTCAAAAGCAGCTGGCTCAGTGATATCATCCATCTACAGCCTGAGCGGATGATCCAGATGTGTCTGCTGCTACATCTCCTTCAGGTCCCCTTTCGAGCTCCAGGAGGGAGTGAGAAGAGCGAGAGGGAGGAGGCGCCTGGTGACCACCACCCGGTGGTGTCAGGAGGGCCGACCTCTGCTGCCTAGGCTGGCCGGGTCCTTGTGCACCTTTCCCCCCATCCCCTACTAAACGCTTTGTCTTGCAGCTATGCAGTGGCCCCTCCAGATTCCCACCGGATCTTCCATGCCTGCTCCCGGGCTTCCCACTTTCTTTCCGCAGGTGGCAGAAGCGAACTGAGGTTATCTAAGGGCTCTCCGCTTACCCTTCGGCCCGCCAGGGGTGGAAGGCACAGGCATCGGAGCTCTGGGCAGAACTCCGTGCTGAGATCACCCTAGCGAAAAAAAATGTCCTCCTAAGTTCCACCAGTTGCTTTCAGAGGGACGGTCAACCCGCCTGGGAGGAAAGGACAGCCAGACATGAAAGCCACCTCCCCCACTCATATCTTAGAGCCTGTTGGGGGTATAGGGAACCCAGCAGCTGGTAGTGGAAGGAAAAATCCGAGCCCGGTCCACTAGGCCAAAGGAACCTTAATTGGAGCAGTTGGATGTGACAATGGGACAGTGGGCAATTTCGGGCTGGCGGGTGGTGGGGGCGTGTTGGAGGTGGAGAGGAGGCACCCTGGTGCTCCTTTGTAAGGCACCAAGTCCAGAGCCCTCTCTACTCTGGGGAACTGAGTAGGGACGCAGGCGTGTGTCCAAGGTCAGGGGCCGGCTCTTGGAGCGCTCATATTGCACGTTCCATTCCGCACTACGCTCAGGCGGGCTCCCAGGGTCCAGGACCTGTGAAACAGCTGGCGACTTTGGCCGTGGAGCGACTGGTGTGGTTCTCGGCAGTCCAGGGCTGACTGGCTGCGGGCAGGGTAGACAAAGAACTGAACTGGGGGAGGAGGACGCCTGTTTGTGTGTTTTAAAGGGGAGCTTTCTGACCCCCGGGGACCCTCAGAGGACGTCTGGGTGTTGGTGGCCTCAGACATGTCTCTGACCGAGGCTAAGTTCCATCCAACTTGTCAATAATATCGTTGCCATTGCCGAAAGAGTGGGTCATTTCAAATCTCTGGCTGCAGCGGCTCTGCTACAGGAAAGCTTAACTGACCACTCATAGGGCTAGGACCCCTCGCACCTGGGAGCCTGAGTCGCCAGGAGAGGGCCAAGACACAGCCAGGACTTCTGTAACAAAAACAGCCAGTTTGGGGAACTGCCTCTTGGCTCTCGGCAGCCTGAAGGAACACGTGGTCTAATCGCCCGGGTTAAGGCTTCTGACTCTGCCGCTGGATCCCTCAGGACTTTGTGAACCAGTGGAGGTGTTGGAAGAATGTTCTTCCTCTCCTCCAACGCCTGCCCCCAATCCCCACATTGGGCTTCGGTGATCTCTCCCTGAACCCTTTTTCTCTGCCTTAGGATCTGCTGGAAGTGGCCAAAGATGAATCCCAGCAGCAACATTTGGCTGCCCAGGACCCTGAAGTGGCTGAGCGACCTGCCCGACTTTAGTGCAGTGTGAACTTTTCTTTGTTTTCTTGGAGTTTCGCTGAAGTTTATAAAGAAAGGGAGCTGGCAATTTTGCTGAAAGAGAACAATGCTTTTGAAGATGGAGGCAGTAGGCAATCCTTGATGGAAATGCAGAGCCGGCATAGGGCAAGAACAAGTGACCCAGACCAGCAGGCTTACCTCATCCAAAGAGGAGCTGAGGATAGGAACTGGGGGCAACAGCAACAACAGAGTATTCCAATTCATTCTTGCCCCAAGTGTGGAGAAGTTCTGCCTGACATAGATACATTACAGATTCATGTGATGGACTGCATTATTTAAGTGTTGATGTTCCACCTCCCCAAAACTGTTGGTAAATGTCAGCTTTTTCCTCCCAGAAAAAAAAAGAAAAGAAAAGAAAAGAAAGGGAGGGAGGAAGGAAGGAAAGAGGGAGGGAGGCGATGTGGAAATTAGGCAGCGTCAACTACATTTGCTTTGAGCAGTTTTGGGGCTGGAGTCCAGCTTCCTCTAAGTGGATATCTGAACTTTGATGTCATGTCTAGACTTGCAGATTTAAAACTTTAATGCTGTGGAGAAGTCATTTGATTTACCTAGTGAAAAGGAAAACTGTAATCATGAGTCACCTTCTGACCCTGATGTTTGTTAGAGATTTAGAAATTTGGAATTTTATATAAATAAGCATTAATTTTTTTCAACATCCCTTTATATTCTCCTCCCTGAGATCTGCTTGATAAAGGTTATGATATGGGAAAGATGCCAGTTACAAGAAAGCCTGTTCAGGACAAGAGTGTCCAGCTCTTTAAGTTGTGCACTTGTTTGTTAAGACTGCTTTGGAATTTTTTTGACATGGGAAATATTCAATGTCAAAAATATCAACTGAAAGTAAAGGACCTTCCTGCCCTTACTTTTAATGGGTTGAATTTCATTATTAACTGCTGGTAGGAGGGAAGACCAACACCCTATAGAACTGAACCTTCAAACTTTTTTTTTTTTGCAGTGCTGGGGATTGAACCCAGGGCCTGGTGCTTGCCAGGCAAGCACTCTATCAACTGAGCCATATCCCCAGCCCACACTTTTTTTTTCTATTTCCTTCTCTTACTCTCCCTCTCCTTTTCTTTTTTTTTTTTTTCTCTCTGTTTCTTCCTTCTCTTTTTTTTTTTGAGTCAGGTTCTCCCTGTGTTGCCTAAACTATGTTACTGTAACTCAAGATCCTCCCATCTCACCCTCCAGAGTAACTGAAATTGCAGGTGTGTTCCACTACGTCTGGAGTTAGTTTGTAGTAATTTCATTGGACACAATTTTTTTCCTGCATGTTTGTAAATAATGTAAATTTAATGAGATTCATTTTATTCCAAAGTGAAGACTATAGGCAAAATTTTACAGGTTATAGTGGTAGAATCTTTCACATAAGTGGCTGTTTTTCCAGGTCATAACCAGTATTTTCAAGTAGTCTTAGTAAATAGTATTGCTTGATGCATTGGCCTATTATTTGTGGACTACTAATGAAACAAATTATACAAATGAATAGAAGTTTAGATTGATCTTCACATGCAACCTATTAGATTTTCCTGTATTCAGATTATATTACTATATCTAGAATAAGTTAGATCCTTATTCCTACGATAATGGTGTCCTTAAATTTACTTTTTGTGTGTTTATCAAGTTTTTTTTCCAGTACTAGGGATTGAACTCAGGGCCTTAAGCATATTAGACAAGCACTCAACTACTGATCTTCATCATCAGCCCTATTTTTGTGTACTTATGACTAACCTCCATTTAAAAACATGTATTCCATTTATGTATTTTGTTTTTCTAGCTTTTGAAAACTCATAATTTTTAAAAAAGCATTCCAAAAGCAAAGTCCATTTTTAAAATATCATCAGGAGGGTGTGAGAATTAAGTAGAGGAAGACTTATAAAGTGTTTAGCACAATATGTGGTTTATTAAACACTCTATAAGTGCTCATTTCCTTTTTACTTGTCATTCCATGACAAGTTATGAATTGATTTTGACCTAAAACTGTTAAGAACTCCTTTAAATCTTGGATGCTCCTTGGACAGGCACTGTTTTTAATTTCTAGAGTATGTTCTGAACAAGAGGATGAACCTGTTATTCTTTGTGTGTGTGTGTGTGTGTGTGTGTGTGTGTATGCTAAGGATTAAACCCAGGACCTTAGGAATGCTAAGTATGCACTGTACCACTCAGCTACACTATCATTTTTAAGTGCTTAACAAGAGGTTCTGCAACTCATGAAAATCAAACTCTTTTTAAAATGGATTTACTATAAAATCTCACTGCATTAAAAATGTTGTAATTTAGAAATTGTCGTGGAGAAAATGAGACAACCTAGATACTTAGGACAGATTGCAGATTGTTAGAAGAGGGGATGCGGCTAGGCGTGGCAGGGCACACCTGTAACCCCAGCTGGTCAAGAGGCTGAGGCAGGAGGATCACAAGTTCAAAGCCAGACCCAGCAATTTAGGGAGGTGCTAAACAATTCAGCAAGACCTGTTGTTATTTAGTATTATTTAGATACTTCTAAATAAAGTATAAAATAGATCTGAGATGTGGCTCAGTGGCCAAGTGCCCCTGAGTTCAATCCCCAGTACTCCTGGCCAAAAAAAGAGGATGATTCAGTTTCTTAAATCTTTATTATTTATTTATTTATTTATTTATTTATTTATTTATTTATTTATTTTGCAGTGGGGTTGAGACATAAAGTTTATTGAGAAATGCTTACTGGGAAGGTCCAATGGTGATAGACTGAACAGGAGGTTTTACCGGAGAGTTGAGTGGCAATGGATAGGAGCATTTCTGTCCCTCATGGTGCTTTAACGAGTAGCACCTCCTCTCCTTTTGATACTACACTAGAAAAGAACATATCTTCCTGCCTCAGAACATTTTATCTTGTGGTGGACAGCTGGATGAGTGACATATATTCTTTCCACAGTGCCCTCAGTTCTGGACCAGTTACCACAGAGAGAGGTTTTCATAAATTAGTCTACAGAAGCAGCAACATCATCAGCATTAGCTTGCTTAGTTTGCTTTGTTCCTTGTGTGACCAGCATGTCAAGGAGCAGCTGTCCAGGCATACATGCAAAGAAGCAGCTTTCTATAGCTAGCACTATGTACATGCATCCCCTCATACATGAGAGAAAGTCAGTCTTCTTCTATATTCTAGACATTCTGAGCCTGGAACTGCTTTCTGTTGCCTTGACTTGGTAATGTTTCTGGGAACTAAAGGAGTGTTCTAGGGGCATGGTGTTTTATCCTAAGGATGATACATAGTACTATTCAAAATAATGAAATACTGAAAATAAGCCAAATGTTCATCTGTGATTGGTCAGATAAATAAATTGAGCCATACTCATGAAATGGAAACCCATGCAGCAATGGGAATGAATAAACTACAAAAATATGCAACAACATGAATGGGTTAACAAACATCATGGTCAGTGAAAGAAGTCAGGAGCTATTTTATGATAGCTTTCAAATATAGTTCAACAGAGACAAACAATTCTATAGTGTGATATCAGCAAAGTGGTTACCCTTGGGAGGATGCTAGTTACTAGTAGGTGGTTTGACAGACTTCTGAGGTGCTGGTAATGTTTCTTGAACTTGAGGCCAGTTATGTGGATTTATTGTGTGAAAACTCATTGAAGAGTGGTAAACTTGTGCATTTTTTGTGTATGTTACAAATGAACAGTAATAATTTAAAGTAATAATTTAAAAATAATTTACAAAAAGCAAATATATCATAGCTAAAATAATATAAAAAATTAAGTAAATGAAAAGGATGCCTGAGGGAAAGGGCAGGCATTGGGAAATGAGATTGATCAAACCATATTATGTACATGTATGTATCCCCTGTATGTACAACGACAATGCACAAGTTTCTTAAACCTTTAAAGGGAGGGAAGATACTTACCTGACAGGATAGGTATAAAATCTTGATGTGCTTATGTATGCTAAGGTCAATAAATATTAATTCTTTTGTGATGTACTTTTTAAATTTTTAAATTTGCTACTTTAAGTTATACATGACAGTAGAATGTATTTTGACATATTATACACTCATGGAGTATAACTTTCCATTCTTGTGGTTGTACATGATGTGGAGTTATGTAGTCATGTCTGAACATAGGAAACTTATGTCTGATTCATTCCACTGTCTTTCCTATTCCCATCTCTCTCTCTTCTCTTCCTTTCCTTTGTCTAATCTGTGATATATTTCTGTTTTCCTGTATTCTATGATTTTCATTTTGAGAACAAGTTTTAAATGATTTCCCAGCCTGTAGTTCACAGCTGCTTAAGAAGCTGAGCCCAGAGGATTACTTGAGCATAGTAGTTCAAGACCAACCTGGGCAATATCAGTGAGAACTTAGCTCTCAAAAAATAAATAAATAGAGCTGAGGGTGAAGGTCAGTGGTAGGGCCTTTCTGCACAAGCCCTGGGTTCAATCCCCAGCATCAGAAAATCAAATAAATAAATGATTTCCTTTAGCATATTGAACTGATACTTGAACCTACATATCTGGTGCTTATCAAACTACAATGATTAATTTATTTTGCCACTAATTTTCATTGGCACTTTATAAATACACATAATATTGGTATTCATTGTGATATATTTATATATGCACATAATGATTTGGTTAATTTCTGCAATGATTTCCTTAAAGTGGTTGTTATGTCATAATGTGTTAATTTTTCATGGAACACAGCATATTTTTGGTGCTTAGTGTAACCAATTACTTAATGATTATGCAGTAGCATACCAATTATCCTGAAACAAAAATTCTATGTTGGTGATACGACTATATCACATTTTGTCTATTTTCCTGATTCCTTGTGTGCAAATATTGTTCTTAATACCCCATCAACTGGACTTCCTCATTTAGATAATGTTTCCTCTCTTCCTAACCTGGAAGCCTGTGCTTTTGTATGTCTGTACTCTTGTTCTTGAGTTATTCACGTGGAAATCATTCTCCTTTCATTCACAGAACATTTATTGAAGTTCCACCATATTCTAGTCAATGAAACTAATTGTGTAAAACAAAACAAACAAAAAAATGATCAGTTCACATTCCCTGGGCAGGAGTCCTCAGTCTTATGGGGAAGACAGATTATTTTATAGGATAAATGCTAAAATAAGATTGTCCCAGGAAATAGTGAAAGCAGAGAAATAGAAGCAATCTTTGTTTATGAAAACTTCAAAATAAAAAACCCTTCAAGGTCTGTTTAATGCCAATGACAATGAAAATCTGTTATGTAATTCAAGGAGCAGAGGATTTATGGCTGAAGATATTTCCCATTAGATGAATGATCTTAGTCAAGGGAATTACTCTCTGTACATTTAGATTTCTCATATTTAAAGCAAAAATTTTGAATAAGATTACAGTCTCCCAAGTATGCGACATAGAATATTACTAGTGTATAAATAAAGACCTCTGTGGTCAAATATATTAGCATATTATTGGGTTAAGCAAAATTATATTTATTAATTTATTAACGAATTTGTCACGTTTTAAGGGGTTATTATAAATTATAAATCCTTAAGAATGTAATATAATTGTTCATATTTTCTTACACTATGGAGTCTCTCTGTACCATGGAACAGAGTTATGAACTGCATCAGTTATGAATTCAGTTTGCTACACTATGGTCTCAAGAAATAGTTTACATAACACCTTTGTGATTCATTAAAATTTTAATTTTTTAATATGGCATGAAATAAGGGTCTAACCTTTTTTTAATTTTTCCATATAAGGTTATTCTATTTTGCCAGAATCATTTGTTGAAAATATCCTTTTACCCATTGGATTGCTGTATCGTCTCAGTGGAAAATCAGTTACAATATTTGTGGGTCAATTTCTAGACCCTGCATTCTGTTCCATTAATCTATGTGTCTACCCTTCTGTCTGAACTACCCTATCTTGAATACTTCAACTTAATAAATCTTGAGATCAGGCAGTGCAAGATCTTTAACATTGATATTCTTTTACAAAATTGTTCTGTCTATTCTAGGTTCTTTTGCAAACATTTTAGTATCAGCTTCTCAGTTTTTATAAGAAAGTCTCCTGGGATTTTGTTTGGCATCATGTTGCATCTATTGATCAATTTGAGGAGAATTGATATTTTCATACTTTTGGTTCTTCCAAATGATGAATATAGTATATCTTTGTATTTAAGCCTCCTTTAAATTTCTCTTAGCAATTTGTTAGTTTACAATGTGCAGGTCTTGCACATTTTCCATCATGTTTATCACTACATATTTCATATTTTGATGCTGTTTTATTTTTTTATTTTATTTTTTTAAAGTTTTCTTTTTTATTTTGATTCATTGCACACAAACGGATTACAGCTGTTGTTTCTCTGGTTGTACATTTGATGCTATTTTCAATATTAAAAAAATTAAATATCCACAGTTAGTATATAAAAATAACAATGATATTTTGTGTAGTGACTCCATATTCTGCAACCTTACTAAACTCACTTACTCGTTATAGCTTTTTTATTTATTGTAGAAGATTTCCTGTTTGGACAACATATCATTCATGAGTAATGGGAATTTAAGGTTTTTCTTTATTATCTGAACATATTTTTTCAGATAATTTTTTTATTGACTAGAATTTCTTCTATTTAAAACTGAATAGAAGTGAGTGTAAGAAATGTACCCTTGCCTTGTTTCTAATTTTAGGGGAAAAGTTTTCAGTATCTCATCAGTAAGTGTGACATTAAGTGTAGGTCTTTGGTAGTTCTCTTTATTTGATTGAGGAAGATCCTATTTCTAGTTTGTAAAGTTAATCAAGAATGGATGATACATTTTGTCAAATGTTTTTTCCGTGCTTTCAGAGATGGTTATATGGTTTTTCTTTATTTTTTTTAATATGGTAAATTATAGTGATTGACTTTGTTAAACCTAATTTATATTCCTTAGATAAATCCCATGTAGATATAACAAATTATTCTTTTTATATATTATTAGACTCAATTTGCTAAAATTTTGTTAATACTTTTTAAATCTAACTTCTTGGAGGATATTAATTTTTAATTTTCTTTTTAATATCTTTGTCCAATTTTTTATTAGGGCAGTGCTGCTGGCTGACGGAATGAGTTTGGGAAGTCTTTTATTTGCTTCTATTTTCTGGAAGAGTTCATGTAGAAGTGTAATTATTTCTCCCTTAAATTCTTGAATTTTCCAGTGAAATGCTGGACCAAAGCTTCTTTGTGGGAAGGTTTTCTAAGTACAAATAATTGTTTTTTCAGTGCTGGGGATTGAACTCAGGGCCTTGTACTTGCAAGGCAGGCACTCTACCAACTGAGTTATATTCCCAACAAATAAATTTTTGTAATAGTTATAGAATAATTTAGATAATTAACTTCCTCTTGAATGAGCTTTGGCTGTTGTGCATTTAAACAAATTAGTTCATTTGTTCATTTCTTTAATGTTTCCAATTTTTTTGGTACTGGAGATTGAACCCAGGGGCACTTTACCACTGTGTACATCCCCTTTCTTTGTATTTTTTTATTTGGAGACATAGTCTCCCTAAGTTGTTGAGGTCTCACTGAGTTACTGAGGCTGGCCTGGAATTTGCAATCCTCTTGCCTCGACCTCCAGTTGTGAACCACCACACCCAGCTGAAGTTTCCAAATTTATTGGCATAACGTTGTTGACAGCAATTTCTTATTTTTACATTTGTATTAGTTTTTGATTTCTGCATAACAAAAGGCTACAAACTTAGTGGCTTAAAGCAACATATATTTATTATCTCACATATTCTGCAGATCAGGAATTTGAGCACAGCCTAGGTGGATTCAATATTCAGGGTCTCTCAGGATGTATTCAGTGTTGGTTAGGACTAAGATCCTTATTAATTGGGAAAGGACCCATTTCTTTTTCTTTCTTTTTCTTTTCTTTTCAGTAGTGGGACTCTAATTCAGGGCATTCTACCACTGAGCTATATCCCCAGCCCTTTTTATTTATTTACTTTTAAATTTTGAGACAGGGTCTTGCTAAGTTGTCCACACTGGCCCTGAATTTGTGATCCTCCTGCCTCAGCCTCCCAAGTATCTGGGAATACAGGCCTGTGCCACCAAGCCTGGTGAAAGCATTCATTTCTAAGCTCATGGTTGTTGGGGGCATTCAGATCCTTGTGTGTTGATGTATTGAGGACCTTGTTGAACGTTGTGCAGATGTTGTTGTCAGTTTCTTGCCACATTGGCCTTTCTGACATTTTGGCTTACTTCATTAAAGCCAGCAATAGAGAGATTGTAGCAAGGCAGTAGTCATAGACTAATCACAGAAGTAAAGTCTCACTACCTTTTCTGAACTGCATTTGTTAGAAGCAAGTCACTGGGTCAGTTCATGCTCAAGGGGGAAGGAGAAGGGATTTATACAGGGACATGATAGCAGGAGGCTGGTATCATTAGAAGCTATCTTAGCATACCTGCCACAATAGCTATAGAATCTGTAATTAAGCTTCCTTTCTCATTCCTGATACCAGTTAATTGCATTCTTTTTTCCCCTGATCAATTTGGCTAGAGATTTGTTTTATTCACAGAGAACCAGCTTTTCTTTATTGTTTTTCTGTTTTCAGTGTGTTTGCTTTCAATGTATTTTGATTTCCAGACATGGAATGACAAATTATTATATTGTTTCATTTATATGAGGTGCTTAGAATAGGCAATTTCATAGAGACAGAAAGTAGAATAGTGATTTCCAGAGAGGAAGGGTAAGTGATAGTTTAATTGGTTTCTGTTTGAGATGATGAAACAGTTCTGGAAGCAAACAATGGTGATAGTTGCACAACATTGTGCATGGACTTAATGTAATTGCACACTCAAAATGGTTTTAAAATGGAAAATTTTATGCAATGTGTATTTTGCCACTAACAACAACATCAACCACAAAAGGAGCCAAAATAGCCTTTGTCTCATAGAGTTCTGAGCTTAAGTGAGATCATTTGTGTGAAGTACTTAGCACTGTTAGAGAATACTCAAGAAAGGAAGGACAAATACTTTTGTAATAATTTACAACCATTTAGAATTGGCATAAGCTTCCTTACTAGTGGGATAGTGACTTTCCTGCTACTGGCAGTGTCGAAGAGGTGACAGAACAAACTTCTTAAAGTATCACGTGCAAACAAATCACCTGGACCTATTATAAAATGAAAATTCTAATTTAAATAGGTCCTACCTGGGGCCTGAGGATATGCTTTTGAAACAAGCTCCAGTGGTACTGATGCCGCCAATTGGTCACAGTTGAGTAGCAGGGCACTACATGATTCCTTGGAGGGATGCTGGAGAAGTATGTGATAATCCATCAGATGTAGCAAAGAGTTAGTTCTCTGCTGCTTGGTATGGTGGCTATTTGCCACGTATGACTTTGAGCTCTTGAAATATGGCTAGTCTGAACTGAGATTGCTATGAGTATAAAAGACACAAAGATTTAGTGTCAAAAGAGGCTAAAATATTTCATTAACAATTCTATATGAATCATATGCTGAAATGATAATAATTTGAGTTAAATAAAAAATTAAAAATTTAAGAAGGGCTGTGAATGGAAGGAGATTGGGCAGTATCTAAAGGGAACGAAAGGTTAGAAGATTTTCTTATTTTGGGAAGAGCACAAACCTGATAGGAATGAAAAACAGTAAGGGAGAGAGTAGTTCTCCAGAAGCAGCAAGCAGAGATGAAAGAGGGAGTGAGATCACTGAGGAGGCAGCATATAAAATAATATTTATTCTGTGTTCAAACTATTGTATGAATCACAGAAAGACTGAAAGGAAATGCATTAAAATGTTAAGGCTGAAAAGACAAATTGGATGAGATTTTTAGAATTTGTGGATTAAAATCTCTTTTCTTGGTCTGAGGCTTGCCTTTTCACCCTCTTAATAAAGTCTTTTAATAAAAATAAAAGTTTTCTCAATTTTAAATTAAATACTCCCACGTTTTAGGTTTAGCGTCCAATTGAAACATCTAATAAGTCCCCCCTTGTTCCTGAAAATAAGTAATGTGAACAAAAAAACTTAAAAATGCACTGTAATTTGTCTTTGAAGAGGATCAGAATATGCAACCTAAAATATGTCACTTTGGCATAAGAATTATTTGGAGCTGCCAGGTGCAGTGGAATATGCCTGTAATCTCAGAGGTTTGGGAGGCTGAGGCAGAAGGATAATAAGTTGGAGGCTAGCCTCAACAACTTAGCGAGGTACTAAGAAACTTAGTGACACCCTGACTCAAAATAAAAAATAAAAAGGGCTGGGGATGTTGCTTAGTGGCTAAGTGCCCCTGAATTCAATCCCCGATACCAAACAACAACAACAACAACAACAACAACAACAAAAACACAATTATTATTTGGAGCTAAATGCAATTGAAAATCAGCAGAAGGAATTCCCTGACCCCCCCCACCTCATCTGTCTAAATGTGGGGCAAGAATTTCCATTGGAGAAAGCCTTCCTCCACTCATACCAAACATTCCTTACTAATATAGCCCAGTTTTCCATTACTTCCCCCATATATTTCCAGTCACATCCCCACAACTTATCCCTTGAATCTGAAACCCTATTTTCTCTGTTAAAAGGGCAACTAAACCTGAGTCTGCTTCTTTGAGTTTTACTTCTCTTTTGTGAACACACTTGCACATAAATATTAATAAAAATTGTGTGACTTTTCTCCTGTTAACAGGAGAAAAAGAATTGTTAGTTTAATTCACAGCCCCCAGGTATGGACCCTAGGAGAATAGAAAGTTTTTTCCCTTTGACATCTTCTGGGAACAGGTAATTAAGATGGTAGGAGGTCTGGAAAGTATGACCCATGAAGAGTGGTTGAGGGGCATGTCAAGCCTATGGAAGAAAACACTACTGGAATGGATAATAAATGGGAGGGCTGTTAAGGAAAGGAAGAAGAAAGGAAGGCAATTAACATTTACTTAGCATATACTAAGCCCCTGACTCTGTGCAAGGAACATTAGAATAGTTAATCTTTAAGGAAAGTGAAGCTCAGAAAAAGTAAGCAGTTTACCCAAATTACACAGCAAGAAAGTGATGGAATTTGGCTTCAAAAAGGTCTTCTGGTCATTTCCTTCCTAGCTATATATACCCAAAAGAATTGAACACTGGTACTCAATCAAATACTTGTACATGCATATTCATAGCACCATTATTCACAATAGGCACAAGTTGGAAATAACCCTAATGTTCATCAATGGATGAATGTTTGAAGAAATTGTATTATGCAAATATAGTAGGATGCTATTTAGCTATAAAATGAATGAAGTACTGACATTTGCTACAACTTAGATAAATTGCAAAAACATTAAGCTAAGTGAAAAAAGACAAAAGATCACATATCGCATAATACCATTTATATGAAACTTTCAGAATAGGTAAATAGATACAGACAGAAAACATACTGGTGGTTTCCAGGGAGTTCTGGTAAGAAAAGCATGGGGACCAATTGTTTAATGGATCTGGGGTTTGAAAATGGGAGGTGATGAAGGTGGTTGCACAATATTGTCAATGTCATTGAATTGTTCACCATAAAATGGTTAATTTTGCTGGATGTTGTGGCTCATGCCTGCAATTTCAGCAACTCAGAAGACTAAGGCAGGAGTATTGCAAGTTGAAGTTTAGCCTGGGCAACTTAGTGAGACTCTGTCTCAAAATAAAAATAAAAAGGGCTTGGGGATGTAATTCAATGGTTAAGTAATCCTGGGTGCAATCTCCAGTATCACAATAGGAAAAAAAAAGCAAATTTTATGTCATGTGAACATCACCTGAATTAATTTTTTGAAAAATAAGTTGTTCTTGCTCCAAGTATACTGTTCTCTTCATTAAAACCAGCTTCCTCCCTGGGGCTAGTAGAAGGAGGAAAGTATAATTTGGTTTAGTAGAAATGAGAACTTTGTAACAGTTATACAATAGTGTAATAAGCTGACTTGTGTTGCACACTAACACTAGAAGTATTCCAGTACATCCTAGACAACTGTCTATAATATAGAATGAGAATCTCAGTTTCCTTCTAATGATTATAGAGTCCATGATTCTATCCTCCTGAATAGTTTCAGAGATCAGAATTAAATCATCAACACAAGACAATATGTAAAGTCAAATACTTGTCTTTGTGGTAGAACCTACAAATGGTAGAGGGCAATTTATAAGAGAAATGACAAACTTTTGTAAATGTGCATGAAATTTTTTTATATTATAGTTTTATATAATATTAAAAACAAACTGTATGAAAGAAACCAAACTGTAGATGCATTCAGGTGTGGTATATGTTTATAATGTTGCTTCTACAAATGCTATTTTAATTCACTTATTTAAGAATTTTTAAAATAAGTTATTTAAAAAACAAGGCTCCTTTTAACAAAGTTTACACAGGTGGTCATGGGATTAGCTGGTGGTGGCAGTGACTGAGGAGGCCTAAGCAGTCTTGCATAAAGCTAAGGTAGCGATTTGCCAAGGGGGGAGGGTCATAATTCTACAAGTCTTAGTCACCTGGATGTGGTGGATAAGCACAAGTCATAGCTACACATAAAATTCAGGTCACAGCAGAGCATAGTTCTTCCAGGTAAGGAGGACTCTAAGCTACAACCCTCCTTGTTTGAGTGAAAGGTAGAGCTCTGCAGAGATGAAAATGAAAGGGAATTCACATTTTGAAATGTATGCATATTTCTTTCAGTACTGGGGATTGATCCCAGGGGTGCTCTACCACTAAGCTACATCTCCAACACTTTTTATTAATTTTTTTTCAGACAGGGTATCGCTAAATTGCTGAGGCTGGCTTTGACTTGAGATCCTCCTGCCTCAGACTCCTAAATCACTGGGATTACAGGCATGTGCCACCATGCTGGCTATTTATCTCATTAGAAGTAGGTAAATTTCTGAATTTAACAAAGCCTGGACTCTGAAGTTGGATCTCAGTTCAAATCTGCTTTGACACTTGATAAATTACTCAACCATCTTTTGGTCTCATTTTTTTTATCTGTCAGAAGAGAAAAATAATGGTGCCTATCTTATAGGGTGATTGTCCGCACAAAAAGGTCTTTGCATCACCTTTGGTACATATAAGTACTCCATAATATCAGCAGTTATTATCATGTGCTGCTTGAAGAAATTTTTAAATGGTGGGAAAAATTTTAAAAGATGTGAACTAAAATGAAAAAAGAAATCCTTTTGGAACAAAGGAATTCCAAACACTTGCTTATTCACAAATAATCTTTTAAGGCCAGGTGCCTTGAACCAACTTGAATTCTACCTATAACATAAAAAACAAATCATATACTTGTTGCATACACTCGCGTGATTGGGAAATCCACATGAGAGTCTGAAGATTAGGTGTGGCCTGTTGGCTAACGGACTCCCCCAGGAGGCTTTGCGGTTATACTTTCCAGTGGTCCTAGGGACAGCAGTTTAAAGCTGTCACAGGCTTTCACTTTCTGGCATATCTTGAGGTGCGGATTAATGGGGACTGCCCTATTGGCATTTCTCCTTTTCGGATTCTTTTCCTTTTAACTGTTTATGGTCCCTCTTCCGTTTCCAATTTGCTCTTAAGTTTCTGCTTAAATCAGCAGCTTCGAGTTCAGGGCCTGTTTATAATTTTTCAGTCACTAATGTGTGACGTTCAATAGGCACAGAGATTTATTTGCGGCCCTGATCTTTATTTTCTTTCCCAGCCCACGCACCTTACTGAATTCTGCCTGCCTCCTATTCCTCAATTTCCCCATTTTTGTTTTAAACCTTTTGCCAAGCCTCTTTACATTCCCTCCTTTTCTGTACTTTGAGCACGCACGCAAAATACCCCGCCTCTCGCGCCCCGCCCATGATCTCTCGCGCCCAGTCCCTGGAGTCCACGTGGCTCTGCTGGACGCTGTCCTGTAGTTCAGCCTCCTGTAAGAGCCAGGTGGGTAAGGCGGTCACAAGGTGATGCTTCTGCTCCGCTGGCAAGCATATTAGCTTCAGAAGCCGCTGAATTGTCACGCTCTAGCTCCCTTCCCCTATATTTCCTTAAAGTCAAGCTGCCCGCTCTGGACCTTGGCTCCTGCACCCTCCCCGACTGCCGCCTTTAGATCCCTACTGCTTCTGCCTCTTATTTCGCGCCTTCTTTTTTAGGTTTGGAAGGGGCGGAGTTGGAATGGCTGCGCCACAGTTGCCGAGGCAACGCCTTGGTTACTTCCGTTGGTCTCAATGCTTCCGGGTTGGCGTTGCAGTGGCGTTTCCGACTGTGGGAGCCTCGGCTTCCCAGTCGTCTGAAGAGCCGGAGCAGGTGAGGGGGAGCTCCTGGATTTCCAGGCTGGGGAGCGGGGCTGGGCCGCGCCAGGCCGCGCGGGGCCGGGCTGGCCTAGTTCCCGGCCTGGGAGGGGCTTAACGGTCCTTTGGTCTCTCTCTCCCCTCAGCCGAGTCCCTTCCCTGTCTTTCACTCTTCTGGCATCGGTGGTTTTACTTCTTCGATTGAACCCTGCTTCCTCGACCCCCCTGGGAGGCTGCCTCCTTCAGGCGCCTCCCTTCTCTCCACGAACTCGCTCTGACAGCTGAGGAACTGCCAAGATCCTGCTACCCAGAGGGTGAATGGGTATCTTTCCCGGAATAATCCTAATTTTTCTAAGGGTGAAGTTTGCAACGGCGGCGGTGATTGTAAGCGGAGTAAGCAAACACCTCCATTGTATTAGTGTGAGGGATGCTATTGAAAGATGGTCCCCTTCAGTTTCTACCTCCTGCCACTCCTGAGATCAAGGCATTGAAGGCATCTATTAAAATGCAGTTCGGTTACTTGATTGGGATGACAGTTTATCAAAATGAATTAGTTTCTTAGACTCGGTAACATCAGGGACATTGATAGTTTTCTGTAGGTGATTCCTTGACTCCCTCCCCCATCCTGCTCCCGCAGGCTAGAGTAGTCGTGAATTCTTCCTTCATCTTCATTCCGTACACCATTAAATACCTTTTTGTCCCCATTTCAGAAGTTTATTTCTAAGCTCACTGCCTGTAAGCATCTTTCTCTTCTTTACTTCACACCATCCTAAGACAGTCTCCCTGCCTCTCCTGTTTGTAATCCACTGTGCTTGCTGCAGCCCTAGTAAGGTTACTAAAATATGGGGTTTTCTCAAGTCGCTTTCCTGTTAAAAAACTTAGTGTCCTCTCTACATCCTTTTAAAGCCTTTCAATACAACCTGCTCCTTCTACTTGTTTCAGCCAACAAGTGAATTCTTTATTCCAGTTGGATCTTTCATTTCCTTCACAGAACAAACCATATTGATGTCTACCTCCACATGCTATGTTTGTTCCCACAATTTGTGTCTCTGTTCATCCTGTCCTGTCTCCCACCCTTTTCCTTATCTGCACCTATTCAGATTCAACCTGCACTCTGTCAAGGCCCAACTTAAGTTCTGTCATCTCCACAAGCTTTTTCAAATTATTTAAATCCATTTTGATTGTCTCTTTTTCCATGCTCCTCTTGCTTTTATAAGATTGTACTATATAGTGTAGCACTTAATTTTTCTCTAATCAAGTACTTTGTTTTCTTCCACAAGATTCTAAGCTCTTAAAAGACAAGTACACTATTTAATACAACTTTTATCCCTGCCCCATCTCCTTGATTATCCAGGAAAGGTACATTGAGTGGTAATTATTGCCTTGGTGTTAGAACAAATTTCTGTCTTATAAAAAATGTGGTAATTATACCCATAGCACATTGTAGGTTTGAGCATTTAATATATCTTTGATAAATATATGTTGGCTCCACATTGTTACCTTCTCAGTCTTAGATTCTCTATTACCAACTTTTCCTTAAAAGAGAAAGCAGGGAAAGCACCTAGAGTTTCCTTGATCAGATCTTTGGAGTATTGTAGGGCTATGTAACTTATATTCTGGAACATTTTTATTGGTACTTGTTAGGTTATCAAATTTTCCTTAGATCTTTATAATGTATATCTGCAGGTTTAAACATGATTTTCATTGGCTTCTTTACATAATAAAAATATTTAGGGTACTCTATTTCTATTTTAACTAAGATATGACTTCTATACTTTTACACATATCTGGGGTTAGCCTTATCTGTCAAAATAATTTAAGAGGGTTTGGGGTATTTTATACAAGTACTTCTCTACAAAAAAAGAAAGGGGAAAGGATTTTGAAAAGGATTTTTAGGTAGAAAATATCTGGGGATCAGGGCAGGGTCATGTATAGGGTATATAGCATTGGCCAGGTACAGAAGTTACCTTTCTGGTTTCCCTTGTAATTTATTTTTTTATTTATTTTTTGGTACCAGGGATTGAACCCAGGGATGCTTAACCACTGAGCCATATCCCCAGCCCTTTTTTATTTTTCATTTTCAGACAGGATCTCCCTAAATTGCTTAGGGCCTCACTAAGTTGCTGAGTCTAACTGAATTTGTGATTCTCCTGCCTCAGCCTCCCAAGCCTCTGGGATTACAGACATATGCCACTGTGCCTGGCTGTGATCTTTTTATATAGGCTGCATATATAGGTAAAGACTGTCACACTGGTAAAAACAATTATTTAATGGAGTTGTACCAAATTCTGCACAAGCTGTTCTGAAAGTTATAAAAAGTACCATGAGATATGATGTCTGCCTTCATGATCTACCTAGTTCAGAAAAGAAATAACATGGGGTAACTAGAAGATAAACCCACTGCTACTCATTATTTTTATGCCTGAATTTAAGATATAGAAGATAGAAATGAAAGTTCAACAAATATTTGTAGGACAGTTTTGACATAACATGCATCCATATATACAGCCTTATGTAAAAAAACTCAGAGGTATCAACTGACAGTTTAATGATTCAATCACGTGGTAGGGCTCCCTAAAAAGCAACTGCAATTTTCAATTGTAGTAACTGAAGTAAACTATATAGAATTAAGAAAATGATCAGGAAAATTTAGCTTGAGAACAATAAGATATAGGCGAACATGATTGCTATCTTTAAATATTTGAAGGACTCCCACTTCAATATTGCCTCCAAATACTCAGTGAAAATGATTTGAGAAAGACAAATTTCTGTCTTACCATGAGGAAGGACTGTCTAAAATCAGACCTAATCAAAGATGATACAGTATTTCTTCATAGGATACTTTTCTAACACCAGAGTGAAAGAGATTTTACGATGAATTGGTGGGGAAGTGCTGGTAGAGGCAGTGTAGGATTTGGCTACACTTGGATATCATGAACCAGTAAAATTTAAATGTAAGCATGGGGAGGGGCCATAAATACACGGCAGTCAAGCTTATTTTGCCAAGTAAAGACACTAAACAATTATCAACTACCAATTACTATTAATATTTCGCACAAGAAAGGTAATGTTTTTAATGTTTCAGGAGTAAGAAGAATGTGATCCCTTTAAATAAATTCAGCAGAAAAACACCCTAGATGCCCTTATTTATGAAAACTACTTTAGGGAACCCCTGGGCCAACTGGCTTAAGATTTGGTTCCTGCTCTGTCTCTGCCCTGCCTTATTAAAAGACTGGGTATCAGGTAGTAAAGTTCTGAGAGAGGCTTTTTCTGTAATGAGAAGAGTTAAAAGAAATTGTAAAGATGGTTTTGGGAAGAAGCATAGCAGCTGTTAGAAACATTTATTCTGGGGAATCTCTAAATTGGTCAATAGTGATTTTTTTTCCCCACAAACTCAGAGAAGGGATGAATATGCCATGTCCTGTTTTTCCATCCCTACTTTCTCACCATATGTATCATGTTTTACTATCAATTCTAATCTTAAAATGCAGGCATAGTTAAAGATGTTGATAATGGTAGTATTTAGTATTTAAAATTTATTTCAAACTGCAGCTGATGTTTCAAATAACTAACCCTACTTTGTTCTTTAGAATTCCTTTTAATAACTTTTCTCATAGGGTTATCTATTCCAGACTCTATGTACTATGCTTGAAGTTTCCATGATTATTTTTGTGACCTGAAACTAAAGCATTCATTTGTATGTTTGCTATCCTCTCTGGAAAATTGTTTTTTGCTTAGTTACAGAGAATTTATGTGGAAACAAAGCAAAACCTTGTCTCCTCTAAAAAGAGACTGTGACTCAAAGGTGCTAACCCTAGATTGGCAATGGGGAGACAGAAACTAATATCTGTTAAAATGTAAATTTGGGTACTTTAAGTTTCAGAAATGTAATGATAATTAGCTAATAGTTATTGAGCTATGTGCCAGGTACTCTTCTAGGTGTTTGACATACATATTTTCACAACAACCCTATGATATAGATTTTGTTATTCACATTTTGTAGTTTCGAAGATGGAGACACAGAAATGTTGAATAATCTACTCAAATTCACAGAAATAATCAGGATTTGAATTTAGGTAACCTGATTTTAGAGTCTTCCTTCCTGCCTGTAAACCACTTGAAGCTGCTTTTGAAGTTCAGAAGTATACACACTATGTACCTCTGAAAAATGAGTATTTAAAGGAAATCTGAGAATTACAACTAAGAAAGATATTACTGTGAGTTGAACCAGAGTTTCACAGGTGATATTCAGAGCAGTATTTCTTAGGTATAGAAACATCAGCATTATTTGGGAGCTTGCAAATTCTCATGGCCAGACCCAGATCACCAATCAGAAACTGTGGGGGAGAGGCTCAGTGGTCCATGTTTTAATACACCTTCTAGATGATTCTGGTACATGCTAAAATTTGAACACTGCTGGTCTAGATGCCAGAGCTGGCGATAAAAATCAAATCCAAGAGAGAGGAGCTGAGAATGGCACAAATAGAGAAGAAAGCTAAAAAGATTAAGATGACAGGTCTGACAGGTAGAATGGAGAAAGAGGGGAGCTGGGAAGGGAATATATTATTAAAGAACTAGAGTATAAAAGAAAACCAGAATTTGTATGTATATGTTTTAAAAGGCCTTGATGGGGGAAACGAGACCCACTAGAAGGATATATGTTCGATATCAGAAGAAAGTGATCTGTATTGCTGTTATTCCTTTGGGAGCCAGAAGGAAGGTGAAAAGAGTCTTAGCTCAGCCTGGTCCTAATCAGGGCAGCTAGTTGTATGTAGCTAGAAATATCTCTTTTTTTTTTTTTTTTTTTTTTTCTTTTATTTACTTGTTGATTCATTGAACACAAATGGAGTACAGCTATTGTTTCACTGGTTGTACACAAAGTAGAGTCACACCATCTGTGCATTCATGCATGTACACAGGGCAATGGTATCTGTCACACATTGTTATTAATTTTACCCCCCACCCACCCCCACCCCTCCCTTCCCTCTATGCTAGCTATCTTTCCTCCATTCTTGCCATCTTTCCCCCCCACATTATGCATCATCATTCATATATCAGAGAGACCATTCGGCTTTTGGATTTTTGGGATTGGCTGATCTCACTTAGCATAACAGTTTCCAACATCATCCATTTACCTACAAATACCATAATTTTATTCTTCTTTATGGCTGAGTAATATTCCATTGTGTATATATACCACAGTTTCTTTATCCATTCATCTACTGAGGGGCATCTAGGTTGATTCCATAATCTAGCTATTGTGAATTGAGCAGCTATGAACATTGATGTGGCTGCATCACTGAGGCAATCTGATTTTAAGTCCTTTGGGTATAAGCCAAGGAGTGGGATAGCAGGGTCAAATGGTGGATCCATTCCAAGTTTTCTAAGGAATCTCCACACTGCTTTCCAGAGTGGCTGCACCAACTTGCACTCCCACCAGCAATGTATGAGTGTACCCTTTTCCCCACATCCTCGCCAACACCTGTTGTTGCCTGTGTTCTTGATAAAAGACATTCTAATTGGGGTAAGATGAAATCTTAAGGTGGTTTTGATTTGCATTTCTCTTATAACGAGGGATGTTGAACATTTTTTCATAAATCTGTTGATTGCTTGTATAGAAATATCTCTTTTTTTAAAAAAAAATTTAGTTGTCAATGGACCCTTATTTTATTTATTTATATGTGGTGCTGAGGATCGAACCCAGGACCTCACACATGCCAGGCAAGTGCTCTGCCACTGAGCCAAACACCAGTCACTAGAAGTATCTCTTGGACAAACTCAAACCCTAAAATTTAGTGCAGAGATGAGAGGACTGAGAACATGAGAGGGTAGTGGTGTGAGCCTGTGCTTTGTACCTGAATCAAGCTAACTGGAATACTATGAACTGCTTTTATGAGATGCCTCGGCCTATATAACATGAATTCTCGTTTCTTTCACTTGTAATTGTTTAGTAGAATGTCTAAGTTGGGTATGCTGGATGGAATGAAGTCTCTTCTTTGGGTGGGGATGAGTAATGACACTAAAGAAAGTAGAGAGAGTGAGGACACAGGTTGAATCACACACCTACCCCAGTAAAGAACAAATTCAAGATTATCCAGTATATAAAATAGGGCCCACAATTTAATGTCATTCACTTAGTGGGGTTTTTCTTTTATAATAGTTTTATTTGCCAGTTTTGTTGGTCTAATACACATGATCAAATGCTAACAAGTGCTTCTCACTTTTGTGCCTTGTTCTGATTTGTCTTTATTTTTAGCACCAGAAAAGTGCCACTGTAAGCCATGAGATGTCTGGTCTGAATTGGAAACCCTTTGTATATGGCGGCCTTGCCTCTATTGTTGCTGAGTTTGGTAAGAATGTGAAAAAATGACAAGTTTGCATTTTATGTGATAGATAGTGGTGTAAGGTAACATTTATTTTTTGGTGAAAGCTAGAGAAAAAATAAAAAGCTTGCCCTCTTAATTTCAAAAATTATTGTCTCAAAGCCATCAAGAAATATTCCTGAGGAAGTACTACTAATGGTATGGGAAATGAAGTTAAGAAAAGTCAAACTTTGGGAAGCTTTTTTGATAATTTAATGATTTGCTAATTTGCTAGGTTTAAGTAATATACATATATACACACACACACACACACATATATATATATATATATATATATATATGAGTTGGGTATTATAGGGGTTTCTGCTTTATGTACTAATGTTCATTCTTCTATGCTAAATTGTTTATAATTTTCTTAGTAAGCTTTTCTTACTAAGCTTTTCTTACCAGCTTTTCTTTCAAACTGGTATTCTATTTGAGAAGAAAATAAACAAGATTGAAAAATATTTTCTGTTTAATTTTAATTTTTTAATGTTTTTAGGTTTTGATTTTTCTTTCTTTCTTTCTCTCTTTCTTTCTTTTGGCTTGAACCCAGGGACATTTTACCACTGAGCTATATCCCCAGCCTTTTTTCTTTTCCTTTTGAGACAGGGTCTCACCATGTTGCCAAGGCTGCTCTCGAACTTGCAATCGCCATGCTTCAGCCTCCAGAGTAGCTGGGATTACAAGGATGTGCCACCATGCCCAGTCTAGATTTTGATTTTTCATCTTTCATATTTTCTCTTTCCTCTAATGTTCATAAGTGACTATGATCTACCAGTCCTTGCTTAACTTTCTTAGTAGGTGCTCTGATGTCCAAGTCAAAAGTGAACAGAGTTATATAATCACCTTGTTAGTTTTACACCTTTAAATATTCCTTTAAAATGTATTTTGTCAATGTAATGACTACTTTTATGTGTTCATATTAAGAAAAGAGGTATGGCTGAAGAAATTTCTGCCCTAAGCACTCTGCTGGTATTAGTTCTGAATTAATTAAGAAATCAGGATGAGTAGAACCAAATAGGACTTTGCCATTATCTTTCATAATATTGGAGAGCTGTTTATTTCTTATAACCATATAAAAGAAAAAACTTACAAAAATTTGTAGTTTATAAGAGCACCTGGAGTAGTAAGACTATACTTTCCTGTGTTTAAAAATTTGAAATAATATGAGGGGAAGCTGGGGAGACTTGAGGTGGGAGGGGATGGGAAAGAGACTGATAATTGGCATAGCCATGGTACAGAAGAAATTAAAGCAACAGTTACTTTTCATAGTGTCAAAAATACTATGTTTCAAATTGTGTTGCATAGATATGGTATTGAACATTTCACTTTACCACATACAATTGTTGTCTTCTGGCAGTGGCATTCTAGTGAAGATCTTTTGTATGTTGTTGTTGTTAATGTTATTTTACAGTGCTGGGGATGGAACCAGGGGTCTTGTGCATGGTAGGCAAGTGCTGTACCACTGAGCTATACCCCTAGCCCTTGTGTGTGTTCAAAAGACTCTGTCTTATGTTTCAGATATTGTCCTTGCCTTATATTTAGCCAAAACTTAACTGTGACTCCTTGGAGATACTTATAAGTGAGTGTGTTCCTTTGTAGGAACTTTCCCTGTGGACCTTACCAAAACACGACTTCAAGTCCAAGGCCAAAGCATCGATGTCCGTTTCAAAGAGATAAAATATAGAGGGATGTTTCATGCCTTGTTCAGAATCTATAAAGAAGAAGGTGTATTGGCTTTGTATTCAGGGTAAGGCTGGATTCTTCCCTTACATCATGAACAGAAATGCTTTTTAAAGAGGCCAAGGCTGGGTGTGGTGGCACATGTCTGTAATTCCAGTGGCTTGGGAGGCTGAGGCAGGAGGATTGCATGTTCAAAGCCAGTCTTAGCAACTTAGCAAGACCCTGTCTCAAAATAAAAAATAAAATATAAAAAAGGGCTGGGATGTGGCTCAGTGTTCATGCCCCTCTGGGCTCAATTCGTGGTACAATCAATCAATCAATAAATAAATAGGCCAAGTATTTCAACTCTATAATAATTTGTGCCCTTCGAATTCACCATTGAACTTGTAATTCTGTGTTAATGGGACTATTTATATTTCACCTGCTTGCAAGACTTGAGCTTTGAATTTATGTTTTTCTGGCTGTGAGTGATATATGTTAAAATGGACATATCATTGCAGCATGGGCTTTCTCCTAGTTCCTTGAGACTTATTCACAGTTGTTATTAATAGCAGCACCAATGAACCACATATATTCTTGTGATATTTTTCCTGTATGACTTCCTATAAAATTTTCCTTTTTAAGAAAATGTTACTCTGGTAGCTTAAACAGAAATGTAGAATGAGAGAGGAAGACCCATCTCTTTGGTCACCTTTTGATTAGCCATCAGTATGAGATTATTTTTGTCCAGTTTGTAGCTTATCTGCTGAACAATATCCTAGATCATTTTAAATCTAGGCTACCAGTTTATTGTTAGAATGGAAATCAGTTTTGTCATTAACTTATGTTAGGCTTATCTTAAAAATAATTTTCTTGGGGAAAAAAAGTCATTCTGAAGCAGGTGATTCATGGATCATCTGTTTTAACTTGTTCTTTCCTCAGCATGGTTAATCACAAGATATTTTTTTCTGATAACAAGCGATAAAATCAGAAATATGCATATTTAGTCATCATTTTTCAATCCTAACCATTTGAGCTGTTGCTAATTATACCTCCTAAAGTACAGTTCTACAATTTGGAGGAATTTCAAAGGAGGTATGAGTGAAAATGTCTCCATTTTATGAACAGAACATAAATAGGCTGAGATTTTGGTTTAAGTGCCTCCTTGTTGATAAGATTAAAGGTGTATCTGCAAGTATTGACAAGTATAGGTTGATTTAAAAATCATTATGGTGGATAATAATATGTAATTCTTTTGTACATTTCTGGGTTCAGTTTTCTAATGTTTTTGTAAAGATTTTTGCATCTGAGTTCATGAAAAATATTGGTCTGTACTTTTTCTTTTCCATATATTTTTGTCTGGTTTTGGTATTATGGTAACACTAACCAAAAGGAGCTGATAAGCATTTCCTTTTCTATTTTCTGGAAGAGATTATATAATATTGGTGTTAATTCTTTAAATATTTGGTAGAATTGAATTCTACCCAGTGAAATTGTCCGGTCCTGGAGATTTCTTCTTTGGGAACTTTTAAATTATGGATTCAAATTCTTTAATGTGGTCTTAGTTTGGGCTGCTCTAACAAAATACCATAGACTGGATAGCTTATAAAAAACAGTAATTTTTTTCTCATGGTTCTGGGGGTTGGGTTTTGGCAAGTTCCCTCTTCCAGGTTGCAGACTGCCAACTTCTTATATCTTCATTTGGCAGAAAGCGTTATTGCTCTCTGGGGTCCTTTTTGTAAGGGCACTAATCCCATTACTTCATTCTGTGACCTAATTACTTCCCAAAGGTCCTGCTTCCTCACACCATCATGTTGAAGTTAGGATTTTAACATGTGGCTTTTGTGGCGGGAGGATACATTTAGTCCTTTGCAATGGTTATAATACTTAGTTAGATTATCTATTTTATCTTAATTGAGTTTTGGCAATATGTGGTTTTCAAAGAATTAATCCATTTCTTCTAAGTTGAATTTATGAGCATGAAGTTATCTTTGGAATGCTTGCAGGATTTGCAGAACTATTCCGTTTTATTCTTGATATTGGGGATTTGTATCTTCTGTATCTTTCTTTGTGAGTCACACTACAAATTTATAAACTGTGTATATTTTTTTCAAAGAACGAACTTTTTATTTCATTGATTTTTCTGTTTTATCTTTCCCTCTCTGTTCTCTCTCTCATCTCTGTTTTTTCTCTCTCTCAATCTCACAAGGGATTGAGCCCAGGGTGTTTATCCACTGAGCCACATCCCTAGCCTTTTTTATTCTATTTTATTTTTTTGCTCTGTGACAGGTTCTCGCTAAGTTGTTTCACGTCTTGACAGGTTTCTGAGACTGGTTTCGAACTCATGATCCTCCTGACTCAGTCTCTTGAGCCACTGGGAGTACAGGTGTATGTCACTGAGCCCAGCTCTATTTTCAATTTCATTAATTTATGTTCTTTTAAAATTTTCTTCCTTCTGCTAGTATTAGGTTAATTTTCTTCTTCCGTTTTTAGTCTCTTGAGGTAGAAACAAATTATTGATTTGAGACTTTCTCTGTTTTCTAATGTAAGCTTTTGTATTATAAATTTCCCTCAACAATGCTTTGGTTGCCTCCCTTATATTTTAATAGATTGAATTTTGATTTTTAGTCAGGTCTATGTTTTTAAAATTTCCTTTGTGACTTTCTCTAACCAATAGATTATTTAGAAGTGTGTTGTTTAATTTCCAAGTATTTGAATTTTCCTTAATGATTTCTAGTTTGATTTCATTATGGTCAGAATATACTTTCTATGATTTCAATTATTTTAAATTTGTTGAGGTTTGTTTTATGATCTAGAATGTTTACTGTCTTGGTCAGTGTTTCATGGTTGCTTGAAAAATGCATATTCTGTGTTGTTTTGGGGTGTAATGAGATGGATAACAGAAATGAGTTGGCTGATGTGTGTAATCTGCAAATGCATGTTGAGTAAAATTAACTTTTCTTTGTTAATTTTTCTTTTGGGAAGGATTGCTCCTGCTTTACTAAGACAGGCATCGTATGGCACCATTAAAATCGGGATTTACCAAAGCTTGAAGCGATTATTTGTAGAACGTTTAGAAGGTCAGTATACTCAACTCTCCTTTGAAGTGATCCTCAAAGGGATTATTGAAATCATGCTTAGTGTGAAATGTTCATCACATGATGCCTGAGAATGGAGGACCGCTACTTCAAGGACAAAGTGAGCTCATGCTGATTTGGGATAAATCGTTGCAGAGGTGATGTATGCGTTAGAGGGACCTGCTATTCAAATTTGTCCTTTTTTTTTTATTAATAAATAAGGCTTCTGATCATCCCTGAGAAAGTATGGAACAATCATGTCCAGAAAATTAGTGCTATACTCATCAATAAGAGGATTTCATAAGGTGTTTCTAACTGCCAATTTTGATAAGCTTTTGTTAGATAGGTTAATTTTAGACTATTGTTTTCTAGATTGTCATGTACCTATGGCCACTTTACCCACATTCAGCATTAATGTATGTCTCTCTATCTGCTGCTGCGTCCGTGTCATTTCCAGCCTGATATGTTCTAAATGGTTATTTTATCACAGCGCTGGGGCAGTTGGATGGTTGGGAACAGCTGGAGAGACTTTCTGTTAGTAATGTCCTTTGAATCACTTTGTTGTCCTAAACCAAGTTTTTCTGGAGACTCCTCTTTGGGGATCCTGAAGAATTTCCTTCCACCTCTTCCTAAAATAATTTCCTCTCATATATTCTTCACTTTGGTTCACTTAGTTTCTATTCATAGGATCTTTATGGTGGGAAGAATTGGTGAAGATAGAATTTTTGTTGTAGAATATGTTCTGTGGTTTCTGTGTTCTCTTTTTTAGTTCTCAATTTAATTATGAATTATTGCTTTTGGGATTGGGGTATAGGTCAGTGGTAGAGTGCTTTCGTAGCATGTATGAGGCCCTGGGTTTGATCCCTAGGACTGCAAAAATTAAAATAAAGCAAAGTGAGTAAATATATAAATTATTTTTTATATTTGACTATAGAAACCTCTGTAAATAAATAGAAGCTTGTAGAGATTTAGGGCCAGTCAAATCAATATTTAATAACTTTTTCCATATTAGAAATAAGATTTTATCTTTTCACAATCATTTCCTGAATCTTTCATGCTGATGATTGTCCATAAGACAACTTAGAAAACATATACTTTAGTTTGAAACTATTGAAGGGGAAATAAACACATTCTGAATTCATGTGGGGTATGACAATTATGTAGAAGAATAGGACATGTTCCAGTGTCCTGTTAGAAATACTGATTTTTTTGGTAGAAATAACGATTTATATTTTATGATTTTTATGTGTTTGGTTCTTGGATCTAGAAATATTTGAGTTTCTTTACTTTCATAAGCTTTGTAGTTCGTTTCTAAAGTCATTTCTCTGACCAAGGTTCTCTTTCTCCAATAGTTAAATATTCTCTTTTCAGAAATTAGTGCCTAATAAAATCAGACCTTTCTTTTTTTAAATCCTTTTTACAGATGAAACTCTTCTAATTAATATGATCTGTGGGGTGGTGTCAGGAGTGATATCATCCACGATAGCCAATCCCACCGATGTTCTAAAGGTAAGAGAGATGTCTGCAGTGTGATTTGAAGAGAGCACAATCTTTAAGTCAGATTTGGATTCAAATTCCAACTCTGTCCATTGCTAGCTATAAAACCTTGGATAATCACCTAATTGCATTAAGCCTCACTCAGTTTCCTCATTGGTAAGATGAAGATAATGCAGTGGTTAAGAATTGTTAAGAATTCAATATAACATATGTCAACTGCCTGAAATTGTACTTGGTAGCAGATGCTCAATAAATAGTAGTCAATTTAATATGATATGGAATACCCATTGGTCTTCAAGCAGGGCTATACAGGCCCCTCTAGGATATTTTCAAGGACTGTGTAGTTTTAAGGAAATCAATTTCCAGATCCCTTACTTCCATTTGTATTCTTTCCTAAAACTGGTCTGAGAATGAATCTGCATTTCTGATAGACCTTTTCCCATTTTACAAAAGGAAGGCATATCCCCCTTTACCCATTCCAAATCTTCATATGGTATGTTGATCTGTGATCTAACCTGAGATATCAGACAAAAGGATGAATTGACATAAGTTTTTGGAGATGTCTCCTTTAATAACTATGTGGGTTACCTGTCTCTGTCTTTTCCTGTCTTATCCATATGTCTCTTAAAGGTGATTTGACTTTAAAAATGCTATATTTTGGCCTGTTAGGGGATATTCTGAATTTGGAACCACAATGCAACTATGGTTTAATGGTGCTGATTTGCTAAGAATATGATTGGACTTAATATTTTATCACAACACATAATGAAACATTTTAATATCAATCTAAATCTTAACTTATCTCAAAATGGTAAATATTTCCTATTTATTTTAAAATATTTTTGTCAATGAACCTTTATTTTATTTATTTGTTTGTTTATTTATCTATATGTGGTACTGAGGATTGAACCCAGGGCCTCACACATGCCAGGCAAGTGCTCTACCACTGAGCCACAACCCCAGCCCTATTTCCTATTTATTAACTTATTTAAATTTATGATAAAATCACTAAGTACATGATTGAAATATGTAACATGATTCCAAGTTTTTGTTTTTGTTTTTGGTACTAGGAATTGAACCCAAGGACTCTACCACTGACCTATATCCCTGGTTCTTTTTTAATTTTTACTTTTGAGGCAAGGTCTTGCTTAGTTGCCTAGGCTGATCTTGAACTTGTGATCCCTCTGCCTCCTTCCTATAGCTGGAATTACAGGTGTTTGTCCAGTTAGGATCCCAAGTTTTAAGAAATTATTTTGTGGGAATGTGAGAAAAAAGTAAGAAGACACATGCTTTATTGATTTCAGCATTGGTGAAACCAGAAGTGAAGGAGAAATCTATTGCAATTCAGAGAATTCTGAGCTTGGAGGGTGACTTGTAGAACAGCACATATGAAAGAAACCACTGATGGTTGGCAGAAAAGAGATGTGAAATTTTCTTTCTGCATTAAAGTGAGACAAATTTAGCTCTAAAAATTGTATATAACCTTAGATTTATAGAAAAAGTATTTATGAAGAGAATTGACTATATCCTAGAACTCTAGACTATTTATAATTTAATTATACTTGTCAGAATGTGCTTTTCAAGAAAAATGTACTTAACTCCCTGAAACTTCCTTTCTTATCCATCTGGATCCTAGACTTAATCACCTAAGTGATTTGCTTCAATATCCTGTTCCTCTCATGTCTCTTGCAAAATTACAACTGTTGGCCAAAGGCTACAGTTTGCCTTTTCCTTTCTTATACCTTGAGGTATAAGAGGGAGTTTATTTCTCCCTCATGTAACCATCTAGAGGACAAGAGTTTATGCTGGTAGGTGGTCCTTCTATGCAATCATGCAGGACCCAGGTTCATCCAATTTTGTTGCATTGCTGTTGCTAGGGCATGGCTGGCAAACTGTCTATGAGCTGAATCTGGCCACTGTCTGTTGTAAATTAAGTTTTGTTGGAACACAGCCACCTCATTTGTTTCTGTATTGTCTGTGGTTGCTTTTGCATTTCTGTAGCAGAACTGAGTCGTCATGATAGAGGCCATAGGCACTACAAAGCCTAATATATGTATTGTCTGGCTCTTTGCAGAAAAAGTTTGCTGACCCCTGTCCTATGATATTGTTTTAATCTGTTTGTTGAAGTTGGGCCACTATCACATATGTATTCCAGTCCGTGGGGAGACAGAAAGTTAAGGGAAAGCAATTTCTTTTTGTTTTGTCAAAATAAAATCAGATTAAGTTGGAAAAAATTTTAAAGTTTATTGTTATACAACAAGAGAAAGTACATATTTTGCTCCAGGAGACTTTAAACTAAAAAGTTAGAATCTCACCTTACTGTAGTTGCAGCATAGTTTATGATGCATAAAAGAGGAAGTATACTCATCTCTAATTTTCCACTGGAGGATTGGTTCCAGGACTCCTAACCTCTGATCTAACTGCAATCCTTGAATGCTCAAGTCCCTTATATAAAATGGTGAACTATTTGCATCTAACCTTTGTATATCCTTCTGTATGCTTTAAAATATCTCAAGATTAATTATAATGTCTAATATAATGTGAATACTATGTAAGTAGTTATGATACTGTATTGTTCCAGAAATAATGACAAGGAAAAAAGTCTATACATGTTCAGTACAGTTACAATTGTTTTATGAATATTTTTGATCAGTGGTTAGTTGAGTCTGTAGATACCTAACTGTGCATATAGAGGGCTGACTGTATTTTGGACCTTTTTTTGTAATACTGGGAATTTAACCCAGGTGTGCTTTACCACTGAGTACATCTCCTGTCTTTTTATTTTTTATTTTGAGACAAGGTCTCACTAAGTTGCTGAGGGTCTCGCTAAGTTGCTGAGTCTGGCCTCAAAATTGCAATCCTCCTGCCTCAGCCTCCCAAGTTGTAGGGATTACAGGCATATACCATTGTGCCCAGCTCTCTTGACCTTTTTTTTTTTTGATTGGCTATTATACATTACCATTCTTTTTAAGGCAAGTAGTGTATCTATAATTCATTGGTTTCATTTCACTGAATCATGCTGATAAGGATGTAAAGCTTATGTTTTTTATGATTAGAGATGGTGTTTTGGGGAAATCAGGATAGCTTAAGTTTTGGGTGATGGGTGGTTGGCCTTCAGGGTATAGCTCAATTGTGGCCTCCATTTTTATTTTTAACAATTTAAATTTTTATGTAGTTTTTGATAAACAATTTCAAACATACACAAAAGTAGAGAAAAATATAGTATAGTGAACATCTTTGTATGCATCACCTGCATTCACTTACCTTACTCTAGTCCTATTCCTGCTGAGGAATCGCTTCTTTGAAGAAGTCTTCTACTTCCCATAGGGTAGTATTGATTTGTCTTTTGATAGTTTGAACTTTATTTAATTGGGTTTACGTTTTATTTCAAATCTCTTTTAATGGCAGTTGGCTTTCTGCATAAAAGTGTGCCACCATTACATGACTTAGCAAGGACATTTATTGAAACCTAGAATACCAGAGTCATGCTTCATGAAAATCAGACATTTGGGCCACATATTTTGTGACTGACTACTATGATTCTATGTGTTCAGAGTCTGTGGGAAATTGTACCAAATCTTTTACATAGTTATTTAATGCTGTATTTTCTTTCATATAGCTCTCAAATACCACTTCGCAGAATATAGTATCATGCTTTTTACAAATAAAATTGAATTGAAGGTCTTTTAAGCCTAAAATTATATTTTTAAAATGCTTTGTTTGCTTTTTATAATTGTATAAGTAATGAATGTTCAATGTAGAGAGAAATGGAAGGCATTAGAAATAAGAAAAAGAGAAAAACTACTCAGTTGTAGCCTCACCATTCAGATATAAACCACTGTCAATGTTTGGATATGTATGTTCATCCAGTCTCCTTGCTGAGTTTATTAATATTTTTAAATTTACATGTTTTTAATAAAAATGATACACATACTGCTTTGCAATGCTTTTTCTATATAGCAATTAATTTTGACATTGTTCATTGTCAACAAATATTAGTCTACAAGGAAAGGTTATGGCTCCATAGTATTCCATTAAATGGATATACTTGGATACATAATTTATGTAACTGATCTGTTGTTGTTGTTTTTTAAATTTATTTATTTTTGTGTGGTGCTGAGTTTCAAACCCAGTGCCTCACACCTGCTAGGCAAGAACTCTACCACTGAGCCACAACCTCAGCCCCTGGTTTATTATTGTTATTGTTTTGGGATATTTAGATTGTTTTTTAACTTTTTACTAAACCAACCATATTTTAAGAATTATTTTCTACCCTCACTGAATGTGTTTTCTTTCCCCCACATTTTCTTCAAACCTCAGAAATGTTGGAATTACTATGGGGAATGTGAGGTTAATAAAAATAATTTTTATGAAGTATACTTCGACATAAATCACATTATTTTTGTCTGGATTTTTTTTTTTTTTTGCAGTGCTGGGGATTGAACCCAGAGTACTTCCAAGGCAAGTACTCTACCAACTGAGCTATATCCCCAGCCCTTTGTCTGGAATTTGACTCATTAATTTCATCATAACAGCAGAGATCTTTCTCAGAATTCCCAAATACTTTTTTTCTTAATTTTAAATGAGTGAAACATCTCATTTTGGTTCTTTTTGTCAAAACAATGGTTACATCTTGTATTTCAGATTCGAATGCAGGCTCAAGGAAGCTTGTTCCAAGGAAGCATGATTGGCAGCTTCATTGATATATACCAACAAGAAGGCACCAGAGGTTTGTGGAGGGTGAGTACTCTTTTCCTGGTATTGTTCTATACTCTCAGTTCCTAGAATTTGCAAGGAATACATTTTAATATAGAGCCATAAAATTGTAAATTACAGCCCCACAAAAACAAGGTATGAAAACTCCTCATCCCCAAAGAAAGGACCAGCATTCATCAGTGATCTTTATTTCTGCTTAATGTTTAAGGGTTGTCTATTTGGGGAAAAGTATTGCATTATTTTAGATGGCCATTTTGGTTTGTTTAAATTCACAGTGAATTCAGTTCTTCAATGTATTCTTGGCTAATTTTGTAGTGACACACAATCTTTGTCCACGATGGTCTCTGTAGTGCTTATGTTTAAAAGTTATTATTTAAAACAACCTTTTTAACCTTATAAAAACTATGACATACTGTAAATATTGAGAACATACAGAAAAGTAAAAACAAAAATTAGTAGTCCCACCACCTAGACCTACCACCTAGCAATAATAACTGTTAATAATATGTCATATTATCTTTCAGCCTTCTGTTCTTTGCTTTTTGTTCTCATTGTTGCTATAACTTTTTAATATGTGTTAATTACTGGATATTGTAATAGTAATTAAGGCTAGTAATAAAATATGGAGAGAATGGTATGGAAAATACATTAATGACTTCTAAATAAAAATGAGAGCTTTGCTATTTTATGTTTATATTTACTTTGTATTTTCCACAACTACTTGTTATTAAAAAAATTAAGCATAGAAGTTGAAAGAATTGAACTGTGAATGCTACTTACTTATGACCTTATGACCTGGATTAAATGACTGATAGTATTTGAACATATTAGTTTTATTTGACACACCCATCTTTTATTGCAAAACCATATGAAAGTAAGTTGTAGGCATTGTAGTGCTCTCTTTCACACTTCATTATGTATCTCTTAGAATATGAACATTCTCTTACATAATAATAATACCATTATCACATGAAAGAAAATGAACAATAAGTCCCTGATATTTAAAATCCAGTTTTTGTTAAAATTCCTTCTGTTGATGAGATCAGGCTAGTTTTCTTATGGATATTTCTAGGGGGTGTTTAACCAGTTCCTGTATTCCTTATATTTCCTATAAGCTGAACATTGACACCATTGGCTTGATTATATTCACGTTAAGCATTTTTGGTGAGAGAGATTCATAGGTGATACTGTGTTTTTCATGCTGCATCATAGCAATAGGTGCATAAAGTTACGTTGCCCCATGATTAATAGTGCCAAGTTTGATGACTTGGTAAGATGATGTTCACCAGGTCTTGCTGTTATAAGAGACATTTTTTCCCTTTGCAATTAGCAAGTAATCTGTGAGGGGATCTTCCAGCAACATTTATACAATACCTCATAACTGGACATAGTTTTATGATCCAGGCTAGTTGGATCATTCTGGCAGATAACAAAGAAGCAAAGTACATTGTGTTATGTGTTCTTTTGAGATAGACATAATCTTTCACTTAATGATCGTAGTACCTATTAATGATCCTTAAAGTTTGCTCTTTGATCACAGCACGATGTACTTCTTGATTAGTCTACCTGAAAACCAGAAAATAAAATTAACTAGAACTTTTTCATAAACTGATTCCAAGGGACAATGTCAAAGCAGTAAGTAGAATTGGGGATTTTGTTCAAGGCAGCACAGATTTTTAATTGTGGTGAAGTATACATAAAATCGATCCCTTAACCATTTGCATGTGTGTAGTTTAGTGGTGTGAAATACATCCACATTATTGTGCAGCTAATCTTCAGAACTCTTTATCTTGCAAAACTGCAACTCCGTACCCATTAAACAGCTCCGTTTCCCTTTCCCATAACCCCTGGCAAACCCCATTCTACTCTCTATGAATTTAACTAGTCTAAATACCTTACATAAATAGAATTATATAGTCTTTGTCCTTTAAAGAGATTTCAGTTAGCATAGCATAATGTCCTTGAGGCTCATCCATGTGGTAGCATGTGGCAGCATTCCCTTCCATTTGCAAGACTGAATTGTATGTATATACCACATTTTGTTTATCTATTTCACCATTGATGAACACTTAGGTGGCTTCACCTTTTGGCTATTGTGAATAATACTGCTATGTACATGAATATGTAAATATCCCTTTGAGACACTGCAATCAGTTCTTTTGGCTATATATCCAGAAGAGGAATTGCTGGATCATATGGTAATTCTATATTTTTGTAAAATTTTTTTTGTAGTTGTAGATGGGCAGAATGCCTTTATTTTGTTTGTTTATTTTTATGTGGTGCTAAGGATTGAACCCAGTGCCTCACACATGCTAGGCAAGTGCTCTGCCACTGAGCTATAGCCCTAGCCCGGTAATTCTATATTTAGTTTTTTAAAAATATTTTTTAGATGTTGATAGACCTTTATTTTACTCATTTATTTATATGTAGTGCTGAGACTCAAACCCAGTGCCTCACACATGCTACACAAGTACTCTGCCACTGACCCACAACCTCAGCCCCTATACTTAGATTTTTGAGGAACTGAATATAGCTACTTTTATGATCCAGACTAATTAAGTGATCAAGGCATGCAATAAAGACAAGAAAAAAACACTATATTATGTATCTTTTGGGGTACATATATTTTATTTGTATATTAAACACAGGAATATTTTCTTTTAAACAAGGAACTATGCTAATAATTTTCTTCAAATACATGGCTTGTTTTCCTGCTTGATTGTAACATGGGTACCATACACATTTCATTTTCTTCCTAACTCCATTGTAAGAAAAAACAGCAGGAGTATAATAACAAAGTGTAACTGGGACTTCAGTCAGAGTTGGAGAGCCAGTTGTGTGGTGAGGCCTATAATGAGAACTGGAAAGCACCAACCATATTGAAAGAGGGCAATTTCTTCTTAGGTGGAGCTGCCATGTATTGATGGTGAACCCAGTGTGGCAAAGTTTTCTAGCCTTTGAATAGAAGCTAGAAATGTGCAGTTCTATGTGAAATTTCCTAATTTTTCACATATTCACAACTTCTTGATTTTTTTAGAAATATCATGTGGGCCACACAAAATATGTCTGTGACCTGAATTGCACCTGTGGGTCCCAATTTGGGACCTTACTGTTCACAAGTAGTCTTCTGGAAAGGTCATCCTGTTTAACAGTGAAGCAGGTGGAAGAGTCACAGAGGAATGCACTATTCAGCTAGGTTATCAGAATCAAGCATTTCAGTGCAGTTATGTCACTTCTACTTTTTTTCTGTATAAAGTAAGTTTGGGAATTTAGAAGTGATTGGACATTTTAATATTAACAGTTATTCCAGAAAGCAGTTATCCCCTTGCTACGTTATTTTCAATTTTTAAAATTTATTTATATATTTCCATTAATTCTTCAGCTTTATTGTGGTATGATTGATAAAAAAGTATACATATTTAAGGGATGTAATTTTCAATTTTAATGGTAAACAATTATAAAGATAAAATATTTAATTGTGAAAATGTAAAAAATATGCTATTGGCCAATAAATTAATGGAACTGGAGACTATCATGCTAAGTGAAATAAGCCAATCCCAAAAAAACAAAGTCTGAATGTTCTCTCTGATATGCGGATGCTAACACACAATAAGGGGGAGGGGAGAGAAGAACAGAAATTAATTGGATTAGACAAAGTGGAATGAGGGGAAGGGAAGGGGATGAGAATAGGAAAGACAGTGGATTGAGTCAGACATTACTTTCTTATGTTCATATATGAATACACAACCAATGTAACTCCACAACATGTTCAATCACAAGAATGGGATCCTAATTAGAACAAGATATACTCCATGTATGTGTAATATGTCAAAATACACTCTATTGTCATGTATATCTGCAAAGAACAAATAAAAATATATAAAAGGCATAAAAATTAAAGTTAACTTAGCTGTTTTCCTAACCATAGAAAAAAATTAATATATTTCCTTCTAATCCTTTCTAAAACTTGGTGTATGTGTATATGTACACCTTTTCCCCGAAGTTAGAATACTGTTACATGTAATTTCATGTCGTTCTTTCTTTAACATTGTATCACAAGTATTTTCTTGTATCATTAATATTCTTCCAATATGTGACTTTTAATTCTCTAGCAACCCTGTGTTGTCATGTGAGCTGTGAAAGGAACATTGTGTTAGTGAGTGGGACATTGATAATGTTCCCACAGGAGGACTTTTAAGGGGAAGTGTTGCTTTCTCTAGGCCTTTTTCCCTAACTGCTTCATACCTTTACTGTTACCCTATTATGGGTGCATTCTGTACATCCTAACATTCTATGAATTAAGCTTGGAAGCTCTACTTTCCTCACTGACTTTTGTTTCATGATTTTATTTTTCATGGCAGTTTTTACCTTTAAAAGTATACAATGTAATGGCTTCTAGTATATTTATATATGTGTGCAATTGTCACCACTGTCTTAAGTTCAAAACGTTTTCATTATCAAAAAGAAACCCCTGGGGCTTGGGTTGTGGCTCAGTAGAGTAGGTAGGGTGCTCACCTAGTACACATGAGGCACTGGGTTTAATCCTCAGCACCACATAAAAATAAATAAAATAAAGGTGCTGTGTCCATCTACAACTAAAAAAAAAAAAACTTTGAAAAAAGGGCCCCCTATCCTTTAGTTTTCATTTTCTATTTCTCCCTACTTTCCCAGCCCTACACATAACCACTACTCTACTCTCTGTCATTTTAGATTGGTCTATTGTAGATAGTTCATATAAATGGAAGCATATCACATGTAATCTTTTGTGACTGGCTTCTTCGATTAGCATTAACATTGCTTTCAAGGTTCATGTGTGTCGCAGCATATATCAGTACTTTTTTTTCTTTGTAGTGCTTGGGATAGAACCCAGGGCCTTGTGTATGTCATGCAGGTGCCTTACCACTGAGCTACATCCCCAGCACTAGTACTTTATTTCTTTTTCCGGGAATAATAATTCCACATTTTTGGTTTATACCTTCATCAATTTATGAACATTTAGGTTGTTTGGTACTTTTTGGCTATTGTGCCTAATGCCACTATGAATATTGGCCTATACATTTTTGCATGAACATATATTTTCATTTCTCTTGGGTATGAGTGTAGATATGGGATTGCTGAATCATATGGTAATTTTATATTTGACATTCTGAGGAAATGCCAATTGTTTTCCACAGTGGCTCTCCCATTTTGTGTTCTCACCAACAGTGTATAAGTTTTCCACTTTCTCCACATCTTAACCAACACTTGCTATTTTACTTTAAAAAAATATAGTCATCCTAGCAGGTGTGAAATGGTATGTCATTATAATTTTGATTTGCATTTCCTTAATGACTAATGATGTTAAACAACTTTTCATTTGCTCTTTGGCCATTCATGCATCTTCTTTGGGGTAAATATGTTTAGATCTTTTACCCATTTAAAAATTGGATTATTTTTCTTTTTATCATGTGTTTTAAAAGTTTTTGGAAAATTCTGGGTACTCATCCCTTATCAGATATACAATTTGCAAGCATTTTTTTTTAACTTTCTTGGTGGTGTCTTTTAAATTGCAAAAATTTTAATGATGAAATCCAATTTATCTACTTTTTTCTCTTATACTTTAGGTATCATGTCATTGAATTTATTTTTAATACAGCAAGTAAGTTGGGAATATATATGTTTTAGTCACTGATTTGAAAGAATGAACTCTGTATTTCAGACTTGGTTTTTTTCACACTTTTCAACTGTTGACCTATTTTATTCACTTGGAGATTTATGTCACTCTGTTTCCTTGGTGTCTAATGTTACTTGTGTTTTGTAGGGTGTGGTCCCAACTGCTCAGCGTGCTGCCATTGTTGTGGGAGTAGAGTTACCAGTCTATGATATTACCAAGAAGCACCTGATTTTGTCAGGAATGATGGGAGATACAATTTTAACTCACTTTGTGTAAGTAGGATAGGTTGTACTTACTATATACTTTTGGTAAATTGAACACACAAAGCCTCAGTCACTGATGTTCACAGGTGAAATTAATAACTGGTACATATGGCCTTAATACCATTGTCTCTTCTATTTCCAGCAATTCAAGACTTCTACACATTTTTCACTTTACAGAGATCCCAGATGCTATGGGCACCTGAGTACTGGGGAGCAGTATATAATACAGCAGCCTTCCAGATGCTTATGAGATTTGCATATATTCAAATACAGACTCTATATACTAAACTCATTTATTATTTGCCTTGGTTCATTTTATATCAGAAAGCAAACTTTTCTCAATGAGACTAAAGGTAAAAAAGTGAATTGTTTTGGAGCCTCTGAATCTAAACCACAGTTTTTGGCTAAAGACTGTTGCTGATCTCATTTTATATTTTCTTAGTCCTGCAACCTTTATGATATTTTGTAATTCAAATGTGTTTGGCATCTGATGCTGTGGTTTGAAAATGTATATAACTAATAAATGATGAGTGACACTTCCTGCTTAGGGGTCTTGTTAGGCATATGAACTATCTCCTTTGAAAAAGGGGGCAAGTGTCAGACTGAAAACTTAAAATGACAACCTTGAATGAGGTTTCTTTAAAAAAGACTTCCTTTTTTCTTTAGATTGTAATGAAAGGCAAATATCAAGTTTTATTTGATGGGTCTGAGTTATTATACCTTTGCGTTTGGCCAGTTTTTCTTTAAGTGAACAGGAGATGGAAGTGGGGGCAATGTATTTTCTTAAAGTTTTCATCTTTAGTTCCAGCTTTACATGTGGCCTGGCTGGGGCTCTGGCATCCAATCCAGTTGATGTGGTGCGAACTCGCATGATGAACCAGAGGGCAATCGTGGGACATGTGGACCTCTATAAGGGCACTTTGGATGGTATTTTAAAGGTATGCACACTGTGGATTTGGGTTACATTTTTAGTTTTCTTTGATATCTCAGATATTTTTTCAATTCTTATTCTTGGTTGCTACATATCATTCTTTTTTTTTTTTTAGATATAGGTGACACAATACCTTTATTTTATTTTTATGTGGTGTTGAGGTTTGAACCCAGGGTCTCACACATGCTAGGCAAGCACACTACCACCGAGCCACAGCCCCAGCCCTCATTCTTTTTTTTTTTTTTTTTTTTTGGTGCTGGGGATCAAATCCAGGGCCTTGTGCTTGCAAGGCAGGCACTCTACCAACTGAGCTATATCCTCAGCCCCGCTATATATCATTTTGAAGATGAAAGAACCATTATGTGTATTTTCAGTGGCCTCTCTAAGTCATTCCTAGGTAGAAAAGCTGTCTCTTTGGCCATGTGCTGATGTTCAGTGGTCCTTAATATCATTATTCCAATTTCAGTGCTCAAGAATTCAGGGTATTTTTATGAGTAGCACCATGTAAAATTGTTGGTAGAAAAGACTTAACATATCTCCTATTTACTCACTTCAGATAAAACAGAGACTCTAATAGTACTGGTACTGAAAACAACCCAAAAACCTGGTGCTTGATTCAAGTGCCAGGTTGTTCTATTGTTCATATTTTGCTTCGAAAGTTTCTGCTGTTATGTTTTAGAAAGTTGAATATTATAAATTTATTATGTACTTACTAGTGAAATCACTGCTACAAAAACAAACCTGGGGCTAAAATGTGATGCTGCCATATTATTTGTCTGCTGTTATTAGATTCATTTAGCAATTATTTTACTATATATCAGGCACCATTTTAGTAGCTAGAGAAATAGCTATTACAAAAGTACTGTAGGTATATAAAGAAATAATTGGCAAAGCCTGGTAAATGATAAACTCAGAGTTATGTGAGGAACAATTACAGCCCAATTTGGAAATTTGAAAGAGACTCCCTATAGATGCTGGTAAATTGCATAATAACATCTCCCGTCTGCTTAGTGCTTCATTGTGTGTCAGGAGTTGTCCTATTGAGACTTACCTGTATTCATTTACTTAATCCTCATCATTACCACATGAGGTAGATACTGAAGCACTGAGGGATTAAGTACCTCAGGGTTCCACAGCTAGTAAGTGGGAGTGCTGGGATAAACTTAGACCATTTGGCTTCCAACTGACCTTCTTAGCTTCTACACTATGGTGCCTTCCTCATAGTGGGAGGTAAGTGTTGGTTAGGTTATAAAGGGTATTAAATGTTATGCTGAGATGCTTGGACTTTTTTTTTAACTTGATAGGAAATCATATCAGATCATATTTGCATTTTACTTTTTCATGTTTTTATTAGTGTGTTATAGTTATACGTAGTAGTAGAGTCATTTTGATTTATTCATACATGCATAGAGTATAATTTGCTCCATTTCAATCCCTAGTACTTCTGCTCATATTTGCACTTTCAATAGATGAATTGCCTCAATGGAGATGGAATCTCAGACAGTGGTTCTCATTCTTGGATGCAAATATGAATCACTTGGGGAAACATTCATAGCTCCTACATTTACCTGAGACCGATCAACTCAGAACCTGAGTTGTAAGACATAAGTGTCAATATTTTTAAAACTTCTTAGGTCACTGAAATGTTCATCCAAGGCTGAAAACCACTAATCTAAGGGGATAAGCATGAAGCAGTGGGTCTTAAAAGCTTTACATGCCTCAATCATCTGCAGGGCTTATTAAAATGCAATTAGCTGGACCCCATCTCCAGATGCTGATTCAGTTGGTCAGCAGTGGAACCTGAGAAGCTGTTCTTCTAACAAGTTCCCAGGCAACACTGATGCTGCTAGCCTAGCAACCACACTTTGAGAACTGCTGACCTAGAGATGTGGAAGCCAATTTGAAGGATTTATACTAACCTGAGCTAGAGGTGATAAAGGCCTTAACTTTAAAATGATAGTGGGAATGTAGAAGGTAGGACAAAATTGAGAATAATTTAGTTGATAAAGTCAACAAGATTTGTTTGATAAGTGTGGGAGAAAGGAAGTGTTAAAGATGACTTTCAGATTTTTGGATTTGGTGACCAGAAGTCAACATTCATTGGCCGAGACATCATAGGAAGGGGAATAGGTTTTGTGGGACACATCATAGTTGCGGATACTTAGTTTGATATGCCCATGAGGAACAACCAATGAATATGGATATACTAGCCCTAAGTCAGGGAAATTCACCCATGTAGATAAGACCTTGTGGAATCATAAGCATAGAGGTGGTTCTTAACCAAGGAGAGCAGGTAGAGGAGTTCACAACATTTTTGCTTTCCTAGAACACTGCAGTAGTATACAACTCTTTCCAATAATAATGATTCACTGAGGCAGTATTTCTCAGACCCTGGGGAATTTAATTTGGCAAAAGTCCCCCTTGGTATTTCTGACATGCTCACCTTTCCATTTGACAGTCACTGGTATAGAGAGAAGACGAGTAGGCTAAGGAAAGAACAGTGGGGAACACCAATTTTTAAGAACTTAGCAGATGATGACCCCAGGAAAGATACCAAAAGGTAACAGTTGAAAAGATATGAGTAAACTTAGGAGAGACTGATGTCATGGAAGTCAAAGGTGTAATGAGTTTCAGGAAGGAACTAGTTATAAGTTATTTAATGCCACATGCCAAGGAGAGATACAGGATGATGAGGATTACAAAATGTCTGTTGAATTTAATATTTTATAAGTGAGGTTTCATGAATTGGTGTTTGAACAAAACTGAAATGCTGTACACTGAGGACTATGTTTAATCATTCATTCATTCATTTAGTAAAAAAGGTTTGTGTCTTACATGGTAGACAGTGTTCTAGATTGCTATGGATATGTTGGTGAACAAAAAAGTACCCTGCCTTCATGACACTTAATTCTGATAGAAGGAGATAAACACATAGAAAGTAAGGATAAGTAGACAGATATAAAGCACTCTTTCAAGAAGGTTTGCTAAGAGCACATGGAAGGTAAAATAATATAGAAATAGCATTTATTGAATGATTATTATATGCTAGGCACTCTATATACATAGAGTATATGCTTTAACTATAACAGAAATCCTATGGAGAAAATATTATCTTTCCCATTTTATAAATGAGGAAACTTTCAATCATAGTAGCTAAGTAACTTGCCTAAGATACACAGTTAATGAGTGGCAGATCTGAGATGTAATCCATGGTCTGTTTGAGTCCAAAGTTTGTACTTACGACAACTATGCTGTGTTGTAGCTACAGAAATATATTTTTATGTTGGTGATAACCTTTAAGTACTTTTATGTGCTCGCTCATTCATATACTTATTATTAAAGTTCTTTCAAGTGATTTTGTTCTATATCATCATTATATATGGCAGTATCTTCCACATTATTTTGCATTTCTTCTTTTTTTTTCTTTTTTGGAACCAGGGATTGAACTCAGGGACACCCGGCCACTGAGCCACATCCCCAGCCCTATTTTGTATTTTATTTAGAGACAGGGTCTCACTGAGTTCCTTAGGGCCTCGCTAAGTTGCTGAGGCTTGCTTTGAATTCGCGATCCTCCTGACTCAGCCTCCTAAGTCGCTTGGATTACAGGCGTGCGCCACCACGCCTGGCTTGCATTTCTTTTAGAGTCCTAAAACACTTTGGTGAATGGAGCCATGCATTTATCTATGACATAGTAAAGAATGACTGCAAATCTCATCCTGTCATCCCAATCTAAAGACGGTTAACAAGCCAGATGTGGTGGCATATGCCTATAATCCCAGTGACTTGCAAGGCTGACCCCAGGCTCTCTATGATCCCTTTTTTCTCCCACAGCCTTATTTATATCACCTTTTTTTACATTCCAGACTTACTGAAAATTTCCAGCCCTTGATTTTCTTTTTCCATTCACTTGTTCACCCATGCTATATACCTCCCCAAATACGTTTTTCATTTGGCCAGTTCCTAGTCATACTTCAGATCTCATTACTTTTTCAAAAAAGGCCTTCCCTGACCATTAAACTAGGCTATAAAATGGTTGTTCAAGGATTTCTTGTAGTTCCTCTCAGATAGCATATATTAATATTTTTAAATTTTACATATCATCAAATTAAACCAATACTTAGTATACTTGGCATTTTAGCACATCACATTGAGATATGTGAAACCTCATTACTCACAGTCATTTTCAGAATATTTTCATGGCCTCAGAAAGAATCCCTATATCCTTCAGCTGTCATCCATTATCCCCCATCCATCTAGTCCTAAGCAGCCACTGACCTATTTTTTATCTCTATAGATTTTCCTGATCTAGATATTTCATATAAATGGAATCATACAATATATAACTTAGTTGGTATATACAATTATTTTAGTCACCTTTTTCGCTGCTGTGACTAAATGATCTGACCAGCACAATTATAGAGGAGGAAAGGTTTATTTGAGGGCTCATGTTTTCAGAGGTCTTAGTCCATACAAGGCTAGCTCCATTCCTCGGGGCTCGAAGTGAGGCAGAACATCATGGTGGAAGAGTGTGGCAGAGGGAAGCAGCTTGCATCATCAGGAAGCAGAGAGAAAGAGTCTCCACTTTTCAGATACTAAATATATATCCCAAAGCCACACCCCAATTCTAATATCCTCCAGCCACACCCCACCACTTCAATGAATCCCATTAGGGATTAATTCACTGATTGAATTAAAACTCTTACAACCCAAGCATTTCTCCTCTGAATATTCCTGCATTGTCTCACATGTGAGCTTTTGGGGGTCATCTCACATCCAAACCATAACAACAATATACAACTTAATATATGGCTTCTTTCACTTACCATAAATGTTTTCAAGGTTCATTCATGTTGTAGCACATATCAGCACTTTATTCCTCCTTATTGCCAAATAATACATTATGTTGTATGGCTGTATCACATTTGATTCATATTTGTAATTGCTTTTAGCGTCTGTCTATCCTGGTGGAGTCTAAATTCGATGAAGGTAGAGCTATATGCATCTTGTTTATCACTTTTCCAAAGCAAATTATTAAATGAATTAACATATATATCTTCATGAAGTATTCTGTGTCTACGCTTATCTGTAGAAGTTCTTATTTTCATATATCTTTCTCAAGCAAGAATTTCCCACTTCTCGTGTTTTGAAGGTGTTCACTGTTTTGCAGATTTGTAAGGATTTAGATGGCTTACAGAGCTGTTAGAGACCATCAGCATTTGTATTCCACAAATATTTGTTGGAAAATTAAATGGACCAGACACTGTGTGGTGGTGGGGATGTAATGGTAAACAAGACAAACATAGTTCCTGCTCTCTTGGAGATTGTATTCCAGTTAAGGGAGACAGACAATAAACATACACACACACAAATGGTATAATTTTAGATAGAAGTAAATATTACAAAGAAAATAGAGCATATTGAAATATTGACTGGGTGCTTGGGAACTACTTTAGCTAAGATGTTCAGGAAAAACCTGTGAGAACGTGACAAACTGACTTCTGAATGATGAGAAGAAGGTGACCATGTGTAGAACCTTAAGAAAAGCATTTCATAAAGAAGGAGCAGGTTACAAAGTATCTGAGTTGGGAATGAGCTTGATATGTTCAAGGATTAGAAAGAAGGCTGGTGTGGCTGAGTGTGGTGAGTGAAAAAGATAAAGTAGTAGGAGGTGAAAATGGTGAGACAGGCAGGGGCTAAATCATGTAAGATCTTGTATGTCATTGCAGAGAACTTGCAACTAGAATGAAATCCGCAAGAAAGCCATCTGAGATCTTTTAGCGGAAAAGTGACTTGATCTGATTTATAATTCTAAAAGATTGTTCTGGTTTCTAGATAGAGATTTTAGACCAATTAGGTATTCCAGGTAAGAGATGATGGGATTGTATTGTATCTGAGGGCCCTTGTCATTTAATAGCCCATGATTGTAGGTTATCTGCATCTAAGCTTTGTTTTTGAGTGATTTTCAAATTTTTTAACATTAGTTTTGGCCTGAGAACTTCAGAATTTGCTGAAGATCCATTGATGTCAGCATTACTACTGTGTTTCCATAAATAGTACCCTTATTCTTTGTTCCCCTCAAAATTGGTTAGTAAGGATAATTATCTCTAGTGTTCTTGAACTGTAGGGCAAGATAAGGGATATTTGTAAGTTTGGCTTCTCATATTGTCATATCCCAATACATCCACTTTTTAGAATAGTGTTAAACAGTCCAAAGGCAAAATAATATTTTTCAATATCTTAACACAATGCCTACACATTGTATTTACTTTTTGTCTGTTATATATAAACTGTTTTTGCTGGCCAAATTCAGCAATACCACCAGTTTATGATCTTGGATATGAATAATTTGTCATCTAGATCTTATAACCCCCTGGTTTATATAGAGACCCCCATTGTATAAAGCAGGAAATAAAAACAAAGCAGTTCGCATTGTTTCTTATGTAATCCTGAAAGCATTCATATGAAATAGGCCATGGGTGTGTCACACAGAATTTATAATGATGGAACAGACTTAGAGGAGAGAGTGACTTGCCCAACTCCCTATGGACTTACACTGTTTTAGTTTTTTCATAACATTTATTCCTGGTTATAATATTTATCAGTTTGTGTACTTGCTTGTCAGCCCTGCTACAGAACATGCCCTCAATGAGGGTAGGGACTGTGTAAGTTGTGTACTGCAGTGCCTTAAAACAATAAAATGTTACTACTTTGTAGTTTTCGTGGGTCAGGAATTGAGAAGTAGCTTAGCTAAGTGATTCTGACTTAGGATCTCACATGGGAGTATAGTCCAAATGTCACCTAGGACTGCAGTCATCTAAAGGTTTGACTGGAGCTAGGATACCTACTTCAAAGACTGCTCATGTAGGCTGTTGACTAGAAGCCTTAGTTCCTCACTCTATAGGCCCCTCTTCGTGTTACAGCAGCTGGTTTCCTTCAGAGTGAATGATCCAGGATCATAATAAGGCAGATGCCTTACATATATGAAATATTTTTGTGATACTTAATATTGAACCCAGAGGCACTCTTATCACTGAGCTACACCCCCAGTCCTTTTATTTTTATTTTGAAATAAAGTCTCCCCAAGTTGCCCAGGTTGCCCTTGAATTTATGATTCTCTGCTCCAGCCCCTGCCCCCAAGCATCTAGGATTACAGACATAAGCCTCTGTACCTGGCTCTAAAATATCTTATAACCTAGCAAGGGAAGTGATATGTGTTAACTACTGCCATATTCTTTTGGTGACAAACTGGTCTTGATACATTATTAAGGACCATCTTGGATGCTGGCTACCACAGACACTCTGTCTTATGTACTGTTTTATTTCCAGCATTAAGAACAGTGCTTTGTATATGGTAGGTGCTTAGTAAATATTTGTTGAGTAAGTGGGTAGGTGGCTTTAGACTACTTAGGAATCCAAACTGTATTTAAAAAAAACATTCATGGAGCCATAAGTTGCTGGGGTGGGAATGGAAAATGATTGTCACATGGAAAGACAAAGGGGAATTTACTGTTTTTGGTTATGTCTTTGCTTTAGATGTGGAAACATGAGGGCTTTTTTGCACTCTATAAAGGATTTTGGCCAAACTGGCTTCGACTTGGACCATGGAACATCATTGTATCCTTTTTAAACATGAAAATGAAAGAAATATTCTAAGATCCCAGGTAATTCTAGGCTATGGGAGGGAAAATTTGATTATGAAAGTAAGTAAGAAACTAAAGCATCCCAATGAAGACCATTGAGAATGGAACTAAATAGAGAAATAGCTTTTAATTGGAGGCTAATACAAACTAGAAGAGGTTGAAAAGATGTGCCAAACTTTCTTGTTTTCCTATTTAAAGCAAAATGACAACAAACACAGCCAATCTGGAAGGGGCTATGAAGTTTTTAGAAGCCCTGATTGGAGATTCCCACAGGAGAGTTCATGCTGAGGTGGTCTGTGGGTTTCCTACTCCTAACCATAGGATTAAAACAGCCGGGAAATAATAACAGGACAGAAAACATTCATAGAGTGAAGAAATTCAATGCAAAATAAGACTCTTTCCTTGTGGGTGAATTGTCTTCCTTTAGCTAGGCTTGAGTACCTCCTGTGTGTAGAGCCATGTATTGGACACTGCGTGTGGTGCTTTATGAATAGTCGTGAGCACCACAGGGTTGAAAAGTAATTCCCTCCCTTATGGGACCTGTAGGCTGACAGAGATAGTATATCTTTCCTGAACTCTTTGGAATTGGTCTAATCACCTAATGTGTATAACAATTATTCTAGCATGAAATTATACATTGTCCTTGATGTTCTTGGGTATTATGTATGTTCTCTTTGTCCCTGAAGACTCTAAGTATATTAGAGTTTTAATCTATTAATTGCTTAAATGCCAGCAATCATAGTGGGCACATGGTAGGCACTCAGCACATGTTTGATTTGACAGGTAATGTTTTTAAAAAGACTTTTAAGCCAGTGCAACTTAGAATAGCCCAGTACCTTAATTTAAGAGAATACAATACACAATTTTAGAACTGGATTTGGCTTTCATTATCAACCAAGAGATCTTCCATGACTTATTCCTCAGTTTTTTATTACGTATGAGCAACTCAAGAGGCTTCAGATCTAAGAACTGAATATATGTGAGCCTGGCTCTGCCACCTTTCTATTCTTTTTCTTTTTCCTTTTTCGTGTTCTAATGTATTTTGACAAAGTTGTGTTTACTGAACCAGTGGTCTCCCAAAGGCCTCCTGATGGAAGAACAATAGGATGGTTCAAAGTTGTTTATGTGTTTGTGTTACCATGTTAACTTTTCCCTTAAAGGAGTGTTAACATTGAGACTCTGGCCCCAGATTGGTATCTTCTGTGAAGATGGATACTGATGGGTGACATTCAAAATGGCCTTCTTTTCCAATGTTGGTTAAATATAGTTGCTTAGCCCCAGGTTTGGGCTAGAGCAGAAGGCATAGGCCAGGACAATTACTGCTATGGACCTTGGTTCTCATTAAAGTATTTATTGGCAGAATCACTTTGACTTTGTCTTTATTTACCATTTCCTCTACTATTTTATGCCAACTCTTTAAGTTACATTCTCCAGAAAGTGATAAAGAGAGGTGAGTATAAAATTGAGACTGGACTCTTAAAGCACACATTTATGGGAATAGACTAAGTGTATTGTTCTTTCCCACTGCCATTCATTATCATAATGCCACTCACTTCTAAACACCAGGCAAGTAGTTCTTTCCTAAGCATGAAAAAGGGAGCAAGTGGCTCATTTAGAAGTTCCTCCAGATAAAATGCCGAAAGAGGGCTGGGGATATAGCTCAGTTGGTAGTGTACTTGCTTTGCAAGCACAAGGCCCTGGGTTCAATCCCTAGCACTGCAAAAAATAAAAAAAGAAAATGCTAAAAGACACAAAAGAAAAAGTTCTGGCGACTTTCTTGTACTACAACAGTGCCTGGTGTATTGTAGGTACTCAAGTATTGGTGGAATGAATAGTATAGGTCTTCATCTTTTCCATTCATTCTTTTGTTCAAACATTTACTATGTGCTTATTATTAATGTTTGGGAATATGTAAATGAGTAAGATGTAGTCTCACATTATGGTGAGAGAACAGATGTGTAAATAAGTAATTTCAATATATTCTGAGTACCAAGTGAGGGATGAACAAAGTTCTGTAGGAGCACAGAGGGGAAACAGCCACAGGGGATTTGCCAGAGCTTCATAATGGAGGTGACTTTGAGCTGAGTCAAATGAATATTGGAAGCCGGGAGTGGTGGCGCACGCCTGTAATCCAAGTGACTCCGGAGGCTGAGCCAGGAGGATCCCGAGTTCAAAGCCAGCCTCAGCAAATTAGCGAGGCCCTAAGCAACTCAGTGAGACCCTGTCTCTAAATAAAATACAAAATAGGGCTGGGGATGTGGTTCAGTGGCCAAGTGCCCCTGAGTTCAATCCCCGGTTCAAAAAAAAAAAATGAATATTGGATGTTACCATTGGTTAAAACATTATATATTTTGACAAATGTTTAACAACAGTTTAACAACATATTTATACAATCATAAAATCATATAGAATGGTTTAACTGCAGTCAAAATCCCGTTTCTCCTCTTCATACTTTCCTTCCTAGCCCCTGGCAAGCACTGAATATTTTTATTGTCTCCATGGTTTTCTCTTTCCAAAGTGTCCTATAGTTGCAATCATATTGTGCCTTTTTAGACTGGCTTCTTTCACTGAGTAATACACATTTAATTGTCCTCCTCGTCTTTTCATGGCTTGATAACTCATTTCTTTTTAGTGCTGAATAATATTCCATTGTCTGTAAATACCATGACATTTATCTGTTCATCTACAGAAGGACATCATGGTTGCTTCCAAGTTCTGGCAATTATGAATAAAGCTGCTGTTAACTTTTGTGTGCATATTTTTGTATGGAAATAAGTTTTCAGGTCACTTAGGTAAATACCAAGGAGCACAATTGGTGAATAGTATGATAAGATTGTGTTTGTTTTATAAGAAACTGACAAACTATATTCCAAACTATATTCCAAAGTGGCTATATAATTTTGCATTCCCAGCAGCAGTGAACAAGAATTCCTGTGGATCTACTCCTCCCTAGCCTTTGTTGTTGTCATTGTTTTGGGTTATAGTCCTTCTTGTAGTGAGTAATGGCATCTTGTTTATTTATTTTTATTTTTGGTCCTAGGAATTGAACCCAGAGGCATTTTACCACTGAGCTACAGCTCAGCCCTTTTTAGTTACCCTTTTTATTTTTATTTTTAGTTTTATTGAGATGAAGTCTGACTAAGTTACTGAGGCTGGCCTCAAACCTTTTTTTTTAAAATATTTTTTAGATGTTGACAGACCTTTATTTTACTTCTTTATTTATATGTGGTGCTGAGAATTGAACCCAGTGCCTCATGCATGCTAGGCAAGTGCTTTAACCACTGAGCCACAACCCCAGCCCCTGGCCTCAAACTTTTGATTCTTCTGCCTCAGCCTCTCTAGTCACTGGATTTCAGGTATATGCTACAGCTCCTGGCTGTGTGTGTGTGTGTGTGTGTGTGTGTGTGTGTGTGTGTTTCATACTGGGGAATGAACCCAGGGTGTTGAATTACATCCCCAACCCTTTTCAAATATTTTATTTAGAGTCAGGTTTTGCTAAGTTGCTTAGGGCCTTGCTAACTTGCTGAGGCTGGTTTTGAACTTGTGACCCATCTGACTCAGCCTCATGAGCCAAGCTATTAGGATTACAGGCATGTGTCACCACTCCTGGCCTGGCTGTTATATTTATTTTTTAAACACTTACTACATCTGTTAGATACCTGACTCAACCCCAAGTAGATAAGCAGAAAGATAGTCATTTTTTTCCACAATGGTAGAAGCTAAAAAATAGCTACTTAAAGAGTTCATATATGTTGGGAAATTACTCTCATTCACTTAGCTTAATGTTCCTCCGTAAGAGAAACCTTTCAGGGGCTGGGATTGTGGTTCAGTGGTAGATCACTCACCTAGCATGTGTGAGGCACTGGGTTCCATCCTCAGTACCACATAAAAATAAATAAAAATAAAGTTGTTATTAAAAAAAGAGAAACCTTCCAGTGAATTTCTCAATCTAAATATTTTTCCCCATTATAATTTTTATATATGTCACAGTTTATAATTATATATTGTATTTGTGTGATTATTTGATTATATCTCCCATATAGAGAGGGATTATGCCAGTTTTGTTCACTGTTATATGCACTCAGTAAATATTTGTCAAATGAATAAGTGAATTAATCTGTAGCTGAAGGATCACATAAAATGCCTTAAAACATAGTACAGTTTCAGCAAATCTACAGAATTTAAATTGAATTAAAATTTGAATTACTAGATAAAAGATTGTGTGATAGTTTACTTCAAACCTGAGCCACCTGAAGGGCAGTGTTGTCACGGCTTTAAGTATTGTCTGTGTACTAATGACTTCCAAATGTCCATCCCAAGCCCATACTTCTCCCTGGTACTCCATCGGTCACTGTCCCATTGTCTACTCCACATCTCTGTTAAAGTCTGACTGGAACTTCAAACTTAACAGGTACAAAACAAAATTCTTGATTTGGTCCATACAAAAGCCCTTTTTGTGGCTCAGACTTTGAAGTAATCCTTTGTTCTCTCACAATCTACATCCTATACCCCAGCAAGATATATTTAAAGGGATGAAATGATGATCAAAATCTGTAGGGTACAAGTTGAAAAGTCTTCAGCTCCTGCTCCCCCATGTTTTTTGAGAGGCTGGATAGTGAGATGACTCAGGTAATAATAGCTATGCCAGGCATAGTGGTGTACCCCTGTAGTCCCAGCTGTTCATGAGGAGGCAGAAGTGAGAGGATTGCTTGAGCCCAGGAGTTAGAGGCCAGTCTGAGTAACAGTGAGATCCTATTTCAAGAAAAAAACCTAATATTTACATGACTTTTTAATATGCCAGGTACTGTTCTAATCGTATTAGTTATAAAAATGTCCAAATTCTTATAACCACCCCTTATGAGATAGGTACTATTCTCATTTTTCAGATGAGACAGTGAGGCACAGAAATGTGGAAATGATTTGCCCCTAGAAAGTTGGCAGAACCAGCATACTAACCCAGGTAATCTGGCTCATGAACCCGTGCTTATAATTACTATGTTGGATGTATACTGACTTAACCTTGCCCAGTGTGAAGGGTTTATGGCAGGTGAGCTCTAAAGAATATTGATTTCATTAATTCTCCTATCTTTATAGCACCCTGGGAGAAAGAAAGTCAATAGTTTTTGTGGTTGGTCACTCTGACACTTACCTGTAATACTGCATTTAGATTATTTTTCTGGACACCTGGGAATGTGAATATATCTTTTTCTCCATATTCACCACTTTCTACCACTTCTTTCTCTTCCCTTCATTGGCCTTTCTTCTCCACGACCTCCTTCATCACTACCTCACCCTTCTTCCTTCTGTCTATGTGAGCACAGTTCACCAGGGGTAGCAGAGTGGGGTTCAGAAAGAAGGTTCTTGAAGTCAGAGATGGCACACCAAAGCAAAATGAACTTGTTCTTCTTTTACATTATACCACCATTTATTGAAAAACTTCAAATGACTGAAACATGCCACTAGTTTGAAATTTAGTTCTTTGGATATGGGGCTAGACTTCTTACCTTCTGTCCTCCAATACAAAGAAGTATTTTGTTATGCATATAAATAATTTTACAGGACAAGTGATTAAACTACTAAGAACCTCATTGTAAGTAATACATATATTTTTTTCAGTACTGGAGATTTAACTGAGGGGTGCTTTACCACTGCAGTACATCCCTAGCCCTTTTTGTTTTTTATTTTTGAGACAGAGTCTCACTGATTTGCATAGGGCCTCTCTCTTGCTAAGGCTGGCTTTGAACTTCCTGTCTCAACCTCCTAAACTGCTGGGATTACAGCTGTGTGCCACCATACCCAGTCTGATTGTAAATAATTTTTATTTACTAAAGTATATTACTTGAGGGATTTTTTTTAGTTGTAGGTGGACACAATACCTTTTTTTATCTTTATGTAGTGCTGAGGATCAAACCCAGGGCCTCACAATGTGCTAGGTAAGCACTGCCACTGAGCTACAACCCCAGCCTACTTAAGGGATTTTTAAAACCTAGCCCTCAGAATTGCCTTTTTCTGCCAAATATTTTCATGTCTTAGTTCGAATGACAATTCCCCAATAATCTTCATTTTTAAGTTTTTACTGTTCTTAAGTGTATTCAGTGTCTCAGCTGTGCTTACTCATTTAAACACTCTTCGTGCATTCTTTTTGTTCCTGTTTATTTATAAAATAAACCACATTATTTATTTTAAGATTACTAAGGGACCTGGTAATCTTAAAGTAGTGGTTGGAATTTTGGATAATAAATGCTGTAATTATGAGTCTGTTTTTTTTATATTTGAAATTACCTTGTGGCCATTCAGCTATAATTTATTTGTTTCTCTATCTCACTTTTTAAAACCACGTCTGAGATGATATGACATCCATTTGCTTTCCTATAGGAAGTGTTTTTATATCTGTCAAATGGCTCAATGAACAAATCTGCAAAAATATTACAGGTGGTAAAAGCACACTGAACAGTTTTGTAAGACAGCATGGCATTTTACTGGACCTATGACTATGTTATCTCCTTGTGTTAATCAGCTTTTTAGTGCCCTAATGTCAACACAATTGAGACAGAGTTGGAACTGATATGGATCTATTATGGTAAATGGGAAATATGATTAAATCATGGGATTGTTGAGCAACATATATCAATAAGAACAAACCTAAACAAATGCAGAGACCTCCTCAGGTTCTTGGCCCTACATGATCTTAGTGCTGAGGAGCAAATGAATCCTGCCTGCCATGTTCTGTAGAGGGTGTTTTGAAAGAAACAGGAACTGCTTTGTGCATTAAAATAGACTCTTAGACTCTTAGCAGCTGCATTGGTCGTTTCTAGGATTCCTCATGAGAGGGCTCTTTGAGCCCAGTGGCTGATTATGGTCCTAACAGCTTCTAAATCCAGTGAACATATGGCTGGGTAGTAGCATGTTAAGCTCTCATGCACTTTACCCAGCCATGGTTATCCATTAGATGAGAGCACATCTTTCCCTTTCAGCAAGCTGAGAGAGTAGAACTTCAAGGCTTCAGTTGCATCAAGAACTATATTCTGGCCCCTGTATAAATGTCTTATTCCCATGCCTACTTAGCATTTTATGATATTGCACAAAGCAACTGCCTGAGAAAAATTTAAGAGTCAAAACACTGAAATCAGTATCTGGATATCACACTGTGCTGTATTGATGATGGAGTTGCACCCTGAGGTGTTTTTTTAAACTACTGTGTTCTATTAGTTCGGACTTCTGAAATTGCAGGAGGAAGATTAATCCTAGTAGTGGAGCATATCACAAGGTTGTCTTTTTTTAACAGCAACAACAACAATAACAGGAACAACAATCAGTTAACTCCCTTGGTATGTTTTATGCTTTCAGGAATTCATGTGCCTTATTTGATATTCATATCAATGTGGTCTGTTCATTTATGGTTCATGTATGACTACTCTTAGCAGATCTCCCAGGGAAACATTAATGCTCCTTGATCTAGTAATACTGTTTTGGAAAACCTATCCTTAGAGAATCAAAGAGAGACAGATCAGATTTATACACAGGGTGTTCATAGTGGTATTATAACAATGAAAACTGGAAATAACTTAAATTTAAGCACCACTATAGGAAAATGGACAAAATCTATATACTTGTTTGTTGAAAAACATGTAACCATTACAAGTTATATTTTTTAAGATTTAATGGCATAGGAAAGTATGCAAAACATGTTAAGTGAAGAAAAGGTGAAGGAGACAAACTGGTCATCACTGAATGGTATAATTTTGGTTACCTTTATAATTTTCTGTATTTTGAAAATTTCTAAAATGAACAAAGCTTACTTTATGATCAGAGAGTAATAATAAACATCGTTTATACATCAATGTGTAAAAGAAATCTGAATAAAGATGGGGCAGTTTTAGCACCTTGCTCTCAAATGTTTATGGGATAAGCAGGTGGACGGATGGATACACAAATTAATAAATGACAGTTGACATTTGTAGGCCCCACCATGGAGTTTATAAGACTGCAGAAAAAAATGAGGATTCATTAATTAAAAGGAGAAGATACAGAGACCAGTCAGCAGTTTTTGAAAGATGACATGGAAGGTACCGAAGGAGTCACAAAATTGAGTGCATTCCTGCTCTTTTTGCCCAGATATAGACATGTTTCCTCTTATTCTATGTGTATCCTTGAAGTATCTCTTTTGCCTACGCTTTTCACTGGCCTTTATTCAGTTTGGTCAGTGACTGAGTTTGTTGAGAATGAAATCCGTCATGAGTTCAATTATCATTTGAACCAGTTAACAATTCTTCATCCAAGGAGAAGATATCAAGGCTAACTCTGGCTGGCCAACTCCCAGGGATAGGCTTATTGGTCATTCAGGAAAGCATCAGGTCAGGGCAACCTGCTTGTAACATTTGTAAGACCATTCACAATACCCTTGTGCAGAGGGCTTTGTGTTCTTATGTTCTTGAATAGTCCTGAAAATGAAACTGAGGTGTTAAATGCCTAATTTTAGCTACCCAAGGATAAATGTTGGTCCTGTCACAGTTTTATAACAAATTCACAAAAAGCTGCTCCTGAAAGAAAACTATAAATGGAACAGATTGATCTACATTGTATCTTATAAGGTCTTAGTATCTTTTGGATATTTTGATCAATTGCTGAGCAGAATCTGGCTTCTTTTCAAGTCTGTCAGGAGACAACATTGGATGTATGAATGAAATCTAAATGTTTCCTTTCCAGTATATTCCCTTATCTGTGAAGGAGCCTGCATCAAAAAAGTCATTAAACTTTTGCAAAGCTTTATATAGCTCTGCTGTTGGCAGCTTATTAAACACAGTCCTTAATTGTGGTTATGCCTAAATCTAAGCATATGTATGTGCTCTGTCTTGATACTGCTAAGGTATCAGATTTATTGCTTCTTTTTTCTACCTGAGTTACTTCTCATCCCCAATTAAAAAAAAAACTTATTCAGGGGTTGAGGAATTCACAGTTCTGAGCCAAACTATCCTTGTCTTGAAGATCATAATACCTGAATATGATGGACTACCTTAAATGGGTCAGTTGGCTGTTTTATTGTTTAGAATTTTAAGGAAAAAGAAAGGACTAATGTTTTTCTGAGCACTGACAATGTGTAGTTTACTAGGTATTTTCACATATATTATCTGAGTTAATCCTTACTATGGCAACATAAGGTAGGCATTATTACCCAATTTAACTGTTGAGAAATCTAGTTTTGAGAATTTAAACAACCGAATCATGATTTGAACACTTTTCTATTGGACTTCAAAGCCTGTGATTTTTCTCCTGCACATACTGACCATACTGCACATACTGGAGAGCAGAATTTCATTATGTGGATTCAACCTAATATTGATCACCTAACCTCCCTTCAGCTCCTGATATTCTCCTGTAACTTTAGAGAAATCTTTAAAATTTTATTTTAACTGTCAGATAACAATTGTACATACTCATGGGGTACAGATGATGTTTCGATACATAGTTACAATGTGGAATGCTTAACTCAGGCTAATTAAATAATTACATTCCACTTTGCTTGTGTTATGTTAGCAAGATCTAGCCTTTGCAGCAAGGCCAAGAACTAAGCTTTGAACCACCAATGAGGAGGGCACTGGTTTGAGCCTGCTTTCAATTTTGTCCAAAATCCAGTTATTATTTATCTAGTTTACCATAACTCGTAACCCAATCCAAGAGTATGCTTGCAAAACTTATTTGCTGGATGCTCAGCACTTCAAGGGATATTGGGTTCCCTCACCCACTCAAGAGCCAAAATCTTCTTCAGTTGTAACATAAAACTTACTTGGTGAAAGCAAGCATGTTCTCCTCTGAGCCAGAGTGATAAACAGATCAACTGCAAAAGAATTTACTAAAGGAGGGCTGGTGTATAAGAAATTCACCATTAGATAGAGGGTGAAGATAAGGAGTGTGGAAATTTCAAGAGAAGGGAAACACAAAGGAGTGATTATTATCCTCTGAATGACTGATGAAAGAAGGCTGGGAGTTCATCTAAGATTAGAGGGGAATTAAGAGAACCCAAGTGCAAAGCATCATGATTCAGTGACATCATTTTGAGAGGATGATGGCTAGGTTCTATCCAGTTTCTGAATATCATAATCTGAGATTTGAATAAAAACTTTCAAGGGCCTCTGGGAATTAGCCATTGCCCCTGAACACATCAGGTCTTCATTTTAGAGATATTGAAGGATTAACCTTCCAAGATTGTTTCAGCACCAAATCCAAGATAGATTAGTCCACATCATTTTAGTTTCTTGTTGCCCTCTTTTGTTGGTAACCCACTAACTTTCTGAGGAGATCACTTTAAGGCCTTGTGAATCAAACTTTCTAAGAATCCACTGTGGAGACCAGGAGGTTGAGGAATGAATTACAGGGAAGCTCAGGAAGGCAGAGTGTGGTTTCTGGGTTTCCCCCTATTCTGTCTTTGAATTTTACTGCCAGGGCTTCCCAGAGGTAGCCTGAGCAAAATTCCCAGCTGCCAGTATTGTCATTTCTATACCCCACAGAAAAAAAGAATGAGGCACCTGCTCCTCAGTTGGCCTCCTGTACCATTTTGGTGGCATCTTCTTGTGTGACTGAGTTTCTTAGGAAAATACAACTTTGGGAGTAACTAGAAGAAAGTGTAGCTCTGAGGGGCAATGTGGGTCCAGTCTGGAAAGCTTGGCAGTGTCTGCCTTGGTATCTACCTCCTTTCCCTGTTTATTTTCCAGTACCTCAGAATTTGTGTTTCATCATTGTCATCAGTAAGTATAAGTCACATATGAGACAACTAGGGGGAAGGAGCACCAGAGAGTTAAGGTGGTGGATAGGGTGACATAGTAGCAGAAATAACCACAAGATAGGCTGTTTCTCAAACACTGTTTGAACCCCATGAAGTGTAGGGAAAGACAAGCTTTAGACTCTAATTCAGATTCCTATGTTTTATGCAAACTTACTATGTAACATCTCTGATTTATATTAAGGAAGGCAGGAGGTACAGGAACTCCTCACTTGCCAATTAATTATTGTGGTAAATCACTATAATAAACAATTTAAAAGAAAAATACTAATTTCTCTAATGCTGTGCTGTCTAGTATGGGAGCCATTAGCCACATATAGTTATTAAGCATTTGCAGTATGATTAGTTTGAATTGAGATGTTCTGTAAGAGTAAAATACACACCAGATTTCAAAGACTATGAAAAAAGTAGTAATTTTTAATATTGATTACATGTTGAAGTGATAATACTTCGGATATACTGGGTTAAATAAAATGTTAACAAAATTTTTAAGGAGATGAAAATGTTAATTACTCTGATTTGATCAGTACACATACACATGTATGGAAATATCACACTCTACTCCATAAATATGTAAAATTAAGATAACAATTTAAAATTAAAGCTTGAGATGTTAAAAAATATTAACATTAATTTTGCAAGTTTTCTTTTTTAATCATGGCTACTAGGACATTAAAAACGGTACGTGGCTTGCATTATATTTCTCTTGGACAATATTGCTCTGGCATATTAAAAATAGGATTTGTTATACAAACAGCTTTGTAGGAGTACATTTCTTGCTTTAAATAAATATTCTATACAGGAGACAGGCCTGTTTCAAAAGAAGGACAGGGAAGAATGGAGATTTGCAGATGGAGAAACTGATTATAGAAGAAAATCAGGACCCTGTCCCAGTAGCCTCTCATTCCAGGGGTGAGGGGATGTAGAAGGTGGGGTGGTCAGTCACATGAGGCAATTTCTATCATTCCCCTAGGTCCATGTGATCTCCTAGCTGGGGTCCAGAGTCAGGAGAGGAAGGGAACTTTGAAACTTCTCCTTCCTTACCATCTTAGCCATCGAGCTCTGAGTTGGAGACGGTAATGATGTGACAGGAACTTTCCCTCGGCCTCTCTGGACTGCCATTCCTGGTTGAGAGAAGGAGGAGGAATGAGGTGAGCCCCTTCTTCACTCCCAGGGCCATGTGGTAGAGCTGCAGCCGCACCTCCTTCTGCCAATAGGCATAGATGAGTGGGTTGAGCAGGGAGTTGCCTACACCAAGCAGCCACAGGTACTGTTCCAGCACTTTGTAGAGGTGGCACTCCTGGCAGGCCACCTGCACGATGCTAGTGATAAAAAAGGGGGACCAGGACAGAGTGAAGCTCCCGATGAGAACAGACACAGTGCGAACAGCCTTGAAGTCACTTGGATACCGTGGAGGCCGGTAAGCCCCAGCCAAGGCTCCTGCATGTTCCATCTTTCGAATCTGCTGGCTATGCATGGAGGCAATCTTGAGCATGTCACAGTAGAAGAAGACAAAGAGGACCAGGGCTGGGAAGAATCCAGCACAGGAGAGGGTCAGCACAAACCTTGGATGAAACACAGCAAAGAAGGTGCAGGGCCCTTGATAGGTGGTTTGCTGGAATATGGAGACTACGAGTGGGAGGAAGCCAACAAGGTAAGACAATAACCATAGCCCGGCAATGCAGGCCCCAGCCACAAGCCCACTCATGATCTGAAAGTAGCGGAGGGGCTGTTTAATGGCAAGGTACCTGTCAAAGGCAATCAACATGACTGTGAGAACAGAGGCAGCTGCAGAAGAAGTGACAAATGCCATCCGAAGGCTGCACAGGGTCTTCTGTGTGGTCTGAGCAGAGCTGGAGAGCTGGTCTGCGACTAGGCCAGAGATAGCCACGCCAATCAGGGCGTCAGCCACAGCCAGATTCAAGGTGAAGCATAGACCAACACCATCATTCTTGTGGATTGACAGCAGCACAGCCACGGCCACTAGTGCATTAGTAGCAATGATAAGGAAGGCCAGTACAGCAAGAATCACTCCAAATGAGAAAGATGACTCCATGTCTTGAAGTGTCATGACTTCCACTTACCAGGGCATGCTGGCTCTCCAGCTCAAATTCTCATGGGCCAGAGGAGGAGGATCTGTGGCATCAGAGCCATAGCACAATTCTGGCCATCACTGGCAGTCCAGACTGGTAGCTTGCCAATCTTTGGGATCTTGATGTCATTAAAAATCATTCACTCTCTCTTTGAGTCCTTAGCCTCCTGCCTCTCCAGCTTTCTGAAGGCAGCAATCCCAGTGCAGACCTCCCCCTGAGCCCTGAGATAGTCCCTCCCCCTCCAACAATCAAGTTACTAGACAACTACCAAGTGCCTGGCACATGCTGTCTCTCCAGGCCCTCTCCCTTCATTGATGCTTCAAAGGCTTTGGAGGGATGGGAGCATTCATCAGGTCTCCTTTCTGACAGAAGATGTGATTGACTCTAATCACACTTTTTCTTCCTCCACAGCTTGTTATAAATTTCCACTTCTTTTCTTCCTAAGGCTCAAGTGCCAGCTTAATGACTAATCTCAGCTTAATTAAGCATTTGCTTAATAAATAATTCTCAGTTACTATTATGACTGCCTTTAATCAAGCAAGATGATCATAATCAGTTGAAGTGGGCTGGTAACTATTTGAGGGGCCCAGGATCCTTTCAGGAGTGTTACCACACATTGAAACTGTTTCTTATCTTTTGCTTTCTAGTACCTCAGATGCTAAATTCATTCAAATAGAGTATGCTGTTCCCATGTTTCTTACCCCTTGGAACTCAATTTGTTGAGAAAGCAGGACAGGAAGGCAAAGAATTGTTAATATTGGCATTCAATTAAAACAAAGCCCATTCACCCTCTCAAGCTGCTGTCTCTTTGGTCAATTCCTTGGGAACTATTTCCACACCATGGCAGACTGAGTCTCTAGTCAGTAAGTAGTGACTGGAAGGTTTGCCTTTCTTCATCCTGTAGACCTGAATTCATCTGTGAGAAGACAAGGTGGGCTTCATTCAAGAAAGTGTATGCTCAATGTTTGACAGTGGAATTTTCCAGGGATAGAGCTTGAGGGGATTAGACCAAAGGGCGGCAGTGTTGTTGAAGCAGGTGAGATGGGTACAGGGAGGGACTGTGTAAGTCACTCCAATTTAGGTTATATATTCATTTGCTTGGGTACATTTGAACTAACCTTTTGCCTGCTATGCTCATCTTGGATACCAAGAAGAGCAGGGTGGGGATAAGAGTGGTTAGAAGCTTATTTACTCAGTTCAGGTGAGAGCACAAATAGGAAAGGTTAGTGTTTTAAGTGAGAGAGTGGAGAGCAAGGTGCAGAGGTGGAGGCAAATATATTCCAGGATGTTTGACAGTCTGAGAGGGCTGTTGGTGATGTCTGTCCTACAAAGGCTCAGAAAAGCTGTGTCATGAGGACTTGATATTCCAGTTGACAGCCTGAGAGCAGTTCTTATTCTTTGGTACATGCATTTAGGAGGTTGACTTTAGTGGTTTAGAACCTGGCCTGATTTCATACCTGAACTTAAGGTGTATTTTTGTTTCCCCAGCTTTTGATTCCATGCACAAATTGGCCCTTCTCAAGTCCATATTCAAACTTGAGTTTGCATCAGAATCACCTAGAGGGCTTATTAAAACCCAGATTCTACATTCTTGAAAAGTATCTCAATAAAGCCAGGTGCGGTGGTGCACACCTGTAATCCCAGCACTTGGGAGGCTGAGGTAGGAGGATTGTGAATTCAAAGACAACCTCACCAACTTAGCAAGGCGCTAAGCAACTCAGTGAGACCCTGTCTCTATATAAAATACAAAATAGGGCTGGGGATGTGGCTCAGTGGTGGAGTGCCCCTGGGTTCAATCCCCAGTACCAAAAAAAAAAAGTATCTCAATAAATTGGTGAAGTTTCTCTTAATTATGTAAGCAGTAAGACATGGAGATTATAGCATTGTAAATTTTTTTGGATTAATGTCATAATCAAACCTCTGATGGCAAATATGTTGTGTTGAAGAGCTTCCTCCAGATTCCAACTGTGCCCCAATTTTACAAATTCAAATTGATTTTTGGATTTGGAACATACTTAATACAGTATACTTTCTTTTTATTTTGTTTATTTATTTATTTAAATTTATTTTGATTCATTGTACACAAATGGGGTACAGCTGTTGTTTCTCTGGCTGTACACAAGTAGAGTCACACCATTTGTGTAATCATACATGTATATAGGGTAATGATGTTTGTCTCATTCTGTTATTATTCTTACCCTGCTCCCGATCCCACCCTCCTTCTTTTCCCCATGCAATACTTTCTTCTTTGACTTCCAAAAATAAATAAGGGAATTTTATTCTTTAAAAAACACAACAGATTTCTGGGGCCTACCCTCAAGTTTCAGATACGGTAGATCTGAGGTGGGCCTAGGAAACTGAATTCCTAACACATTTCTATCTTCTGTTGCTGCTGGCTAAGGGACCACCCTTTAAGACCCACTGCTCTGATGCCATGGTTCTTAATCTTGGCTGTATTTAAAATCCAAAACATACTGTTTGGGCCACATAGCATGAAATTCTAATGTAATTTGTCTGGGGTGTGACCTGTGCATCTGGAGTTTTATCAGGCAATTCTGATATTTAGCTGGGGTTAAGAACCATTGTTCAGTAGCAAAAGCACAGACTCTGGGGTCAGAATGCCTAGGGTCCATATCTTCGATTGGGTAGATGAGTTTATTTTTTATATATCTTTGGTTTTCTCATGTGTGTGGGAATAATAACACCTAATCATGAAGTTTAGGATGGCAAAATGAAGTATCATGGATGTGACAAGGCTTCACATACTGTAGAATGTTGCACAGGTATTATTACTGTCTTCTAGCCTTTGTTAATCAAGTTAACATTCTGTTAATCTGAGTGTTAATCAAAATATTAGTCAAAATGTATGTCAGTGATTACACAATCAAACCATGTACCAGAAGCAGGGGTATGACAGGAGAGCTTTGTACAAATGCAGAATCTCAGATCTTGAACAAGACCTAAAGCAGATTCTGAGTTTTAACAAGATCTTCAAGTGATCTGTGTACACATTAAAGTTGTCCTTGTTCTCTCCTACTTGCAGGTTCCTGGTTGTATTAGTTTCCTTTTGCTGATGTAACACACTACTGCAAACTTAATGGCTTAATGGCTTATAACAACACAAATATTTTCTTACCCTTCTCAAGGACAGAAGTCCAAAATGGGTCTTAGAGGGCTAAAATGAAGGCAACTGCAGGACTGTGTTCCTTCCAGAGGTACTAGGAGATGATCTGTGTCCTTGACTTTTTTTAGCTTTAGAAGCTGCCCACATTCCTTGGCTCTTGGGCACATCATTCAGACCTTTGCTTCCATAGTTACATCTCCTTCTCTGACTGACCACTCCTCAACTCTCTTTGTAAGGAATCCTGTGATTATGTTGGGCCTAACTGGACAAACCAGGATAACCGCTCCATGTCACGAACTTTAGTCACACCTACAAAGAATTTTGCCATGTAAGGTCACATATACTTGGTCACATGTTAATAGGTTCCAAGGATTAGAACATGGACATTTTGTGGGGGTATTATTCTGCCCACCACCTTGGTATTCCCTGCTGCCCAGATCTCTTGCTCCTTCATCCCTCTACAGATGTTCTTCTTAGTCTGCCTTTCTTTGCTCATGCCCTAAATGTTTCTTTTCTCTCAGCCATTAAAAACTCTCCTGTTTTCTGTCTTGTCTTTTGGAACCTACAAACTGATTCACCTTTATCTAGGCAATCTTGAAAGATAGTGTTCTCTCTATTATTGGGCATAAGCAAACCAAAGCTGAATGTCCATCTATCAGGAGGGTTTTAGAAATTCTACAGCAGTGCAAAACATTATCATTACCATTGATTTGTCTTTTAGTCCCTCAACAATCTCCTTTTGAAGGGCCCTGGCAGGTATTTCTCCCTCTGATCTTTCTCCCTTCTTTCTTACCTATTCTCACCTCTGTGTTATCTTTGTTCTTCCCACTTCCTTTCCCATACCAGCAGAAGATCTTAGTTGTGTGTCCTAGGGGTGTGCCCATACTGTGAGGTCAAGGCCATAGGGAATGTGGCTGTTCCTAGGGGAGGTTGGTGGCTGGTCCTTACAGTCATGTCTCATTGGAGTAGGCTAGGGGTTCTTTGGTTCTTCAGAGTAGAGCAGGTACAGACAAACAAATGGGTTGAGAAAGATAAGGAAAATAGAAGTGTAGAGAGATTGTTTTCTGGTTAAACTATCTCACAATGAATGCATTAAAAGCTAGTAAGCATGGGCTGTCACCAAGGATATAGCAGGGTACTTTAACCATCCTGAGGGCATGGGACAGGAGCAGAGGTTTCAGCAGAAAGGTAGTAGAGAAGGTAGGTTTCAATTAAGCCCCCTATCAAAGTCAGGCCCCTGGAGAGAAGCTCTAGAAATGTAGCCAGGATAAGCCACAACTGACTCCTTGTGGTGCCTAGGCCAGCTGTCTGTTTGCGATAATTTAGCTGTATCTTGCCCGAGGACAAAGACAGCAGTGACATTTAATATCTCTTCCCGAATTGCCAGGCTGGTACATACATGACTATGAAATATAATGCAGCAGCTTGAAAAGATTGGGAAAGGTTTATATCTACTGACATATAGGCTTCCAAGACATGTTTTTGATTGACAAATCAGGTCACAAATCAATATGTAGAGCCTGGGTCCACTTATGATAAGAACTCTCCAAGTCCGAATATACATGTGTATAAATGCATAGAATGCATAGAAAACAAACTGTTAACAGAAAATCACTTTGAGGAGGGGAATGGGCTTGGTGGGAAATGAAGAATCATGATTTACTTCGAATGCTTCATATTATTTATTTCATAGTGAGAATGTATTTGTGTAATTTCAAAAGAAAAACCATCCCAAACTTCCCCAACATCAATATATATATACTATATATGATGTGCATTCATTATAAAAGCAAATACACAACATATAATATATAATATTCTATGTATATTAGATATCACATAGCATATTACATACATTCTGTCATAATGTATATATAATATATAATACAATATAGACAATAAAAAATTACATATACAATATTATATATTACAAGCATAGTCTATAATACTTAAATAAAATATATAATGTACCTATAACACATATCATATATACATCACATACTACATACATTTAATATACTATATAATGTATATTATATATATCAATGCAATATAAAATATATATCAATGCAATATGTAACATACAATTTTATATTATATTTTATATAACATTATAGGACATATTGCATATACTATATACACAATCTATATTATATGCATATAATATATATGCATATATATTATTTGCATGACATATATACTTTATATAATATATACAAGATACAATATTATGATATACACACATTATATAATTATATATATATATAATACACACACATTCTATATTATAACAATATATAATATAATGTACTACATATTGTTTATAATGTGTATTATTACATATGCATTATAACATAATTCTAATATATAATTACATGTAATAACATATATATTGTGTACATACAATAATTAGAATGTGTATATACAATATATGATGCATAATACATATTATATGCATTATATATTATGTGTTACATATTTTATACATTATATGCAACACATGATATATATACTATATATTTTATTTTTCCTCATATTGATTTTGCCTACCTGTGCAGCAGTTGTAGTGGTGAGTGTATGTGGATTGAAAGAAATGATAGGGCAAGACAGGGTGAAAGATTTAGGCTTGTCTCTTTTTGGTTATGGTACTGGGAATTAAATCCAGGCCCTTGCATATGCTAGGCAAGTGCTCTGCCACTGAGCTACAATCCTAGACTGTTTTAGTCTCTTCTTGGAGTGGGAGTCTCTTTGAAGAAATAGCCCTAGACCTCTGGGGCATCTTAGCTTCCTTGTAGCAATGATGAGACTAATTAACATTTATGGGGCATTTAATTCCAGCAGCTGTGCTAAATGTATAAAGCTAATTTTCTTTAATTCTCACAACAATTCTATAAAGTATGTACTATTAACACCTTGATTTTATAGATGAGGAAATTGAGGTACACAGAGAGGATAACTTACTTGTCCAAGGTTACCCAGCATATAAGAAAAAAGCTATTGGATATCCACACAGGCTAGCAGATTGTGTGGAACTCTGTGGACAGCCATCAAGAATTTTTCTTGTCCCACATCAACCATAGAGACTACATGTTGTCCCCTTTTCTTGCCAATTTGTGCCTCTGTGCCTTTGCATATCCTACTACCTCTGACCTTCAAGCTAACACTTTAGTGTTTTGTTTGTTTCAAAGGTATTTGGACTGAGAATAAATAGAAGCCTTTCTTTGTCAATAAAGTTCAGTGTTCATGGAAAATGAGGATCATTTTGCTCTGAGCTCAAGGAAGTACAAATCTGAGCTCATGTATACCTCTCCATTTTTCATCCCACTTTCTTTCCATTGTGTCTCATAGAGCGCTTAGTTATATTTCAACTTCACTATTTTTGTAGACTTCTCATCTCATCTCTCCCCACACAACCCCTCTATACCAGTATGTTTATTGAGTTCCTGCTCTGTGCTGGTTTCTGTGTTATGAGTTTGCCATACATTCAAGTAATACATTATGAGTGAGGGATTATTATTACCCCCATTCATAAGTGAGGAAGCTGAGATTTGGGGAGGTTAATGGTCCTGCCCAAGGATACACAACCAGGAAGGGGTAGCAGATATGGGAATGAAATCTAGTTCTTTCTCCTGGTCTAATGGCCTTTGTGCTACTCCTTGTTGCCGAAGCCTGTGTATGGTAGGCTGAATGATGCCTTCCACCTTGCACTGATATCCATCCACACTCTAATCCCTGGAACCTATGATTGTTACTTTACATGGCAAAACTACTTTGCAGATGTGATAAATTTAAGGATCTTGAGATGGAGAAATAATTCTGGATTTTGCAGGTGAACCCAGTAATATAATCACAAGGGAGAGCCAGGAGATCAAAGTGAGCATTTTGGGGGCTATGACAACAGAAGCCAGAGGTAGTAGGGATGCAAGGAAGTGATTATCAGTCTCAGATTGCAGGCAGTCTCTAAAAGCCAGGAAAGCCAAAGAAACAGATCCTCTTCTAGAGCTTCCAGAATAAACTAGGCCTTCCAACCCTGACTTTAGCCCAGTGAAATTGATTTCTGATCTGACCTCAAGAAACTAGATCTGTGTCACTTTAAGCTATTTTAAGATTGTGGTAATTTGTTACAGCAGCAATAAGGAACTAATATATGGTCTTAAGTGGCTAATATGAGGAGAACATTTAAAAATTGGGTCCTGGTTATATTGCTGCTTGGCAGTGGCTACTGTCCAAGAGGCAGTTGGTTGCCATGCTACAAAGGTACCCACTTAGCTGGGGAAAAGCAGCACTGCTGTCTGAGATGCCATGATGCCAGGGGCCAGGAAGTCCAGCAGAGGGCACTGTGCAGGGAGAAAGTAATCTGTGGAAAGGCCCTGCTTCTGTTTGGCTATATGAATAGGAAGGGTCTCTAAAGTGAATGATCCATTTGAACACTTCTGGATGGCTCTGTGTTGCATATTAGTTCTGGCTCTATACAGGTCAGAGGAGCTCTCTTAGGAGTGAGCCATTTTATTTGCTGCTCAGGACTCAGAAATTTCTTTCTCCTTTTTGAAATTTGTAAGTTTGGGAGTAATATATCAAAATGCTTCCCTCACCAGCAGAGGAGGAGTTGGGTAATATAGCACACACATTTTTCATTAATGTCCATGGCTTGTGGAATGGGATGGGGCAAGGGGAGAGAAGATCTATTCAGTTCTTGTTTCTTACCTATTTAATTAAAAATCTTTCTTGAAGGATTATTCTTCAACAAGAATAACCTGCCTGGGCTGGGGATATAGCTCAGTTGGTAGAGTGCCTGCCTTGCAAGCACAAGGCCCTGGGTTCAATCCTCAGCACCGCAAAAAAACAAAACAAAACAAAAAAAAAAAAACCACACAACTTGCCCTCAAGGGACCATTCTAGACTGAATTTTATATAGTAACCCTCAAATTCTCATTTAGGTATTTCCGAATTTTTCCTAAGTAAAAGCCGGTTTAGTTCACTGTGGGGTAAGATTTGCAGTTTGTAGAAAGAATGGGGGTTGTAACAATGGCTGGGGGTATTTGGAACCTGAGAAGACTGTTGATGTTGATACTCAGCCTTTATCTCAATCCTCACAATATTCCTAGAGGCAATATCTTCACCATGTGATGACTTGGGAAGCCTACCACAAAGATGTTACACTTGTGGGCCCTGGGGGCTTTTGCGATGGGGGGTAAGGACATGGCATCATGAGCCAGACACAGGGAGTCAGGTAAGCACACACGACCAGGAGCGAGCAGCTGTGGACTCGTTTATTGCAGAAGCTGCATAGCCTTTTATTGGTTTAAGAGCCAATGAAATCCCCGCACCACCTCGCACCAGCCCAGCAGGACCAATCATATTTCTCGCCGTGGACCCACATTTCCACCAATCAACACAAGTCTCTATTTCTCGCAACCTTCAAGTTTCCAGCTCCTCAGCATGACCCACATTTCCCCCTTTTCTCTTATTTGTGCAGGCATGTGTCCTCTGACAAGGAGTGACAGCATACTAACATGGGGTGGCCAACCCTCATGGAGGCAAAAGGGATCCCGGCTGTGCCTGTCTTAGGTTGTCCCTTCCGGGGATCTTACCCGCCATTGACTACCAGGCGTTGGTCACCCTTGCCTAGATTGCACAATGTTCCAATGGCTGTGTCTGTCTTAGGTTGTCCCCTCTGGGGATCTTGCCTGTCATTGACTACCAGCCATTATCAGTGATGTTCCAATGGTGACATATTAATGTAAGAAGGGATAGGTCTGGGAGTTTTATTATTCTTTTTGGTTTTTCTTGCTTGTCTGGAGGAGGCATCCTGGTATGGTCAAGCCTCCAAGTACTCAGGGTTTTGGTCCTGCAGGCGGGTATACTGGGGCTCCGTGCTCACAAACATGGCTACAGATCTGCTCAAATCGTTGATTTGAACCTGTAAGAAAGACTTGCAACATTTTATGAGAAAAGGCAAAAAACAAAGGATAAGAACAAATATTAATGGCCCAAGAATTGATGAACTTAGGGTAGTGAGCCATGGACTAGGATTATATAACCTTTGATATTGGGAAGAAAAATCACTTTCTTGTGCCAGAATTAGAAGAAAAGTCAGCATTTTCATTTTACGTTAGGAGGATTGTCAAGCGTGGGACAAATGTTCCTAGCAGGGACCCAGACCCGGACAAAGGTGTTTTCTGGGAAGATACAGATGAAGCCTCTCCCCTGGGAAAATAAAGGGTGTGAACCTTTCCAGGCGAAAGTTAGGGGATCTTTCCAGCCTACTAATGGCAATGGGGTGGCAGCTGGGAATGAGCCCCAGTGTAGTACTCCAATCATAGGGAGTCTGAAGGTGGCCAGCCCACTGCTCAAGAACTTGAAGAAAAAAGGGCGAGTTGGGACCAGATTCATTAGCTGTTTTTCTGAGTGTGGTCAGGTCACCAAGAGGAATAGGAACCCAAATGTTTTCTAGAACCTCATTCCAAAATTTATCAAGGTCTGAGGATCTAACTTCAAGACCTCGTTGTGAGAGTAAAACCTTAAGGGTGGCTAGTTGTGGAACAAGCTGCACAGAAGGAAGATTTCCCACAATTCAGGAACAATTATGTATGGAATGAATGGAAACAAAAGAGGATTTATAAGTAGAAGCAGGATAAGAGTAGAGAATGAAGAAAATAACAGAGAAACCTAAAAGGGCAAAAAACAGGAAGGAAACAAGGGGAAGACGAAAAGGAGACATAAAACGAAAGTGAAAGACAAATGGAATGGGTCCCTAAAAATGTGGTGGATCAGTGTGAGTGCTTCCACAGGGGACTTCCAGCGCTTGTTAGGCATTGGCCCTGTACCTGCGACTGTGTCTCGGAAAACCCAAAAGAAGGGCGGGTTCACTGCTCAGGCATGATCAGCGCAAAAGGAGTGGCCCGGATGAACCTGGAAGTGTTGCAGCTCTCAAGTGAAAAGCTAGGGAACGATACAAGGCATACAAAGACAATATAAGACATACAAAGAATGGGTGAAAAGAGGGGCTAACCTTACCCTGTTAGGCCCGTATAACAAAGAACATACAACAAAACCCCAAATAGGCACAAAGAAGTGCTTGGAGGGGCCCTCACCTGAAAAAGCCGAAGGGGCCGACCAGTGGCAAGACACATTGGGCACCAAAATGTTACACTTGTGGGTCCTGGTGGCTTTTGTGATGGGGGGTAAGGATGTGGCCTCAGGAGTCAGACACAGGGAGTCCAGTAAGCAGGTCCCGGAGTAAGCGGCCATGGACTCGTTTATTGTGGAAGTTGCATAGCCTTTTATTGGTTTAAGAGCCAATGAAATTCCCGCACCACCTCGCACCACCCCAGCAGGACCAATCATAGTTCTCGCCATGGACCCACGTTTCCACCAATCAACACAAGTCTCTATTTCTCACAACTGTCAAGTTTCCAGCTCCTTGGTATGACCCACACAAAGAAGTTAACCAAAGTTAACTGAATTGTCCAATGGTTTCACAGCTAGCAACTGGTGGAAGTGAGATTTTAAACTCAGGTCTGTGAAGCATCTGAGTCTATCTTCTTCTAACTATGCCACCTGGTCTCTCCAAAATAAAAGATTCTGACTAGAGATAGAATGAAAGCTGTGTAGCATAATCCTATAGCTTTGAAAATCTGTGCCCAACCTCATGAAGGAAGCCAGCCCCCACTCAGGAAAAATACTACCAGCTTCATGTAAGGCCATTCTGACTTGAGTCAAGACAGGCCCAGCCTGTGCTTCATCTCTGAGGGCTTTATATTGCCCCTTAATTTGCATCTGATATCACCCATCTGCTCTGTTCTTTCCCTGGATCAGTGTTCCACTTGGCACTACTGTTAACTGGCTTCTTCACCTTGGGCATGATATGCCATCCTGTGATCTGCCTGAGCTAGAGAACACTCCAAGAAAAGTCTGGATCAGGATGTGTATGTGCAATTGTGATGACCCTATGGGAACTCCTACTTGAGGCAGACTCTTGTTATCCCTTGAAAATGAGTTTCTGTTTAGCTGCAGTTAGGTCAGCCTAACACTACTTCTTATTCTACCTGATATGATTGTCCCATTCAGTTCAATATGGCACACATACTCCCTAGGTCTGCATTCCAATGGAAACTTCACATTACGAATTTAGAATAAATGTGATTTGTGATCACAGGTGGGTTGTTTTTGGAGGAAACCATCTGTTCCCCCATCATTTCTCTCTCCCTTTCTTCTATGGAACTGGATTTTGCTTTTTACTAAGCTCATCAAGAACCTTGGAAGTTTCTGAAATTTGTGCTGCTTGAGGTATGGAAAACTGCTGTTTTGACTTGGGAAGTGGGGAGAAGGTAAACAATGACAGTCAGGTGGCAAAAAGATATCTACTATGTGTCTTCTAGAAGGTATACCCACCCCTGGAAGCAACTTGGCCTCTTCCTCCTTAAGGGTTTGGGATTCTCTGGTCAGTCCCTCCAGATTGCTGACTCAAAATTCATGCTAATTCTCTTGATACATCTTTTATCCACATTTAATTGGTACATTATAATCATACATAATAGTGGGATTCATTGTTACATATCTGCTACAGCTTTTTGAAAAGCTTTGCAAACTGCTCTCAGTTATTTTTGGGTAATGGTATTCACAGGTAGTTCTTAGATGTTCTAAGCAGTGGTCCTTAGCTGTTGTTTGGGGCCATGGAACCCTTTTAGAATCTGATGGAAGCTATGAACCTTCTAAAAAATTTACATCCGAATATACCTACACGTCATACAAACAAATTCAAGGTCCTCGTAGACTCCCTAGAGCCCATGCATGGATCCCAAGTTAATATCCTTGGAAGAGGTAATAAGATCCTCTGTGAAATGCATTATTTCCTTTTTAACTCTAGCAAGGTGGGGGTCAACATCTACACTCTGAGATTCATGTTTTGCTTCCACCAGACAGCATTTTCCCTAAATCTCCATCGTGGAAACAGGTAAGTTCAGGATGACATGCTGGTGAGATTTAGAGGTTCTCTCAACTCAGTTTTCCTGATGGTGACGTTGCTTTGGGTCAATTGAAATAGATGTGTGATGGGCTGGGTTTGTGGCTCAGTGGTAGAGCATTTGCCTTGCACATATGATGCACTGGGTTCAATCCTCAGCACCACATAAAAACAAATACATAAAATAAAGGTTTTTGTGTCCATTACAACTAAAAAAGTAAGAAAGCAAGCAAGCAAGCAAGAAAGACAGAAAGAAGTGGGTGAAAACATTGAAAAATGTGCTTCTGCCAAGAGAACTTTTCTGTAGCATTTGACTATAAGGATCACCTTTCACTTCTCTTTTCATTTTGAATACACTTTTTACTGCTACTTTTTCCTCTCTCATCTTCCTGCTCAGTCTTTGTAGATTCGTCAGGAATGTTGGCTTCTTGATTGGACAAGGGAAGGTATCAGTTTTCTCCCAAACCATTCTTCCCACCTTTCTTAGCCTGGCAAAGGTCATCACTACCTACCTAGTCTCTCAGACCAGAACCTCAACCTCATTTCACATTTCCTAAGGACCCACATCTACTTTACTCAACATGTTTCTGACATCTCTTGACCTTGAACCTGCCCATCACAGCCAGCTGATCTCCTAACAGATCTGCCAGCATCAACACTTGTGTGCCTTCAATCTATCCTCCATACTGGATCCAAAGTGATGTAAAGTAAAAATTGACTGTCACTTGCAGACTCAAAGAAGCATACCTGAATTGTGCTTTGGGTTTTTTTTTTCATATTTTCCCTGTAAACTGTACATATTCACTTTGTATTCTCAGTACCTAAAGCAGTGTCTGTATATAGCAGGTCCTCAACAAAAGTGGCTGGCTGGTTGGTTGGTTGAATGACTGATTAAGCATATGAAATCTTCTCATTATCTGCAAGCTAAAATCTGACTTTCTTGATTTCATCAATAAGTCTTTTCACAAAATGGCCCTAACTCTTCCATCTTCACATACTGGCACTAATGCCCTGTCCCATACCATCCACTGCTCACACCATAAACTTTTCACACTTTGATGCTTTTGCATCTGGTGGTTCCTCTGCTAGAAATTCTCTCTGCACAGCACCGATTCCCTACCTCCCAACTACATGGTGACTGCCTTGAAGGCCTAGCTCAGCTGCCTTCCCCTGACAATCTGCTTTATACCCTCAGCTTCTGCTGACACCCCCAGCAATCAGACTTAATTCTCCATCATCTAGTTCTAATGGCATTTTACATATACCTTCAATATGACATTCATCACATTATATTATGTTTATTCACATCTATAACTATCTTGCAACATTGTGAAGCTGCTCAGGGGCAGGGACTGAATCTTGTGGTCTTGTTCACTATAGTGTCCCTAATGTCAAGCCATTGCCTAAGCACTGACAAACACAGGATATGCCTTTATGCTGCTGTCATGTTTGTTCTTATTTATTTTCATTTGAACATATTTTTACTTTGGAAAAAATGCCATCATGAAACACTAACTTTGATATTACCCCAAGGCAAAACACCAGCATCTCTTCCCTGATTTATTATTATTATTATTATTGTTATTATTATTATTATTATTATTATTATTATTTTGGTACCAGGAATTGAACCCAGTGGTGCTTAACCACTGAGAAACACTTCCAGCCTTTTCATTGTTTTATTTTTATTTAAACAAATTTTAGTTGTAAATGGACCTATACCTTTATTTTCTTTCTTTATTTTTATGTGTTGCTGAGGATCAAACCCAGTGCCTCACACATGCTACCACTGAGCTACAACTCCATCCCCTCATTTTTTATTTTGAAACAGGTCTTGCTAAGTTGCTTGGGGCCTAAGTTTTTGATGCTGGCTTAAAACTTGAAATCTTCCCGCTACAGTCTCATGAGTTGCTTGGATTACAGGTGGTGCCACTGCACCTGGCTCTCTTGTCTGAATTATTGCAGAACTTCTTAACTGGTCTTCCTGCTTCTACTCTAGGTACTCCCCTGAACTCCCACACCACCCCCAGTCTGTTAACAGCATAGTAGCTAGGATGATCCAGCTTAAATATAAGTCTGATCAAAGTCCTTTGGTGACTTCCCTCCTCACATAAAGTTCAAGGTTATTACTCAATATGGCCCTACCCAATATGCTCCCCTTATTCTCACTTATTCTGGGTATTGTGGTCAAGAGTGCAGACTTTGGAGTCACACTACCTGGATTCTCATCCAGGCTCTAATATTTATTTACCAATGGTGAGACATAGGGAAAGGAACTTAAATTTTCTGTGCCTCCATTTTCTCATCTGCTAAATGTTAACAATATAGTATGTAATTCATAGGGTTGTTTTGCACAGTAAATGAGTTATGTATGCAAAGTACCTAGAACATTTTCTGGTCCATGGTAGGTACTAAATAAGAGTTTGTTAAATGAACATAAACCTCTTATCATTTTCACTCCTGCCCACTCCTCCAGCTACACTGGCTTCTTTGCTCTTTCTTAAATACAGTCCAATCTCAGGAAGCTTGGATTTACTCTTCCCTCTGCCTGGAACACTCTTCTCCCAGATGCCCCCAGAGATTCCTCTCCATTGTCTTGCAAGTCTCTACCTACACATCACTTTATCAGGGAGTCCATAACCCTAACCCTAACCCTTGCCTTTATAAAATAGCAATATGTCACTTTGTCCACTTAGTCTACTTCATTTTTCTTTCATAGCACTTATCAACATTTGATGTATGATTTATGTGTTTATTTTCCTTCTTTACCAGCAAGAGTGAAAGCTCAATGAGGACAGGGATTTGCTTGTCCTGTTCACTTGTATAATCCTAGGGCCTAGAATGGCATCTAACACTTAATAGTTAACTATTAAACAGTAAATGAATGAAAGACAAAAGAAAAGGCACGAACGCTGCCAAGATAATATTTCAATAAAAACTATAAGTGATATCTGAAAAAAGATAAGAATATTCTAATAGTACAGACAGGAACAAAGGGAAAATAAAAGCATCTCCTACCCTCATCTGTTTCCCAAAGGTAAACATACTTGTGTGCATTTTAAATTTCATTAATTGATACATATATTTGGTGCATGCCGTGTCTACAGGAAAGTGAGGTTTGAGGTGTTTGGGGCATATAAAGGCAGAGCCTTTACCTTCCAGGATTTCAGTCTTTCTGGGGGAGATCACAAAGAATTCTTTTAATGCTGCAGAATTCAGAAGTAGAAGCCATCACTGGGGGCTGGGAAGTCAGTAAAGTTTTCCTGCACAAGAAATGATTTGGTGGGGGTTTGGAGCTTGGGCAGGTTTCAGTCAGAGAGAGGAGGCGGGTGACCCAGGGATGTATAGGTTGGGTAATGAAAGGACTCCATAAGGAATGTACACAAGTCAATCCTGGCTGAGGCTGAAGCTTTGTGTGGGGGAGCAGTGAAAGAAAAGACTGAGACTCTTATAGGAGTACACTGCAATAGTGCAATTATTAGGACTGATGATAGGATGGATATTTTGAAGTGAAGAATAGCAAAGACTGAAATATGACACCCATGGTTTTGAGCCTGGGGAATCTGGAAAATGATAATTATATTACCCAAAATAAGGAAGTCAGGAGGAAAAACTGGGGGTGTGGTGTGGTGCTAGGAAGTGGGGAGAGGACATTCACTAGACAAATCATTCAGCCTGTTCTTGAATATGGGGACTGCCTTTGAATTCCCCCAGAAGCTAGAACTAAATTCTGCACACAGTAGGTGCTAAATGGAAGTTACTGGTGGAAATCATGACTAGTCATGTTGGATGGCAAACTCTGGCAAACCCTGTTCCTCCTCTCACATAAATTCAGAGTCTTTGGATACCTATTCCTTTTCAATTCAGACTGATACATATTTCTCATCATCATTTTACCTACCAATTCCTATTAATTGAAAGCACATCTGTGAAGAATTTGACTTCCTTGCTACTTTCTTTACTTCAGGTTCTTCCTGGCTGATCAGCTATCCCACTTTTCTCTGGGCTTGCCAATTTTATCACTGATAGTTGGGAGTCCCAGTTCCAGGCAAATGGAGATGATTTTTAGCACTCCCAGTTTCAGAATAGTAGGATAGTAGTAGACTTCTCATATTCTCACTCTAAATTGTCCTTCCCTTTGGTTGGTCTGGTTTTTTTAAATTATTTTGCTCCATCTTCCATCTGGATGTTGATGACTGAGCTCTGGCGTAGAGTCCTCTTATTTCACAGTCACCTGAAGAAACCAGCAAAATAATGCTATGTGGTAGCTTACCACTTTGAGTGACTACTTTAACCCTACCAACTAAGCAACCTGAGATTCCTAGGAGCAGATAAAACTCAAATGCAATCTGTCACTGTTTAATTTTCATTGCTGAGATAATTCTACAAAGTTAATGAATAGCTGGGTTGGAGATGGGGGAAGGAGGAGGACAGTCTCTGCTCTGATTCTTGGCAGGATATTGGTTACAGGTTGCAACCAATCAAAATGCTTTTATGAAGGGCCTACTATCTGGTGCTCTGAGCTAGGCCTATGCAGAGAACTAGAGTTCTAAACCTTCATTTTGAAAACATTGTGGTCCTGTAACCTCAGTCCTTGTCCCCGATGCCAATTCAATAACGAGGACATTGTTTTGAGAAAAAGGAAAAAGAAGTTTTATTGCTTTGCTAGCAAAGGAGAAGCAAAGGGGACTCCTGTCTGAGAGACTGTGATTCTGTCCATCAGGCGGAACAGGGAGGTTTTAAAGGAGATATTCAAAGTCACATTCCAGGTGTTCCCTGACAGGGGGTCCCAAGGCCCCCTGATGGTGTGTTAACATTCACTTGATAATTTGGGAGATTTTCACTTCCTAGATCCTCTGGCAGATACCTCCTTCCTGTGGAGCACAGATAGCTCAGGATAATCTTGTTCCTTGCCCCCAGGTTAGGGAGAGGGAGAGGGAGAAGAGAAAAAGGAAAACTTGTCCTTTTTTTTTTTTTTTTTTTTGAACCAGGGATTGAACTTAGGGACACTCAGCCACTGAGTCATATCCCCAGCCCTATTTTGTATTTTATTTTATTTAGAGACAGGGTCTCACTGAGTTGCTTAGGGCCTCGCTAAGTTGCTGAGGCTGGCTTTGAACTCGTGATCCTCCTGACTCAACCTCCCAAGTCGCTTGGATTACAGGCCTGCGCCACCACGCCCGGCTCCTGTCCTTTTTAAATATAAGCCTCAGAGCTATATTCAAAAGGTGAAGTGGACCACTGTTACAGCCCAACTCCAGATATTGCTGTGGACACAAGGAAGATGTATTCAAATCCTCAATATGGCTTAAATCACACATTATATGTCACCATCTCTTCTACTGATTCCTGGATATTTCTGGAATGAAATATATCAAGCAAATAAATCTTTTCCCCTCATATTATTAACTTTCTGAATGCAGAGTACCCACCCTTATAGTTATTTCTACAGAATTTAGCTGTAGAGGACAAATACAGATGCTCAGCAAGGACTGATCAGAAGAAGTGGTCTGGTGGGTACAAAGTACCTTTTTCAAGCTAATCCTTTGAAACGCAATTTCTTTCTCTATAAAACGGGGATGGTGATTACATCTAATTCATGGGGTCCTGAGATTGAATAAATATGTAAATTGCTTACCTCATCATTTAGTATATTTCAGCTCGTTATCTGCCCAACGGGTAGCTATTAACAATATTAATTTCTACATATGTTCAACTAGTAGAGAGACTATGGTAAAAGGTAAACATTGCAGCTCTGACAACAATCTGTGGGTGTTTAATTCAGAATATGGAGACACAGTCAGTTGCCTATATATTGGGAATTGAGGGACAACAAAAAATTGACTCTCCCACCTCTCTTCTTCACTTTTTTGCCCTAACTCTGGAAAAGGCGTGCTTTGCTGGGACTGTACTTCAGCAACAGACTGGGAGTTAAGACCCGAGTGGGGCTTTATAACTGGACTAAAGTCGCATCAGGCACTTCAAACTTCATTCAGCAAAAATTTGGTGCTAAATCAATCAGTGCCTGACATTATGCAGGAGCTGGAGCTATAACGGGCCAAGTTCGTAAGCCCTTGATGGACATCAAAGAGGGAAAGTGCGACTGACTATTGAAAATCTCTCGAGAAGAATGAGCGTCACCAAGCGTGTAGAACTGCTTCCGCCCTACTGCGCAGGCGCCACGGCTTCCGGCCGACGCTGAACTTTTCCGGCGCGAGTTCGAATGGGTGCGCGGCGCAGAGGCTGTGCATGCGCTCCAAATGCGCATGCGCCAATCCTAGAGAGGCGCAAGAGCTACATGTGCGCATGCGCTACAAAGGGCAGCTTCGCCCGGAAGTTAATCCGCGGGTGCCGAGCGCGAACTTGTGAAGATGAAGTAAGGTTTCAGCTTTCCTCTCAGAAAGAGGGAGTGGGCTGCTGAGGGTGGCCCACCGGGGCTGGGGTGGTAGAGCGGCGGCAGGGCCGAGGGGCGCGAGAGTTTCAGAGGAGACTAGAGCTTCTAGTCGCCTAGTTTTGCTCTCTGTGAACTCGAGCCGGGCCGAACTTACATTCCTTTTCCGCCCTCCGTGTAGCCCTTTAACTAAAGTGAAGCTGATCAACGAGCTGAACGAGCGAGAGGTCCAGCTTGGGGTGGCAGATAACGTGTCCTGGCACTCCGAGTACAAAGACAGCGCCTGGATCTTTCTGGGTGAGCTTCGCGTCTTTCTGGGAGTCTCCTCTGGCATGCTTCTGATCCTTTCAGCCAGTGCTGCCCAACGTTTCTCCTCACACTCATCACTCATTCTTATGTGCTGTCTGCCTGTGAATCCGTTTTCCATCTTTTCTCTCTCATTTTAGTTTGCTTTCCCTGCCAATCTATGCTTATGTGAGTTACTACTTGCCATCCACAGCCCTTGTTTTCTCAGAAACTGCTATTATGTCCCTCACGCCCACCCACTATACAGCTAAGGAAACTGAGGCACAGAGAAGTTAACGGACTTCCGTCACATAGCTATTAAGTGCAACAGCCCGAACTATAGGATTCTGTGTAGAATTCACAGTCTTAGCTCTCTGCCATATTACTATTGACTGCTGTTCCTTATCCCCCCCCCCCCCCCCCCCGAGAATTAATTTTCCTCCTCTAATTAGCGTCTGTCTTCTATGGCCATATTACCTTTTCTGTATTGACTTTGAGCCACAACCAGTAATTCTGCAGTTTGACTCTTCAGAGAGGTTATTATACCAGATGTTGTGCTAAGCACTTTATATGCATTGTTTTATTTAATTTTTGTAACAGTAATATCATGATGCAAGTATACTCATATCCTCATTTTCCCCATGAGTAAAACATTTGGAGGGGAAATGATTTCCTATTAAATGTTTAACAGTTGTCTTTATGATCCTTATATGTATAAGTGGGATTAGTAATGATATTTAAACTGATGTTTATGGAAGCAGAGTTTTGTGATGAAAATGATCAGGTTTGTAGGACTTTGAATGTGAGGAGGATGGAATGATCAGATTAGTTTGGTCTATAATGACCTGAGTCTTTCCACTCAGTTAATGACTTTTTTTAGTACATTTGGCACCTTGTATGTACCTGTGTCATTGCATCAGTCTGTTTGCTGTGAGGGGAAGCCCTGTAGCTTTTGTTTTGTACTCCCCGTGCCTGACCCAGTGCATAATACAAACTAAATACTTTGTTAGTGTTTGTTGAACTGTAATGTGGTTTTCTCTTTTAGGAGGGCTTCCTTATGAACTGACTGAAGGGGACATCATCTGTGTGTTCTCACAGTAAGTTCTCTTTCATTTCCTGCCTCCTGTATTGACAGTAGTTTGATTCTGCAATGCAATTTGTGGCATCAGAAAGCCACATTTTAATTCTAGGCTCAATGACATCCCTGCAGGGGGAAGACTGGAGCTTCAACTCTAGTCTTGATCAGTCCCAGGATATGGTTCTAAGTACATTTTCTAGTGGAAGGTCCTAGAAGTTGGATAATTTGGGAGGCTGTCTTAGGGATTCTGGTCTGTTTCTATTATTTTTTCACTGAGCCTTGTCAGCCTGGACCTACCCTAAACTAGTCTGGAACTCACAGGAAGATACCATGTTGGCCACCTCCTTGGACTTCTGAAAACTAGGGTATCCCATGATCACAGGGCCCTCTGGGCCCTCACCTGTGTGGTATTGTGGGTTTAGGGCAATGCACAGAGGAATTGGGGGAAGAACAGAGGGTTTCTGTGGTAGTTTGCTTTCTTATTTCTAGATGAATGTGAAATTAGTGAACTGAGTCATTCTTTTTTACCCAGGGACTGAAAGTCACAGGTTGATGAGGAACAAAATTAGATTTGTTCCTGGTAGGAGAGGGTTTCTGCAGCTCATTATGATAATGCCACCTGGTAGAGAGGCTGGGCAATTGACACACAAGCCCAGAGTTAAATAGTGGCTGGGCAGTCCACAGGGTCAGAGGACCTTGGCAGCTCCTAGGAGCAGAGTTCCACTGCCTCTTTTAAACAGATTTTAAACCAGCATTTATTTTTTAGTTAACACCAAGTACGTATTTGTGAGGTACAGTGTGATAATTTGATACATACCTTTGGGTGTTGTAGCCTTCAGTGGCAGAGAACTATTTTCAGAGATGTTTGATATCTAGGACAGGCAGAGGACCATAGTAAAAAGGATGGGGGCAAGCAAACACAGACAGCAAACCCTGGCAGAGAACTTGCCATGGCAGAATAGTTGTGTTATCCTGAGGGCCCTGGTTGAGTGGTTGCATAGTTTATGGGGAAACAGGCCAGGGGAAAGGACTTGGGCAACACAAATGAGAAGAAGGCCATGGTAGAGAGTCTGGGCAGTTCACCCAGGCCACTTCATTCAAATTCTGGGTGCTGGAAAGTTCACAGCAGTTGTAGCCTTTAATTTCCACCCCTTCATGATACTCTACTGGACCCAGCCTCTCCCATCTTGGAGCTGCTTTAGTGTTGCTTGCATTGAGTAGTGATTAGCTATTTGTGTGTGTGTGTGTGTGTGTGTGTGTGTGTGTGTGTGTCCCCGGTGTGTTCCAGTTCTGTGTTCTGGCCACACACAATGAAGATTTCCTTTGCCATTGGTAACAAGGGCTTGCTTGTGCAAGGCTCCAGGTTCTATCCCCGGCACCACAAACAATACAAAACAAAACAAAAAGGAACATTTTGTTAAAAAAAAAAAAAAGTACAAAGCTGAATGTAGAATGCACTTTTTTATTATTTGTTCTTTTTATTTATTTATTTATTTATTTTGTGTTGCTGGGGATTGAACCCAGGGCCTTGTGCTTGCGAGACAGGCACTCTAGCACTCTACCAACTGAGCTATATCCCCAGCCTTTATTTGTTCTTTTTAGATATATACATGACAGTAGAGTGTATTTTGGCATGTTATACATACATGGAGTATAGCTCATTCTAATTAGGATCCTATTATTGTCGTTGTACATGATGTGGACTTACCCTGATTGTGTATTCATATACAGGGATGGGAAAGATATGTCTGAATAATTCTACTGTCTTTCCAATTCCTCCACCTCCCTTCCCTTCATTCCCCTTTGTCTATTCCAGTGAACTTCTATTCTTCCCCTCCCAACCGTCCCTTGTTGTGGGTTAGTGTCCACATATTAGAAAGAGCATTCGACCTTTAGTTTTTGGGGACTGGCTTATTTCAATAGAATGCACTTCTAAGGAAAAACAGTTAAAATTTGACCTGTTTCTTTTATCATCTTGTTTTTTATTAATGGTGGACATTATTTACAATTGTTTGCTATTATAAATTATATTGCAATATACAATGCAGTATATAAATTATTGTATGCATGCCTGATGGTTTCCTTAGTGAAGGAGGAGTGTGAATCAATATGCTAGTATTTTTTTAAACTTTTTTTTGTAGTTGTAATATGGACAGAATGCCTTTGTTTTATGTGTTTATTTTTTTATGCGGTGCTGAGGATTGAACCCAGTGCCTCACACATGCTAAGCAAGCACTCTGCCACTAGCTACAGCCTCAGCCCCAATATGCTAGTATTTTTAAGATGCATTATAAACTTTGGCAAATTGTTCTCTGAAAAGATTGTACCAATTTCCATTCTCACTAGATAACCCATTTTTCTGAGTCCTTACATAATCCTTTACAATGATCATGTAAAAAATACTTGTCAAATGGTTTCTCATCATTTTACTTTGCTTTTATTTCATCATCAGTGAGGTTGAACATATTTTCATTTATTTGCAGCCCATTATTATTTCTCTTTCTTTTATTTTTATTTTTTGGTAGAAGAGATTGAACACAGGGTTGTTTAACCACTGTGCCTCATCCCCAGCCCCCTTTTTTTTTAAAAAAAATTAGGAGATAGGGTCTTGCTAATTTGCTGAGTCTGACTTTGAACTTGTGATCCTCCTGCCTCAGTCTCCTGAGCTGCTTGGATTGCAGGCTTATTCCACCATGCCCGACAGCCCATTATTATTTCTTTGTAAATTGTTTACTTATATCCTTTGCCAGTTTTTCTTGTGTGTTTCTCTTTCTCTTGTTGATTTTATGAGAGTCCTTCATACATTAAGAGTATTCACTTTTTGTTATAATACTTGTCACATATCACTGTGGATTCAATTTAAAAATATTTTGATATTGTATTACCATCATTATTCTTTCCTGATGCACAAATTGTCCCAATTTGAGAGTCAGTAGGAGTCCTTTCAAGCCAGCTCTTATCTTTCTGTGTTATTGTCTTGCTCTTTTATAGTTTCAGTTTTGTACATTTAAATCTCTAATCCATTTAGAGTGTATTTTGTTGTACAATGTAAAGTTTGGATCCAGTGGGTTTGTGTGTGTATGTGTGTGTGTGTGTATGTGTATGTATGTTTGTGTATGTATGTGTGTATGTATGTGCAGTGCTGGGGATGGAACCAGAACCTCATGCATGCTAGGCAAGCACTCTATTACTGAGCCGTATTCAAGATCTGAATCTAGTTTTATACTTTTTCAAATGGATATCCAGTTGTGCTTACCTCATGTTTTCCCTAGAAAATCGGATGGCAACCTTATCATAGACAATTTTTTTTTCATATACACTTTAGTGTCTCTCTACATTATATTCTGTGGGTTTGTCTGTCTTTTCATTGGGCATAACCACACTAATTATTCACAGAAGCTTTTCAGTATGTTTTATATCTGGTAGAGTTACTTGTATTCATTTTTCCTTCCTTCCTTCCTTCCTTCCTTCCTTTCTTTCTTTCTTTCTTTCTTTCTTTCTTTCTTTTAGGTTTCCTCAGCTATTCTTACATGTCCATTTTTTCCCCTACTAGAACTTTAGAATGAACTTATCCAGACACCCCCTGCCCCGGGGTGGCAAACTTATGTTTTCATTGTTACTGCATTAAGTTTATGTATTGAGTTGGGGGTCAATTTTGATATCTTTATGATATTGAATCATCTTGTCCAAGAATAAGGGATGTCTTTCTATTTGTTCAAAATATGTTTGTGTCTTTCAGGAGTCTTTAAAACTTTTTTTTATATAGACTTTGTATGTAAGAGGGTAATTGACTTTTGGCTGTATCCTATTACTTTATTGAGTTGTTTATACTGTTTGTTTTCATCATTGTTTATCATTGATTGTTTGGTTTCCTATATATACTATCATATGTAATCTGCAAACAGATAGTTTTATTTTTTCTTTTACACTTCTTGTATCAGTTTTATCTAATTGCATTGATATGTACTGCTTGATAGCTCCCAGCCTTAACTGCATCACCTCTGGTGTTTTCCATTAAAAAGGTGCTAGAATTTGGGCTGAGGTGTATATATGTGGTCATGTAATACTTCCATGAATTTCCGGTTTTATTTTTATGATTTTATTTTAAATTTTTTTTCCTGAACACATTCTTTATTCTTTCATTTCCAATAAAGGAAAATTTATACATAGCAGAATGCCCAGATCTCAAGCATACAGTTTGATGAGTTTTAATACATGTATGCAACACATATCTATTCCCTCAGTATTTCTTTGATTTTATTTTTTAATTTTTAAAGCTTCAACTTATCTGGAATTTATCATTTTTTAAGAAGTAAGATAGATTTTTTCTATTTAATTAATTTCTACTTATATCTTTATTAATGTCCATTTGATTTCATTAGGTTTGCTTTCTTCTTTCTTTTTTTAAACAATAAAATTCTTTAAGATTACAGATTTTCCAAAGTATGGCCTTAGCCATATCCCATAAATTTTGGTATATATTTTTCTCATTTTTGTTCTTTTCTAAATAGTCTGTCACTGCTCATTTTTCTTTATTTTATCTTTGTTTCATTCAGTTGTTAGCTAGGAGAGTATATTTCAGGTTCTAGTTTGTGGAATGTTTTTTTCTTTACAATTTTTTTTCCAGCATAATAACATTATCTTTGGAGAATGTAGTCCATTCTGATTTTTGCAGTTTATTGAGATTAACTTTGGGATCTGATCTATGGCTAATTTTAATATATATTTCATGAGTGCTTGAAATTATAATCTCTTTGTAGTATTCAAATATATCTATATGTCTACTAGTCTGGCAATGTTGTTAGATTTATTGTCATTATGTTTATTGTGTTTATATAAATTTACATTAATTTCTTTGATCTTATTTATTTCTGTCACTTTGTTATAACCTTGAAAAGAATGTTTAAATCTCCCCTAACTTTCTTTGTATTTCTAACCATTTTTAGTTAAAAAATTTAATCTCTTAATTGCAGCATAATTTCATTAATTATGCCTGTTCTAGATATTAGGACCTTTTTCACTATAAAATAACCCTCTTAAGTCCAGTTTAATGTATTTATTTTGGCCTTGAATTTCATGTCTTCACTCTTAATATTTCTACCAATTTTTTAAGTTGGATGTTCCTGGTATATCCTTGTCTAACTTTTAATTTTCAACCTTTTTATGTCATCTTGTTCTAAATGCATCTCCTATACAGACCATATTATTTGAATATTGTTTTGTCATTCAATCCAGGTTTTGAATTTTAAATCAATAGTGTCTTACTCTTTTGTAAAATTAACAGATATGGGGAGATTGTTAACATTAATCTTGTGCGAGACAAGAAAACTGGGAAATCCAAAGGCTTCTGTTTCCTCTGTTATGAAGACCAGAGGAGCACAGTTCTGGCCGTTGACAATTTTAATGGGATCAAGGTAAGTGTGCTTATTAGGCAAGATGTGGCTAAACTTTTCCTACATGTAGGGGTTGGATTTTATTTTCCACCTGGTCCCCACAGGTGCAGGGATGTACTGATCAGTTGGGTATGTTATGAGGGCTGTAGAGATACCACATAGGAAGTGATTCTAGAAAAGAATTCTGTTGGCTCATGGTCCTGCCATGGGCAGGACTTGTTCTTTGTTTTTTTTTTTTTTTGGTACTGAGGATTGAACCCAGGGGCACTCCACCACTGAGCCACATCCCCAGCCCTATTTTGTATTTTATTTAGAGACAGGGTCTCACTGAGTTGCTTAGGGCCTCGCTAAATTGCTGAGGCTGGCTTTGAACTTGAGATCCTCCTGCCTCAGCCTCCCAAGTGCTGGGATTACAGGCATGCGCCACCGCACCCGGCTTGTTCTTTGTTCTTGTTAATAAACCAAAACATGGGTGTCATGAACCCTCCTCCTCAGGCTTCTGTTTTTCCCTTTTCCCTTCTCATCCTCCACCCTCATCTCTAGTGTACTACAGAATGAAGAGACGAGCAAACACTGTTCTTCCATATTGTCCTGGCTAGAGGACTTGGGACTTCATTATGGCTTTATGACCTAGGATATAGGCATGTATGTTTATCATGTGATACTACTGCATATTGGGCCCTGAAAATTCTCCATTCAAAATATGATGACAAATTGTACAAAAGTCAGTCAAAAATTTTAAGGGAGCCAGAAGTTATAGGGAAAGTTTTAAAAAAAATGTTTTGAAATGGGAATAGAATAGATGACAGAAGCGTCTCAGGTTTAAAAGATATGAAAGTTTCTCTTGTGTTGTAACAATAAGAGCCAAACTTCAAATTTCAGTTTTCTTTGCCTGTGGAATAAGTGTGTATCACTTGATAATAGAATTTTACATGAAGGATTAATTTTGTCATTCTTTACCTGGAGAGTTGGGTTTCTCAGCCCAATTTTGAGCTGTGTTCCAGTATGGTGTAGGTAGAACAAGGTGTGAGAACTTAAGAAAAAAGAAAGTAACCTTTTTTTTGGTCAGTTTCCTTCCCCCACCCTCAACTGTTGATCTAACTTTGCCTTCTCCTACCTACTGTGTTAAGAAAGCTGCTATAGCATTAAGCTAAATTTCAGGAATTCCATCTAGCTATAGTGCTTGTCTAGTTTGGGTTTCACCATAGACTATTATAAGATGGGGGTAATTCATTGTTTGTGTTTCTAAATTCTCATAGTCTTCCCTGACACTTGTTTTTGGGGCAGTACTTCCCAGACTTTTTTCACTTCATGGCACACATACAGCATGAATATATTTGTATCGCACCCTGTGGTAAGCCATTGTGGGGCCCCAGAGGCCCCAGCTGCACCATGCCTTACCTAGCTTCCCTAATCATTGAGTATGTGTATTAATATCTAATACATGTGCCATGACACACCGGTTGAGCAGTTCTGCTTTAGTGGTTTCCCCAGAAATCAAATTAGGACAAAGGTAATGATATGGTTCAAACCAATGTTCTTCATGGCTTGGGTTGAAATAGATTGTTCCATATGAGGGTTGTCTTTGCTGAAGCATTGCCTGTCTTGCTTAGATAAAAGGAAGAACTATTCGTGTGGATCATGTGTCTAACTATCGGGCTCCTAAGGACTCAGAAGAAGTGGATGATGTGACCAAAGAACTCCAGGAGAAGGGCTGTGGGGCTAACACCCCCTCATGGAGTTCATCTGAGGATTCCGAAGATGACAAACCTACAAAAAGGCACAAAAAAGGTGAAGCATTGAGACCCAAAAGAAGATTCTGGGTAGTCTTAGTGTCTGCTCTCTCTAGCATTAATGGATAATCAATAATCAACTCTTAAGTGTGAAGAGGAAAGTGTGGGGATCCTTATTTTTACTGGGAAAGGGGAGGTGTCAGTGGAAGAATAGTGATATAGAAAGCATTGTGTCCCCCCAAATTGATATGTTGAGTTCCTAACTACCAGTACCTCAGAATGTGACTATATTTGGAGGCATGGCCTTGAAAATGAATTCAGAGTGAGGATTGCCTTGTACAGGAACTTGACCTGTCATGGTGACCTATGTCCAAACTGGCTTCTTAGGGGCACTTTCCTGAAGGCATAGCCTGTGATTGCTTTCATTCTGCTGCCATGGATGTTTTCCTGATGCACATTTTCCATCTGTTAACATGTGAACATTTTAACTATTACACCTCAGTTTGATGTGATGTATGCAGAGAAGAAATGTACTTTATTAGGGTGTTTTTTGTGTTTTTCCCTTTTCTTACTGATTGCCTTCCTTCTTGCCTCCAGAGAAAAAGGAAAAAAAGAAAAGAAAGAAAGACAAAGAGAAGACTGACAGGGAGGTAAAGGCAGAGCAGCCATCCTCTTCATCTCTCAGAAGCAAGACAATAAAAGAAAAGGATGACCCTGCCTCTAAGAAGCAGAGCAGTAAGAACTCAGAGAAGGTTCAGAAGTCTGAATCCAGAGAGGAACAGAAGCACCACCCACGTTCCCCTGATGTCAGGACTTCCTGCCATGGTAGAGCAGAGGGCCCAGAGAGGGAGCTCAAGAAGGAGAAACCCAAGCATGAGCACAAGCCCTCAAGCAGGAGGGAGGCAAGAGAAGACAAGAATAAGGATAGGGATAGAGGGCGAAGCTCAGACACACATTCTAGCAGGCGCAGTGGGCATTCTGAAAGGTGGAGTCACCGAAGTAGAAGTAGGAGCCATGGGTGTTCTGAAAGGTGGCGCCATAGAAGTAGAAGTAGGAGCCATGGGCATTCTGAAAGGTGGAGTCACCGAAGTAGAAGTAGGAGCCATGGGCGTTCTGAAAGATGGAGTCACCGAAGTAGAAGTAGGAGCCATGTGTATCCTGAAAGGTGGGGTCACAGAAGTAGAAGTAAGAGCCGTGGGCATTGTGAAAGGTGGAGTCACAGAAGTAGAAGTAGGAGCCAAGATAAATCCCATAGACACAAAAAGGTCCAGCGCTCCCCGGAGCGGGAGACTTCCAATCCCAGTAACCACAGGCGTCACTGAAGCCTGTTTCAGCTGCCTGGTTAATTTGAAAATGAACTGTTCTTAAAAACAATCAAATTCAGTTGTGCTGTTAATATTTCCATATGTATATAAAATCTTTGTGACTGAATTCTTTTAATCCCTTGCATAGATTTATTGAGAAGGTTGTATTATAATTTCAACAGCCAGATATCCTGAATTTTTTGGTGCAGTCCATTGTCCCTGCGAATATACTTGTTACTTAATCAGAGTATGTGTCCTAAATTTTGGTTCATAAATATGGTCCTTGAACCCATAGACCCCAATTTGAGGTGAAATTACCAGAAAGGGAAAATACCAGATAATTCTAGAATTGTATTGTTTTTAGTAGGTGTTTAGTACCCAGGATTATAGGACTTCTTCAGTTGGCTGGTGGAACTATATAGAAGTGTGGCTTCATAGGAATTGGTAGGATTCCTAAAATTAGCCAGTTCTCTCCCTAGCTCCCCCTTGAAAAACAGTTTTTAAATGCCTTTTTTTGGTTGTTTTTGTGGTCGAGATATCTCTTTCTGCATCTTTTTTTCCTTATCATTTATTTATTTATTTATTTATTTGTATTGAGATGAAATTCACATAACATAAAAAAGGAACTATTTTAAACACTTCAGTGGCATTTGATAATTCAGTGTTGTAAAACCACCACCTCTGTCTAGTTCCAAAATATTTATATCACCCCCAGATGAAACCCTTTACACATTAAGCAATAACTCTTCATTCCCTCCTTTTCCCAGTCTTTGGCAACCATCAGTCTGTTTTCTATTTCTCTGAATTTACCTCTTCTGGCTATTTAAAGTAAAATCATACAATAGTGACCTTTTATGTCTGGCTTCTTTCACCTAGTATGTTTTCATGGTTTGGCCATATCATGGCCAAACATGTGACAGCATGTGTCAGTACTTCATTTTTTTTGGTTTGTTTGAGATGGGTTCGTTTTATGTTGTCTAGGCTGGTCTCTTAATTCTTGGGCTTAAGTGATCCTCCCACCTCAGCCTCCCAAGTGCCTGGGACTGCAGGTGTGTACTACCATGCCTGACTCACATTTCATTCATTTTTATGGCTGCATAATATCCCATTGTACAGATATATCACATTTTGTTTATGGATTGACTTGTTTGTACATTTTGGCTAGTCACTGCTCATTTTGTGTTCCAGTTATATCAGACTTCCTTATGGGCTTAGTTCACTTTTCAAGTAGCAGTTCTTCCAGTGATGGGAACACTTGTCAGCCCTGGTTGTCTTAGCAGTTCCTTCTCATTGTCAGTCTTAGTTTTCTTCTTAGTCTCTTAACATTTCCTTGCAAGGAACAAGTTCACAGGACCTTTAATACTTCTGCTCATTTGTTAAAATTGAATTTTTTTGAAATCCTGAGTTCATTTTCAACTTCTTTCCTATCTAAAAAATTTTTGTTTGTTGTTTTTAGATATACATGACAGCAGAGTATATTTTGACATATTATACATACATGGAGTACAACCCATTCCAATTAGGATCCCATTCTTGGGGTTGTACATAATGTGGAGTTATACTGGTTGTGTATTCATTTATAAGCAAAGGAAAGTCATGTCCAATTCATTCTACTGTCTCTCCTATTCCCTTACCCCTTCCCTTTTCTTCATTCCCCTTTGTCTAATCCAATGAACTTCTATTCTTCCCCTCCCTACCCTCCCTTGTTGTGAATTGGCATCCACATATCAGAGAGAACATTTTGCCTTTGTTTTTTTGGGACTGGTTTATTTCACTTAGCATGATATTCTCCAGTTCTATCCATTTACTAGTAAATGCCACAAAGTCATTCTTTATGACTGAGTAATACTCCATTGTGTGTATATACCACAGTTTCTTTTCTATTCATCTGTTGAAGGGCACCTAGGTTTGCTCCATAGCTTAGCTATTGTGAATTGAGCTGCTCTAAACATTGATGTGGCTGAGTCATTGTAGTGTGCTGATTCTAAGTCCTTTGGGTGTAAATTGAGGAGTGGGATGACTGGGTGGTTCCATTCCAGGTTTTCTAAGGAATCTACATACAGCTTCCCAGAGTGATTGCACCAGTTTGTAGTCCCATCAGCAATGTATAAGTTTGCCTTTTCCCCACATCCTTGCCAACATTTATTGTTACTCATATTTGCCATTCTGACTGGAGTGAGATGGAATCTCAGTGTAGATTGAATTTGCATTTCTCTAATTACTAGAGATGTTGAACATTTTTTCATAGGAAATAATCAAGAATGTGCAGAGAGCGCCTACAGAATGGGAGAAAATCTTTGCTACCTGTACCTAAGATGGAGCATTAATCTCCAGAATATACAAAGAACTCAAAAAACTTAACACCAAAAAACAAGTAACCCAGTCAGTAAATGGGCAAAGGAATTGAACAGGCATTTCACAGAAGAAAAAATACAAAAGGTCAAAATTGAATTTCTGACCTTTCAAAAGGGAGGACCAGAGCCTTAATATGTGCTCAGTTAGATTACCCAGTCTGTGAGTTTAGGTCCTTGATTATATGTGCAAGAGATTTTGGTGGGACTGAAATTCCCATAAACAAGAATGGAGAGGGAGCTAGAGTGTGGGAAAGCTGTCAGACTATGATGTTAGGTCTGATGTCTGAAGAAGAGAGTGGAAGATGGGTGTTTAGGAAAAGGCTTGTACTGCAGGTATAAGAAAGTTCCAGCAAGACCAATGGTGGTTGTTGAGTCAAATTCACCTTTCAGAAAAGTCCTGCAGCATCAGACCTGATAAATAGTAGTCCTTGCTGTTTGTCTCTGTCTCAGCCATTGTGTCTACTTTGTTCATGTGCCCATAGTGCCTGGTCTGTGGTAGCCAGAAACAGAGGCCCATGCAAATGACTGAATAATTTTGCCTGGTTTTAAAATGTTTGACAGAATTGTATCACACAGTTGTGAGGACTTGATTAGGTAAGCCTAAAATTCATAGGGTAGGATTTGACACTGTAGTCCACAGGCAGAATTTTACCAGGGGGACAGGTTTTGCTATTAAGGCCACTGATCAGATGAGGCCCACCTAGGTTATTGGGTAATCTTAAGATGAGTTGATGGTAGATACTAACCACATCTACAGAATATCTTCCCAGCAACACCTAGATTAATGTTTGAACAACTGGGAACTATAGCCAGCCTAAGCTAAATTGACACAAACTAATCCCATCACAATTTTCCCATCTTGTTCAAGCATGGAAGTCAGTTTCAGACATTTCTACTTGGCTTTCCTCTTTGGGACAGCTGTTTCCCAACAGGCCATGGAATCCTTGTGGGACTTATTCCAACTACCAAGATGATTCCAGTTATATACTTGGGGTTAGGAAGTGACCACTGGGTAGATCAGCAGGCCAACCATGAGCCGTATTTAAGTCAGTCAGCACTTAGTTATTACTTGACCTCCATAAGCCCTCATTTAAAGTGCACTGTGATGATCCTTGTAGTCTCTGTGTGTTGGTCAACTTAGATCCTAAGTCCTCTGTTGCTCAAAATGTTGGGAAATCCTTTCCCCAGTGTACATACATTCAACTAAGTGGATATAGGTTTCTTTGAGTAAGTACTATGGAAATCATCACATACCATTGTCCTCCCTAGGAACCTAGATACCTCTTTCCATATCTGAAAATGGGCTGAAGTCTAAGACTTGAGCAAGGAGTTAGAATTTTTTTATTGGGGGAAAAGTCCTCAGCCTCCTGTTCTTCCACTGTTGTTCAGCCTCTAGATACTGAGCAACACCCTTGTTTGGCTGTCTGTTTTGCTCCTGGGGATGCCATGTTCCTTTAGCCATCCCCAGTCTGCCTGAAAATAAAGCCCTCTTTGCTGCCCATCAGACTTTGTAATTCATTACAGTATTTGTGGCCTCCTGAAGTCTGGTGGTTAAGTGTATCTACCTACTCTCTGTTACTCTGGGGCCTCTTCATTCCTGTGGATGTTAGAATCCACCTCTGAGGGTCTCCCTCTTTGTCCTCTCTGGCTTGGAGCAGAAGTTACCACTGACCTTAGGCATGCTGGTGCCCCTCTCACCAGTACATTTCTGATGGCCCCTGTGTTTGCAGTTTTCTCTGACCCCTCTGTGGAGCACTGTCATCTGGTGTGGCTTTTGATCTCACATAGTCTTTTCCATTCCAGCATACCTTTTTCTTTGAAATTTTTCTTTCTGTGCAGTTTTCCAGGGCAGCTAAGGCCTCTACTTTGTTCAGCATTGGCCATTACTTTTACCAGACTTCCAGGAGCCACCTTACAGGCTGCTTGCCCACTGTGATCCTTTCCAAATCTGAAATCTTGCTTTTTTGACCTTCTTGATGCGGCATTCTTGAAATCCAAACCTGGTGCTTTCTTGGCTCCTATTTGTGTGTGTCAGCTGATTCTAGCAGCTCTCTGGTGTATAGGCTCTTCCTTAATAAGCCCAGTACTTCCCCAGCCAGACTATGTTGGGATTAAACTCTACTCATCCACTTAATAACCAGGAGAAGCTGCAGATAGCTCTTCTGAGGGGTACACTAGTTCTAGCCTTTGTATGGGTAATAGTTTGCAGTATCTTCTGGTGCAGGGGAAGTGCCAGCTTAAACTAGAGAAAGACATAGTGATTGCAGGAGCATCCTCAGGGCTGTCTGGTCAAGTATTCCCATCCCATGGTTCAGGGTGTCAGCACAACTGAAAGGCCATTCTCCCAGGTAATCTCCACAGAAATTGTTAGCAGTGGACTGCCACAGCAGGATGCCCAACATCCTGCTCACAAGTGTCCAGAGCCCCATCTAACCATGGCCTGTTTTCCTATTTCACTGGCGCCAGTTGTGCTAGTTTGGGGTCTCTGAGAAGCAGACATGAAGATGGGATCAGACACACAAGAGATTAAGGAAAACTCCCTTGAAGGAAATGGGGAGGGAGCTGGGAAGAGCCTAGATGCAGGTCTAACCCCTGTGTATGAGAGTGAAGTCAGGAAGAATGGTAGGAAAAGACTTGGACTATGCAGTTCTGAGACCTTTTCAGCCAAACAAATTGTCTGTTGAGAGAGGCTGTGCACCTGGGCCCTGAGCACACATTCATGTTCTTGTTGGCTGTCTTGGACTTCACAGCTTATCCATCTAATACTGAGCTATTGTTGCAGTCATGTAGGCAACTAAGTAGGGCAAGGTGATCATAGTGTCCTGCTATTTAAGCTTGCTTTCCAGGGGAGGAGCACTGGTATGTTTGCTGATTGCACAAAAAGTCCCAAGTCCTTGACCCCAGATTCCTCTGCTGTGATCCAAACCCCCACATGTGCTGCATTCATCTGAGCCTATTACATTGCCCTGGTACTGGGGAGCAGGGGAGTTGGAGAAGCTATTTGGATATTCATAGTGTTCACTGTGTTGTAATAAACTTTTGTTTTAAACCATGAAGTCTTGTCTCCTTTTCTGCTTCTGGGAGGTAAATGGTAGGTTGACTCCTTGCCATCTTCTATGAGGTTGGGCTCTGGCCCAAAGTGTCCTGTTAGGGCACTCTTGTGTCTTAAAGGAATTGCTTGCCTTAGTGGCTCTGCTGCACTGGGTCATGCCTGTGGGAAGTCTGGGCTTGGTGAAGATGTGGTGATTTATGGTGGATTTTAGCCATGTTGGATTTCAACTGCAGCTCAGTCACTGTGGCCAGCTGTGTTAGCTCCCAGCATTCATAGATCCTAGAGGCACAGATACACCCTGCACTAGGCCCAGCCTGAAACAATCCATTAGCCATTGTTTTTATTTATTAGGTACCAGAGATTGAATCCAGGGTTGCTCAACCACTGAGCCACATCCCCAGACCTTTTTATATTTTATTTTGAGACAGAGTCTTCCTAAGTTGCTTAGAGCCCTGCTACTAAATATCTGAGGCTGGACTTGAACTTGTGATCCTCCTGCCTTACAGTCCTGAGCTGCTGGAATTAAGGTGTGCACTACCATACCTGTTAGCCATTGGTTTTAGTTAACTTTTGGGAACAGTGATTGTTTTCTCATTCCTTTCACGGGTTCCCTTTACAAGGACACTGGGAGTTCATTGGTGGACAATTTTCCAGTGACCTCAATGCTTAACAGCCACATTAAATGAAATGCTCACAAAGAATGCTTTTAGTTCTTGGCATATTTATTTTATGATGTGGCCTAATTAATGCCTGAGTGTGGGTCTCCGTTCTGTTTCCTCTAACCTATTGGTTCATGCACCTAGTAAGTACCTGTTGTGGCAGTTGATGGACTCATTGACTCTTAAATTGGAAATAATCCTCATCTGGTACAGGCCATCCCTTCTGTAAACATGTTTTGAAGCTCTTTGAAAGGAATAACATAGTCATCATCTAAATGGTATTCTACTGAAGTGTAAAGTGTTTTGCACTGTGCTGTTTTGACCAAAGAATAAAGACAAATGTTTCCTGGTGTTTTTTATTTGATCTGAAAATGTAAACTTAGAAGATGTAGGTTTGGGTGTGATTATTTGCACTATGAAGGATTTAACCTAGAGTTCTTCCTTTACTAAATAAGTGACTCCTGATTTCTCCAAGTGTTACTGGAAACTGCATCATAAAATAGATAAGACTAGGTTATATTTTTAAGTAGGAAATAATTACATTAGTGATAAGAATTTGACAATTAATTATGACCAATAGACTCTCATCCAAGTTGCATTGGTCCCTCAATGAGTCATTAAAAATACCGAAATTATGTGCTAGGTTCCATAAAGGGCCAAACCATATGACATGTTAATTATGTCATCCTAAAGATTACACTTTCACACAGATGTAAGGCTGTTTTGTATTTAATCCCAATCCAATATGTTCTCTATAATAAATACTGGCAAAAATTTGGTTATTTTTGCCAGCCTAGAATTTAGGAGGATACTTGGAGGATAGATGACCTAGCCTCTTTAAAGGAGCCACTCCAAGAAGACTTAATGCTTCCAATATCTCAGTTGCTCCTGAGGCATTTAATGTCATCTCATTCACTTTAAGTTAGGATTTGAATTTGCTAAAGAAATCATGTTGGTGATGATGATGATGATGCCTCTTCAAGAAGCATTAACAAGCAATGAGTAACAACAGCAAAACTAATTATAAAAATAACCCTCCAATCCCCTTTCATCTTAAATCCCTAAAGTCTTTGAATTTTTATTAGTATACAACATGATTGTTAAATGACAAATACATGACAATACTTTGTGATTGTTATCAGAGTCCATATCTTTGTGTGCTGTTTTCACTTGTATATACATTTCTGTATTATCACTCTCTATCATTTCTAGTGGCTATATTGCACTTCCTACCACCACCACTCTCCCACTTGGAGTGTTTTAATTCTCCATTTTAACAATAGTACTACTTTGAAAAAATTTATAGTGTCCTTTTAAAATTTTCCTTCTTTAAAAATTTTCCCAGGACTACATTCTCCAAAGTGGAGTTACCAGCTCCCAAAGTATAGCTAGAACTGTAGCTTGCTTTATTTTCAGTTTGCTTTTCAGAAATGTTGGTAGAACTATCAGCACTATAGAATTCAAATGTAATTTTTTCCCCATGTTCTGGACAACCTTGAATTTTATCATTTTATTCCATTTTATCTTCTCTGAAAGTTATCTTGATACCTTCAAGCTATTCTAATTTGCATTTGCTTTCATTGCAGGTGAGGCCCAGTTTGCATTCTTGTAGGCTGTAGTTATTTAAATAATTCTATCTCCAGGGACAGTAGATACTAGCTTATAAATTTTGATGCTTTTAAGTTAAAAACTTGTATCATATTTGGCAACAATAATGTATGTTCATTTAGGAATATGGACAATTGAAATAAACAGAAGAAAAATTTATAATCCCACCACTGAGATGATACTTTTTGCCTGTCATCCTTCATCAGTTTTTGTGTTCATGTATGTAATATGTAATATACATATGTCCTCTTCAAAAATATATTAGTGACCTTTTTATTCTTATATACTATCAGAGACATCTTTTTAAGCAAATGAGAGAGGCTATTAAAAAGTAAAAGAGACGTGTAGATTTGTTCTAAATACAGTAGATGTGGACAACAAGAGAGACATCTAAGACCACTACTAATAGCATCAGGTTAGAATTAGAAAGATGGACAAAGATATATCAGGAAAATGCTAATAAAAAGAAAGCTATGTTGCAATGTTAATATCAGGTAATAGAGAAATCAAGGTTCTATTAAATAGGGGTAAAGATGTTTTCAATTAACCTTCCAGTGCATCACTATAAGTTTGTTTCTTACTCTTATATATTTTATCCACCTCCCTAAACATATCTTCATTGTGTAAGTGCCTATTGTATATATCTTTTTTAAATTCCTGGAGAGGTTGAATCAACCTTTGACTAAAAGTTTCTTCTGCTTTTTCCTCCTAATCTGGCTTTTCTTCTGGCTTTGGCTCTTCAAGCTTTGGTTCATTTTCATTTTTTGGTTTTCAGGGTTCCATCTTGTGTCTCCTTCCTTTTTTCCCTACTTATTCTTTGAATGCAATTTTACTTCTGCCTATTTTTCTAGCCTTGGTGGTGCTCAGAACAGACCTGCAAAATTTCAGCAACTTGAGGCCACATACTGACTAGAACTGCACTATCTAATGAGAGAGCCAACAGTCATGTATGGCTATTTAAATTGAAATAAAATGAAAAAAATCCAGTTCCTTAATCACACTAGTGATTCAATGGCCACATGTGGCTTGTGATAGATGTACTGGACTCTGCATATGTAGAACAATCCCATCATCACCAAACATTCTGTTGGACAGCACTTAACTGTACTCTTCAGGCATGGCAGAATTGGATGTAGATGTGTGATCCATGGTGCAAGCCTCTTTGGCACTTTCTGTGTCCACTTAAACCCTCATATCCTTTGAGATTTGGCTGAATTCTAGTTCTTCTAGGAAACTTCTGACCACTCCAGCTCCCAGCAATGACTCCCTTCTTGGGATCCTCTAGAGCCCTGAAGTACTTCATGGTACACTATGCTATTGGTATCACACTTGTACTTACCAGTCTTGTCTTCCCAGTAAGGCTTCAGGGCTCTTGAGCAGAGCTTAAAACCCATACTGCCTATGAAATGCATTTATGTGTGAGGTCCAGCCCTTCTTTCCATGCCAGAATGCTTAGTAAAAGCACTGATCAAACTTTCCTTATGTTCAGCATCCATACAAATCTACATGTAGGATAGATACTGTGTCATGCTTAAAAACCCATTTATTTTGAGAGGAAAGTTGGCATTGTTAATTTGTCTCAGATAAAGCACCTTCAGCTTTTGTCTTGATGAGGGGGTGAGGGTTGGGGTGGGGACAAGGAAGACTTGGAAACGTTGGCGTTAGACCTTGAAAATGCCTTTGACACAGCTGATGATACCTTCTTCATCACTTCAGAGCTCTTTTTGGAAGTACTGGGCTTAGGGTCTGTAAACAAACAGAGATACAGATATTGATTAGTCTTTCTAGTTGAGGCAGTCATGCTAGGGGATTGATAATTTAGGACTCAGCAGTATTCACAGAAAATATGGCTTTTAAATTGCTTTCACAGATTTTGCTGTATTAGACCCCCCTATGAAGAAAGCAGGAGAGGTCAGTGAGTTCAGACACTTCATCTAAGATCACATGGGCAGAAAGTGACCAAGTTGGTACTTGGGCCAACTCTGCACTCCCTACATCTTGATACTTCTTAAACCAACTCTGCAGAACCTGTCTTCCTCATCATAGATGATAACAGTTAAAAAAAGCCTACTGAGCTAATTTTACATGAAGAGGCAAATTTCCACTTTCCAGTGTGGGTATCCATTTCAAAATGTCCAGGTAGAAGTAACAGTGCATTAGAAAAGGCTGTCATTTCTCAGCCACTGTGGGTAAATTTTCAGATGACTGATCCCAAGTGATGTTTGTTGTGTGAGCTATAAAGGATTCATGTGGCCAATAAGTGTCTCCATTTGGACCCATTTTTCCACACTGCTTGTTTTGTGCAATGGGCTCTGAAAGTGTATCCTAGTTCACATTAACAAAATGATAATTGTGTCTGTAAGGGCAGAAGTGAGCATTTATCTGCATCATAGATGCATCATGGCAGGATGTGATATCACATGAAAGACACAGGATACTAAAGCATATACTTTTATCCCAGTAAAAGCCATAGTTATCTGATACATCTTGCAGTGACCTTCTTTTTATATTCTCCAACATCATAATTTTGGATACCTCAATAAATTAGGGCTCAAGTTAAGAGAGCAGATAGCAAATTACCCCTGAGTAAAGCGGGAAAGTTTAGCTTTTCAAATTAGGAAAGCAGTACTGAAATATGCTGGCAGTTTAAAAAATAAGGATGTAGATATTAATAAGGAAGAAGTCCAAATCTACAGGGGGAAAAGACAAAGGCTTAAATAGGGACCTAAATTGTTTGAAAAAGCTAAGCAAAGATTTTAGTTGCAAGACTGAGGCACATACTGCAAGGCCATATTCTGAAAGTCTCACTGGAGGGGAAAAATGAAGCACTATTTTTGAAATTGGGGAATCTTGTTAAAAATGCATATGCTTGGACATCATTTCCCAGAGATGCTGAGTGGGTAGGCCTGGGGAGGGACCAGGATTATGCTGTTACTGACCATCTTGGATGACACTTTGAAACAATGCCCCTCAATTTGCTATTAACTATGAACCCTTTTTGTGGGGTGGGTGGGTACTGGGAATTGAACACAAGGGACACTTTACCATTGAGCTACATCCATAGCCCTTTTATTTTTTTTTTAATTTTGAGACAGGTTCTCAGTAAGTTGCTTAGGCCCTCACTAAGTTGCTGAGGCTGGCCTTGAATTTGGGATCCTCCTGCCTCAACCTCCTGAAGTGCTGGGATTACAGGTGTTACTGTGCCCAGATAATTTGGTAGTCACTATGAATTCTACATATTGCTCCAGATTAGCAGGTGGCTGTTATTCTAGGATTCCAGCACAGAGAAAACTCATCTGGAGGAGCATATCAGACCCTTTGGCTACTGATTCATACCCCTTTCAAAGTCAAACATCTGAGAAGAGAAATCAAGCAGTAGGTGTGGTGTTCACTGTGTATTGGGAGTAGGAGAGTGAGGTATCATGTTCAAATGAAGTCACCTTGGTGAGACTAATTCTCTTTGACACAGATATTATGATGCTGCTTTGATGGATTTATGGGCAGAGTAGTGGGACTCACCAGGTTGGTACTGGTCACTGTGAAAAGAGACATGTGCCTGAGGTGTGTAGGGCTGAAGTGAATGGGCCATGATGCACACTAAATGCATGATGTGAATCAGTTCACCCAATGAACTGATTTAGATTTCAAATAAAACTGTATTTGTCAAAAAGTACACTATAAGCTGTAATGGGTATGTACTGGCCCAGAAATCCTCTTTTTCTTCTGGGTTTTCAAAAACAGAAAGCATTGCAAGTTTTAATAAATTTTCCTATGTGGAACTCTGCCATTTTGAGCATCTTAGTACAAAATTGGTCATTTGTGTCTTTATTCTCCAATGGCCCTTATCATAGCAAAAATATATTCCTTGACTTTATAACTGCTATCCAGTGAGTTCTTGGAGCCTGCAGAATACAGGAGTGGGGAGGAGATATATCCCTGTCAAACTAAAGGAAAAGAAGAATGTGATTTTAGTACTTGATTGCTATGTCATGGGAATCTATACGGGGTCTTCCTTTCCTTCCCACTAAGCTTTGCAGTGATCACTATATATAGCCCTAGGCTGGCAGAAAGAAAGTGTTTGGGATGAAAGTCACAAGTCTTGCAGAATTTGAGCACCAGTTTGGCCATTTCCTAGTTGTGCAAACTTAAGCAGGTCATTTCCCTTCATTTTTTCTTTTGTAAAATGGGACATGACTTGTAGAGGGAGCACAGAATGGTAAGCTATTTCACTTCTGGAACTGTTTTCTTATCAATTAAATGGAGACAATGCTTCACAGAGGGTCTGTGAGAAAAAGCACTTCTGGTACACAGCTGGCACCTAATCAATGCACTCAGTACCTGTCACCCCTCTATGGTGAGGTTCAAGTTAGAGGTTTGCATAACAACTTGCAAATCATGATCTATATTCATAGTAAATAATATTATTTCAACTCTACATTGAAGGTAGATGGGGACACTGCAAAACAGGAGTTGCTTGCTTTAGGGGAGTGAATCAACAAAATGTCTATATTCAAAGTGTCATAATTGAGAGCTGTATTAGAAAACTATTTTATACCTGTAAGGTTATCGCTTGAAGAATAAACATTGCCGAGAATACTCGCACGTTGAAAGAGGGTTGTGAACTGACAATACAAAATGGAAACATTGTGTTAGTCCTCTGTCCTTTGTTGAGTAGTGAACACTAGAAATATCTAGAAAGTCTCAAGGAATGGAGCACCACCATTGTGGCATTGTACCCAGTAATCTCTATGCTCTGCAGACTCAAAGAATTATGCTCTGAGGCTTCAGTTGTTTCTATGCCTGACTTTACAAAGATAGCACCAGAATTGTCCCCAGACTGGGATGCAGAACTTGGATGCCCTTGTGAGATCATTTCAAGGACTTGAATGTCCAAAGTCATGACAATGCCAATCATGTCTGCATCCTTCCTCCTGGGACATGGAATACATAAAACATTATGGATCTTCTCTAAGAGAAGGTAATGATGTGATGGGGGAGGTCTTAAGGAGCATAAGGGTAAAGGGATGTTTATGTTATCACTCCAATTTTCTTTTAGAGAATTCTTAGCAATTGTGGGGTCTGGAGCCAGAAAGTGGTGGGGTACATGGAAGTGGTGGTCAGGCATGGAGAATGGTTCAGGCCCTATCTTTCCTCTGTGGACCTTTATCACTTTTTGGAATGCAGAAACAGCATAGTTCCAGAAGGCATAAAATAGGCTATGGCAGGTGGCTTGGCTACAGGCTAACTGCTCCATGGTGGTGGCAGTTCCAAAGGAAGCAGAATATCAATGAAGTAATGCCTATATAATGCAAGATGAGAAATGCATTCTGTATTGAGTGTGTGGAGAGCAAAATATTATCTTAAGAATTTGATTTTAGTTCTTCCAAGAGCATCTGGGACAGTTATTACCAAATAGGATACTTAGAGTGATAAACTAGGACAGGGACAATCTAAAGCACTGGCTGTCAACCCTGCCTGCACAATAGAACCATCTGGAAGAATTTAAATAATACAGGCTTGAGCCCACCCCAACTGAACAGCAATACCTGAGGACAGGGCAAGTACGGGTATGTTTCTTCAGTTCCCCACCTGGGGAGTTATGTAGCCAGGTTGAGAAGCTGGAAGGGCGGATGTTGCCTCACATGAGCAGGTTAAGTCTGTGGTTCTTGGTGCTGGTTATACATTACAATCCCCTGGGGAGCTTTTAATGTACAATTGGTAGGGGCAGCCCAATGAATAGAAATCTCTGTAGGTAAGAGCTGGGCATCAGTTATTTTTTAAAATTTGCCACATGTTTCTGATGTACAGCCAATGTTGAGACCTTCTGCTCTGTGTGGTGGTTCATAAATATGACTGTGCATCAGATTCCTGGGGAGAGGTATTTGGGAACTCCTGGCATGGAGACTAAATTTGACTCTAAAGCTAAGGCACTAGTCTATTCAACAAACGTTTGTTGAACATTTACTATGTCAGTTACTGTGCTAGGGATATAGATATGAAAAAAGAGAAAAGGCCCTGTCCCTCCCTTAAGAATCATAAACACACACACACACACACACACACACACACACACACATAAATACATGTAGTGTCCCTGAGATTAAGAACAGGGATTTTTGTCAGCTTTATTTACTGCTGAAACTTCATTGTCTGACATAGTAGCACTTTGTAAATAATTGTTGAATGAATGGTGAATTAAGTGCTATAAACAAAATAAAGTGAAATAAGGGGGTTAGTTTGTATATGTCTGTTTTTCATGGGGTGGTCAGGAAGGCCTCACTGAAAAGGTAACCTTTGAGCAAAAGCCAGAAGAAGATAAGGGAGTAAGCCACACAGCTACTATCTGGGGGTAAGGAGTTCCTGGCAGAGGAAGAGTAAGTGAAAAGGCCCTGAGGTGGGTGCAGGCATGGCATGTTAGGGGAGCAGGAAGGAGACCACTGTGGCTGGAGTAGAGATTGACAGGTAATATGAGAGGGGAAGGAGTGGGTAGCTCAGGTAGGGACTTGCAGACCATGTAAGGAGTTTGCCATGAAGGGAAATGTGGCCTCTTTTTCTGAGTCTGACACTGGAGAACACACACATTCATATACACAGACACTACCATTTTCCTGAAACTGCATACCAGTAGGAATTTCTGTGCTACTCAATAAAGTGCACTTAGTGTCTCAATGAAGCATACCGTTGACTAGAGTTTTACAGTTAAGAAAAGAAAAAGCAAGTCAGAAGAACAATCAGAAAAAACAGTCCAGATGAACCAAGGAATCAGCTTGGCAGAAGGAACAGCCTGTCAGTAGGCCTCCAGACTGGACATTCTACCTGTCCTCTATAATTGTACTTGCAAATTGTGGTTTCTAAGTGAAGCCTGAGGCAGTCACATAAATGTTAGTATTGATAAATGAGAAATGACTGGAAAATTGATGACTTTGTGTGTTCATATGCTGGGAGTGGGATTTGAGTGAACCAGAAGGAAAGCAAGGGTGATATGAAACAGAGAAGGTTCTGGACCTTCTGCCCTTGAGGGAGATTTCCTGGGGAAGGGTTATGTAGAGAAGCTTGGGATGTTGGAATCAATATTCACTTCCCTTAAGAAGTGCCCTGTTCTCTCTGAAGCATCTCTGTCCCCACCAGGCTTCTCACCAGGTCTACTTGTGAGTGTCACAGAACTCACTGCCTTTCCTTTAGAGGCTGTAGGAATAGCATTAATGAGTGGAAATGAGCTAAGGGGCACCTGTGGCATATCTGCCCACTTAGACAAGGACAAGGATTTGACCCACAGGTGAGGAATTTGTTGAAGGGAATTTTAGATATAAGGAATGGGCCTCAGCTGAGAGAGATTTGGGTATGGGAAGGGTGAACAAAGGATGGCTTCCAGAGGCCCTCCAGGGTTCCTTATTTCACCTTGACAGGCCATTTCTGTCAGGGTTCCACTGCATAACAATGAGAGGCCTGTGAAAAATACTTACCTGAACACTGTGTGACCTTTCTGCATTTAGATCTACAAGACTCTCTGTGATGAAAACACAATATTAGGAAACAGTTATTTCTGAGACATGTATAAATTATTGGAACAAAGTAATTTCAATACTTCCATCAAAGAATCATATAATTTAGGTAAACATAAAAAGCTAGAAGAGGCTAGAACTCTAGAACACTGGGCATAGGTCTTGGCTCCTTCCTCTAATACTGGGAAAGATGGAGTGTGATTTGGTAGAAGGAATAAAGGCAATAGTGCCAAAAGGGGCAGTTTCTGCAATTAGCTATGCATCATTGTATAACTATTCAAACTACAGGCCTCTTTGCTCATCTGTAAAATGAGAGATGAGGCTGCGGATGATTCCAAGAGCCCCTTTCAACTCTCCGATTGTATACAATTTAAAAGCATAATTTTTGTACTTGCTATATCCTGTGCCTGGGACCCTCTTCTAGATCTTCCTGTGGCTGACTCCTTGTCATTAAGGCCATGTTTTTGGACTTCATGTTTTCTCTTAATTTTCTTTCATATTTATTCAGGGATTCTACAAGTATTTACTGAGTACCTACTATGTGTCTCTTTTCTAGGCATGGGGGAACACAGTAAACAGACCAAAATCCTTGCTCTCCTGGAGTCTATCAGATGGTATAAGTACTAGGGAGAAAATTAAAGCAGGGAAAGAGGATAGGGAATGTTGGGGTTGCGGTGAGGTTTCAATTTTAAAGACGATTCTCAGGGAAGTCTTTCATTTAGAAGATGATATTTGAGCAAACATCTAAAGGAGGTGAGGGGTAAGCTGCGCAGATATCTGGGAAAAGAACATTGCAGGCAGCCTAGCAAGTGCCCAGGCCCTGGGAAAGGAGAATGCCTGGCATGTCTGTGGTTGGTGTGGCTGGAATGAGGGATTCATCAAGAGAGGTGGTCAGAGAAGTTATGCGGAGGGAGAGTGGTGTCCAGACTTTCAAGGACCTTGTACGTCACTGTAAGGGATCTGGATTTTATCCTAGGTAAGAATGGGAAGTACTTATTCCTATCTACAATTGTTATGTTTATGTTCCCTGATTCCACATACACTCCCAAGTTAGATTGTAAGTCCCATGAGGGTACTTTTTGTTTGATTCACAGCTATATCCCCAGCACTTGAAACAGTGTCCAGCACAAAGAAAGTGCTCAGCAAATATTTGCTGAATAAATGATTGAATTTTGTACATGTGGTATTATCAAAGGACATAGGAACTAAGCATGACTTAGTTAACCAATGAAGTTTAAGAAAATACTGACATTGGAGTTAGGTTTAGGAGATTTTGGATTTACACTCTGACTCACTGTAAAATCTTGGACTATACCTCCTCATACTGAACCTCATTTTCTTCACCTCTAAAACTAGGAGGTTGGTTGTACTCAATGACTTATTTTGGGCTGTAACAGCCCTTGATTCCACAAGTAGGAAACACACCATGATATATCACCCTTGCTTTGGAGTATGATATGCTCATGGAATTCTGACATACTGTGATTCCATGGTTCATCTTTTAATAATTGTCATTTCCACCCTTGAGTGGAGAAGATACCTTTCTTGAGTAAATCCTTGAGTGAGTTGCAGACTTGAAATAGTTAAGGTCAAAGCTAGTAATGGGGTTTAAGTTACAAGGCCATCTTTACAGTAACTATGACACTCCTGCATCAAGTCAAGTGCTATCCTTGTTAGAACCACATTGATGCTGAGGTTTCAACAAACTGAGGACCAAACATCAACTCATAAATATTTTAATGAGTGAATTTTAACAGAGATAAAAAATAAAGTGGAGTCCATTCTAGTTAGATTTTAATGTAAGCAAATAAATTTAGGTTTAATCTTTAGCTTTAAATGATTTTTTATATATTTTAGTACGGCTAAGTTACTTATATAAACCAAGCATACACTCTTAAGGAGATGATTAAATTTTAGTAGTGTGGGGTTGGGTTCCCATATAAACTATTGGTGTGATAAACCCTTATTTCCTGGTTACTTCTCATAGGAGTATGATAAATGTGAACTTAAAACATCATACCATATACTCTATCATTTACCATTAATGAAATCACTCTCTGAAAATTTGGTTCATGTTAACTAATTAACTGACTTAGTAATCTCCCAAAGTAGGTCAACCTACTGGAAAACCCAGGATTAATTCAGATCTGACAATAGGAAAACTCATCAATGCAATTTACAAAGTCTCCTTTTAAATACCATCTAGTCTAAAGTAGGAAAAAAATCAATCCAACCTTCTGTTATTTTGGCACTTGGATCTGGGGGACGATCATCATCACTACTAAAAGCAAAAGGTAAAAGACAATTAATTTTCTATCATTTAATACATGAAGGAATACTAGTTAAGCCAAAGAACAATATGTCAAAGTCATTATTCATATAGAAGTAAACCTGGAATGGTTGTCTCTCAGGGTTCTCAAGTCATGAAAATGATTGCTGTATTGACTTTTATTTGGTCTTACATATATTGCTTTCTCTTCTCCATTAAAGCAAATAATCAAGGGCTACATACATCACTAATCTTGTATGTTAAAACAATCATGAAGGGAAATAGGGTCAATAGTGGATCAAGAGTTAGTATCCTAAAATGGTATTGGGTCAAAAAGAATCCTTAATTTCACACTGCCAAGTAGAAAAGAATGTAGGTACAACCAGGTCAATTTTTCTCATGTATCTCTCATGATACAAAGTGCTACTCTTCCTAGTATGTAAATTCTTACAAATATAAGAACAATTTTAGACATGTTTTGGCCATTCTAGGAAATAGCATTAATCAGACATCAAGTCTACAGTATACTTTGATCCTCCCTGTCCTCTGTAAATACTGCCTAGTACAGCCTTTGTTCCTATTGGCTTTCTCAACTCGAATGGTCTTTTTAGTTAAATTTTGTCCATCCTTAAAGGCTAAAATCAAACTGTACTGCTTTTGAGATTTCTTCTCAGAATACTCCAACTTACTCCTTCTTCCTTCTGGAGCCTTCTTTGACAGTCAGTGCCACACCGTTGAGCATTTAGATCCTTAAGGGAATTAAGTGGGACAATTGCTGGGTGAGCCAGTACCACAGGGGTTATTGTGGATCCAGTGTCTGTCTCCCAGGCTTAAAAACCTAACACATTAAAGACCTAATCTAACTACCCTTATTGGATCACTATACTGAACAGCAAGTCTCAGGAGAAGGAAGTAGAGTCAGATAAATAGAAATGGGAGAGAAGATGGAATGTGAAGATGCAGGAAGTAACCATAGCAGGGAAACAGGGGAGATAGGGAGAAGATTGGGAAGGTAAACACTGGCTTTTTCATAGGTTGACTCAAGGGACCCATTCTTCCTATAAGCATAATATTTATTGCAGATTTATATTTTTTTAGCCAACTCATGTTGCTTTAACTGACTGTACCTGGAATATGAAGGCAAATCATCTTCACTGTATGAGGATGAACTCATGATTCTGTGTATGATGAAATGTATTGGTTCTGTAGAAGATCTCATTTCTTCTACCTGCAAAAGTACCAATTGAGTATTACACAAGGTAGGTTTATAATAAGTCAAATCAAAATATACTGTAGCATTTCCTTAGTTTTCTATCTAGCCATCATTGTAGACAAGGCACACTATGTTGGTCATGAAATCTCAAACAGCTACCCAGTAAAGAGCAGAGTGATTTGGTGAGCTAGCTCCTGAACTGACCAGAGTTGTATCTCTATTTTCTTTTATCTGGTTTACTGAAGCTGCTGGGTTAATCCTGGAAATCCTAAATCATATGTAGTCTCAAAATACATAGTATGATATGACATTTTGGGTAGGGCCAACACAAGAAGTCGATGGGTCCCAGACCATTACTAGAGAGACAGGGAACCAGGGACAGGAGTTGTGTGTCCAAGTGATTGCAGGCTCACAGGCTTATAGCAGGAAGAATATTCAACATAGTTTGACTAGCTTGCTGTATTTCAACAAGTTGTGAAAGTAGGTTTTAAGGAAATAGTTGGCTAAGTAGCTTGCCCAAAGGTCACACAGCTAATAAGTGGCAGAAACAGAATTCTAACCCAGATAGGCTGAATCTGCATGCATCATTTTACTTCCTTCAGCCCATCTCCTGGTCCAGTTCACTGGTATGGAGTTTCTGTGCACCAAACTTACAATGAATATTTTCCATCCAGCATACAAGAAAGGATAAAACATCATTTAAAATAATTAGCTTGCATTTCTATTCACTGGCTTCCATTTTCTGTTTTTCTTGTGCTTCTATGTAACTTAGGACACGTTCCACCATCTGTTTTATTTTTTTTTCACAATTAAGGCTCCTAGCTTTGTCTGTTAATAATTTCCCATTTCACTGCAAATATCAACAGAGGTAGGAGAGACTCACTAAATCCAGTTTAGTACCTTTCCCTTTTAACCCCAAATATATCACTTGAACCACATTTGTAAATCTCTCTAACTTCTTCAAAAAATCCCAACACTATAAGTAACATTTCCCACTTACACTAGATTGTGTCCTTTTCTCCCAATAAGAAGAATCTGTGTCAGTTGAGGATTTCAAGACAGGGATTTTAAATTTAGAAACAGTTATTTTTGGTTCAGTGATCTTGGATTCTGTCCACTGGGTTGAGATTCTTTCAATACTTGCTGCAGATGTTCTAGAATTGGGATGACGACATTTGCTAAATGATAGAAATTTTTTCAGATGTCTCCTGCTCACTGATGGCTTAGGGGATATCACTGGGTTTGAAATGGTCTTTGTGTCTTCTACTTGGCCTTGAATTAGTTCTTCTGTAAAGGCTTCTTTAACAACTTCTTGTAAAATGACTTCATCTTCATCAGAAGTTAAGCCCTCTTCTACCTTGTTTTCTGACCCTCTTTTATCAATATCATGAGCTACTAATCGAATGATAAGATCTTTTTTGTTCTGGACATCCTTTAAAAGTTCCACTTTAGTGATATCAGGTTTTAACACATTCTGAAAAGAATTCCTACTCGCTGTCTGGAATGGAAGAGATAATGAATATTAAAAACAATTGCCACAGTAATTTTTCTGGTGATTCAGTTATAATAAGGTAATCTTATTATAGTTTCTACTTAGTAAATTATATTCAAATGATATTTACTTGCATATATACTTAAAAGAAGAAATAAATGAACCTTAAGCAATATTTGCATATCTACCTTCCCACTTCCTACATATATATTGCACTCAGATATTATTCCAGTCCAAAGAAGAGAACCTAACTAATGTTCTTTCTTTTTCTTCAAAGTTTACTTTATACTTGTCAAGAAATGCAAAGTACACAAATACTTTAATTACATTCTGTTTTGATCATTTACCTTGAAAGTTTTGTAAGAGACATAGTTATGATAACATGTTTTTTTGAACTTCTTAGTAGGGAGCAAATCATAGAGCAAGCTAAAGACAGATATTTTCATGAAAAAAAAGACAAGGTAGTGGCTGACACGGAGTTTTGGAAATGATTAATACCAGCCCAAATTGTGAAAGCCTTTGAATGTTCACTCCTCAACACTCTGCTCTAACTCTGCATATATTTTCCAAAAGAAGCTTCAAAGTATAAAACTTCATTGATCCTCACCCCCCTAGTCAAATGTCACTTTCCATTTTACAATGTTAAATACAGCTCAAGGAAAAGAAAGTTATAATTAAATAAATGACTTCCCCATTTCAGTAGCATTTGATGATGCCACAGACCCTTTAAATTAATTTGTTATCAATCTTAGATCTAAAAATCTCTTTGTAACACTACAGACCAGTTTTTCATATAAATTCTACCCTAAAGGAATGTCTTTTGTGCAAAACAAAATGAAAGAGGGACTTCTGTAAGAAATGGAAACAATCAATTTTGATTATCTTTGCCGATGGAAGGAAACAATGGTTCAAAGATTGCATTACTCATTCTGTATGGCTTTGGAATTTGTCACTGTGTGAGCCTAGCTCCACACATATGCATGTGTCTGTTGTGTAGGGAAATGTTGTATATCAAAATACCAAATGAAGCCCTGATGGTAGATTCCATATTGCGGAGTAGCCTGCAACTCATCTAGGCTCCCTAAACTCATCTACAATTCTTTCTGCATCCTCTTCCTCCATGCTGAGGGTGGATGGGGGATTGCTATCCAGATCACTGCCAAGCATCTGTTGTAGCTGAGCTGCCTATGTCTGTTTATTTTCCTTAAGATACCATTTACTCCCATGAATAGTGGCAGGAGTTGTTGGTTTGAATTAAAAATTCTCTTCCAACTTTCTCTGGGCTATAAAGAGATGAAGTACTGGTAAAGGATGTAAGTGAAGAGAAAAGCTAAGCAAGAATAAGAACTGTGATAGATATTTCTGCAGATGATTAAGCATCATAAGTTCTATAGTTTAATCACATAGGTATATGCACAAGGAATTACTTACCTATAAATGAAGACTACCTAGTAAATGCAAACATAAATTTGAGAATCCAGAGAGAAGAGGACATTATAGTATGGGAAAGGACCTTCATATGGTCCAAGAAACTAAGGAACAAGAAGATTCTCTGTCTTAATCCATAACACTCCATAGTTGGCACTGAAAACAAGTAGCCAGCAATGTACTCACCAGCTCTGAAACTTAGTTGTGTTTTGGAAAATAATTCTAAGAAAAACATGCTCCTAGACTTATGTTGCAGGCAGGCTGGTTTTATAGAACTTTCTTTAGTTTTTAAATCACATGCTACATCCCTAGTATGAAAGCATACTATCAGTGCTAGAGATTCATTTATAGCAAGGGACTTGGTACTAAATAAAATGTGGGGCTGGATCAATATAAGTCAATCTCCGGGCAAAATCTTATGTAATGAAATAAGACAGTGAAATCAAAAGAGTGTGCAGTCTAGCTGGGCACAGTGGTGCATGCCTGTAATCCCAGCCTCTTGGGAGACTGAGGCAGGAAGATTGTGAATTCAAAGCCAGCCTCAGCAAATTATCGAGACCCTGAGCAGTTTAGCAAGGTCCTGCCTCAGAATAAAATATAAAAAAGGACTGGGAATGTTGCTCATTGGTTCAGCACCCCTGGGTTCAATCCCTGGTGCAAAAAAAAAAAAAAAAAAACGTATGCAGTCTAATATTTGTCCATGAATATTGCTAAGTCACAATAGAACTACTGTGGATCATTAAGTTTGTGGACTTAAATGTCATGTAAAGACTGGTTTAAGTGGTATTCTAACTTGTCCTTTTGCATCCCTAGAGAACAGAGAGCCAAGAATAAGAACTGTGACAGATATTTCTGTAGATGATTAAGCTTTGACTTGGGGTAATGTTCTATCGTTTAGTTACATAGATATGTGTAGGAGGAATTAGCTATAAAGGAAGACAAAGATAATGTATATTCATAAAAAGAGCTATGGTAACTGTTTAATATTGTATTTTTTCAGAGTTGCCAAATGTGGACAATTCCTCTCAGTTTAGTTTACTGTCAAGGGCATTTCCCTATATTCCCATTCCTCAAGAAGTAACAGTTCAGTCTGACTTACTAGTGAAAACTGGTTTATACCTTTACGCTGAGTCTTAGAGATGATAAAATAAGTTCTAGGAAGGTGGAGGATTTTACTGAATGAATCAGGAGTACTTCATTCTACTGAACTGGGCAGGAGAAAACTGACCATATCTTACAAATGCATTCCATAGACCTACCCAAGGAAAGGAGTCACAGATGGGCAACATAGCCACTAGCCACTCATTTATCACCACTGCCTTTTGCACTTACCTCTAATGGCTTTATATTCAGTCGTCCAGTCTCATCCAGTGAGATCCGATTATCCTTCCTCTGCATTGTTGCAGTAGATAACTCTGTGGAGTGACCTATCCCACTTATTGATGCTCTTCTAAGGGTTTCTATTGTATGTCCAGTTTTAACTAAACACTCCATTTGCAGTTTTTCAAGAGGTTGTGTTTTTATAGAAATGACTCCCAAGTGTTCTGCAACGATGTCTGGATCAATATTGATTGGTTTTTTACCACGGTGAGGAATTACTTTAATTGGAAGTTTCTCTTGAGTTAAATCTTGATCTGACTCTTTTTTGTCTAGCCTAGGATCCATTTTAACAGCACATTCATGTGTCTTTTCAACAATTCGACCAATGTCCAGATTGCCAAAGAGATTAGCACATACATCTTTTGAGCTAAATATTTCTAGTGGGCAATTTAAAATTTTATCAATAATCAAAGAAGCCACCTTATTAGTAAAGAAGTTTGTATTTTTTATATCATAATAGAGTTCTTCATGTGTTCCACACTGTTGCAGTATATGATTATATAAAGAATCAACAATCTGAGAAATAATTTCTATACTTTCTGGATTTAATTGTTCATCAGGATTAGCAGGTATGATACTGATATTATTTCTGGCGATTTCAGCTATCACAGATTTTGTTAAGTGAGATGCAATTCTATTTAACTCAGACTTTGATAAGTTTTTAGCATCTTTGCTTGAGGTACTTGGCAACTTCACTATTTTGGCCAAGAACAAGGCCAACATTTCCTCTAAAATTGTGGCATCTAACACAGCATTTTTTCTGGATGAAGGCTTTTCCTTTGACCTAAGGTTATCAATAATCTTAACCACTTTTTCCATAATTTTGACAGCTTCCAGAACTAATCCTGAACTTGATGGTTCTTCTTCCACTAGAGGATGAAATTCAGAATTGGAAATTTCCTTCACCATTAAAAGTCCTATTATGTCAGAGAGCACAGTGCTGTTGCTGATTAAATCTTGATACATTGCAGTATGTGAACCGGATTGCTTTAAAACAGTATTATAAACAGAAGTAACTACTTTTTCAATAGTTGCACTGTCTGCTAAAGATATAGTATGTGATTCTTTGACCTGTGGTACAACTTTAATCTGACTTTTAGACATATATTCTTGGAATGAGTTCAATATTTTTGAAATTATTTTTTGCATTTCATCATTTAGAGAATCTTTTGGCTTCTTATCCACATTTGGAAACACACATAAAAGCTTTGATAAAAAGTTTACAGTAATTTCTTCTATTATGTTAAAAGGCAATTCATAAGCAAGCAGTTGTGGAGGTTGGGGAACTTTGGTAGTTTGGATAACAGATTTAAGGATATTTTCAACAACACTGTCAACTTCTATGACCTGTTGTGGAGTTAGCTCTCCAGAAAAATAGGTTTGCAACTGATTGCCAGCCACTTCTCGCACAACTAAATTAACTATGGTTTCTGAAAGCATTCTGCATCCACTAGTGATACAATTTTGTATGCTCTCTTGAGATACAAATTGAGACAAGAGATTATTATAAATAGTCTGAACCACTAATTGAATAATTTCATCATCATTAGGATGCAAGGATTCTACATATTGTACAATCATATGTTCATCTTTGGAAATCTCTGTCATAATTGTATTTACTAACTTCATTTGAAGGAAATTCAGTTCTGTGGATGAATAATCAGATATTTCTGGTTTAGTGGTCAAGAAAATTTTCGATAGGAGAGATGAAGTTACGCTTTCTAAAAATTCATAAGGTAGCATTATGGTATATGGACAAGATGTCTGGCATTCTTTGTAGGCTTTTTGGGGTACTTTTTTGATCTTTCTCACAAACTCTTTTGATTCTAAAGGCAAACATACTGAAGCTGGAACCTCATTGCAAAGTTGCATGTTTACCTGATGTTGAAGAAGTTCTTCTATTACTGCATTGGCTAGCCTTTTTGCTAAAATTTCACTGTTGCTATTTATGTCTTTACAAATGCAGTCTTGAGATCTATATTCCTGCAAAATATTGCACACAGAGGAATGAACAATCTTATTGACCAGCATTTTATCAATTGATGGTGTTTGAGCCATTAACGGTTCCATATCTGAAGAAGGCATGTGAGTTACAGGTGGTATTCTATGTGTGGATGTTATTTTGTCCATAATTATCATTTTTATCTCAGATGGTGCTTTATCCACAGATGTTTCTTTCTGCCTAAGAGGTACTTTATGAACTGATGGAATTTTATCTGCAGATGGGATTAACTGGTTTCCCTGATCTGGGTTTAATATTTTAATTTGAGCATCTGAAAATTCCTTTAATAGAGAATCAATCAGTTTCATAGCTGTATCATAGAGCTCATTTTTATTTATATCATTGGTTATATTTTGACATGCATCATCTGTGCTTGGTGAGGACGAAAATATCAACTTCTTAACTATTTCAGAGATAACATCTTCTATTAAGCCGGCAGGCAAAATTCCAGGGATTTTTCCTGGTGGGGTCAGAGAACAGACTGGTTTACTCAGTTGACTTTTAGTCTCTTCATCTTTACATTTCTCATTCTCTTCTTTGGGGACAGGAACATCTTGGCTAGCTGAATTTGTTGACACAGGCTGTACCAAATCCCTGCCATCCTCTTGAGTTACATATGCTGCTTTATCATCTATGCAACTTTGGAATTTTGAATAATCTATTGGTCCTTGAAAATGAGATGTTTCTATACTGTTGCTGTAAATGCTTTCAGTGATTTTTTTTTGGACCTGTTTAGGATGCAAGATTGGTTTGACATCTGTAACTTTGTAAGCTGGAGAATGTCTTCTCTTCTCTTTTGCCTTGGACTTCTGAGATGGTAATTCAAAAGATACATCCTCTTTTTTGAAAGAACCTTCTTTTTTTTCATCATTCTTTTTATCATCTGTATTAAAATCTAGTTCCAGTACAACATTCTTATTTTTCTTGTCAGTGGTAGTTGGTGAAAAATGTTGGTATACCTCATCATCATGTCCTTTTTTCTCATCTTTCATACTGGAACTTTCCTTTTTATCCCCTTTATTTTTATATGCAACACCTCCAGCTAATTCTGATTCTACAGTGGTTACTTTGTTCTTCATTATACTAGTTAAAGCAGTACATATTGACTCACAAATGCTGCCTTTTTTCATTGATCTGTCTTCCTTTTTAAAATCCTCTTTTACATTAAATGCTCCTTTATATATCTTTGAAGCGTCCATTTTGTTTTTCAGGCCTGAGGTAGATGGTTGTTCTGGTGTATAAATTGGGTTCTCCTTTAAACTTTGGTTTATCTTTGTAAAGGTCTTATATGGCAGGCATTGAATTCTTTGGATGATGTTATCCTCATCTAGAAATGAAAAGGTGGTGGAAGACCAGTCTCCCCAAAAAAGTGGTTGTATTTTAAAAGCAGAGATTGCATTCTTAGCTAAAGCAGCAATCACCTCTACAATAATTTTGCTGCTATCATCTTTCTGAACATTGTTTGGCCTAAATATTTCCATGACTTGTTCATACACTGAATCGGATACTTTATCAACTACCTTTTTATCTATTGGTGGACAAGAAAACGTTTCTTCAGCACTCTCTAGAACTTTAACTTCACTTTTCCTAAATTCCTCTATCAGGACATTTGCAAAATTTATAGCCATGTCCACAAGTTGGTCTTCTGACATTTCTTTGTCCTTAGGATTTTCAGTGATACTTTGGAGAGTAGAAAACTTGCGAACAAGGTCAATTACAACATCTTCCAAAAATGATGCAGAATACACAGCAGCCTCCTGTGGTGAGGATGATGTTTTTTCTTTAACAGGATTTGAGCGTTCAATGGTATAGTCATTTGCAGGTAAGTTATTTGAAGATGATTCTTCATCACATAAAAATGGCTGGAGATGGTGGTCTACAATTTCCTTAATAATGAAACCAGCTATTCTCTCCAGGAATGACCCTCCCCTTTGGCATGCATCTTTCTGTGTGTCAGCTTGAAATTTAATTTTTTTCATATTGTTACATATGGAATCAACAAAATTCTCAATTGCCTCTAATTGTATACTTTCTGCATGGTCCTCGGCAGTGGCAAGTCTAATCTCATGTTCTGAAATTTCTGTTATGATTTCATCAGTCAATTTTGAAGTTCTACCCGCAAAATCATAATCTGGTGACACTTCTTCCTCTTTTAGTTCAGTTTCAGTCATAGATGAAGGGAATATATATGCTAGCAGTTTGTGAATCATATCTTCTAAAAGGGAACGAGGCAAAACAGTGATGCACGATGGTAAGATATGGCTATCATCATTGATGATACTGAGCACATTTCTGATGATGTTCTCCTCTTGTAGGGAGGTGTAAGAAGACATTGCAAATTCTCCTGAAATTAATGCTTCCATCTGATAATCATAAATTTCTCCTAATAGCAAACAATATATCTGCCTTCCAAAATCAATGACATTACATTTTATGGCCCTATAGACATGAATCAGTGATTTATATTCATCTAATATTTTCTCATAAATTAGGTTAACAGTTTTTTGAGCCATTTCTTTATATTCTTCTGAAAGATACAGATTTTCATCCAAGTTATCTACAACTAAAATCTCTGATGCATTGAACTCTGACACAATTGATCTTACTAATGCTGTAACAATATCAGTAATGTTGGCTGTTGCCAAGATACTATGTGAGAATACATAAAGGATTTTGCATAAAACCTCAGAAATTACTTCCTCCAAAAAGACAGCTGAATTCATAATGAAAGACAGTTTTCTTTGTTTAGGATCTCTTGCTTCATATTTATAAGTTTGATCAAGAGTGCCTGAAGGAAGAGTTTTATCTTCAGGTAAAAATGACTGAAAATGATGGTTAAATATTTCTTTTATTATATAACTTGCTATTTTTGTAACAGGTATATTATTTATGCCTTTTTTATCTTTTGTAAGGGAGTGGTACAGATTTGAATGAGAAATATCAGTATAAATGGCATCTACCATAGCCTGAATATCTTTTTCTGAAACCATATGTTGTTTTTCACATCCATGTTTAGTGATGCATATTGCATGTTTAGAAATTATTGACATGATTTTGTCAATCAGTCCCATATTTGTCTTACTTAAGTCCAATTGCAAGAGTTCTGAATCTTCTGCACTGAAGTCCAGTGGACTGATCTGAGATAAAACCCGGGTGACTATTTTTTCCAAATGTGTGTGTGATAATATGGTGGTATATGTTGTAGAAGTCTGTTTTTGGAGTGTTGATTTAGTAATATTATCATGAACTCTTTTTATCAAAACATCAATGTTGAGTCTTGAATGTGATTTAAAAGGCAGCTTTGCTACAAAATCTGGATGAATTTGGAAATCAACAACTTCATCCAGGATAATTTTAGTTATCCTCTTAGACAATTTGATTGTGTCACTGAGAAGATCCTTATCAGGTGGTAGTTCTAATTCATATTCTTGTAAAACTTTGCTATACACTGTGTCAGTAATTTTAAGGATTACATCTCTTTCTACTGTTGGCAGATATAATTGTTCCTTAACATTATCTAGGATGATAATTTTGGCTTCCGAGAATTCTTCTGTTATCAAATATATGAGTTCTTCAGCTGTTTCCAAAAGTTCGTTCTCTGAATTTCTAACTGATTTTGTTTGCACAATGCCTAACACTCTATGGAATATTTTTCTTAAAACCCCACAGATCACATCTTCCAAAAAGGCTGAGGGGTAAGCACTGGCAAAACTCTGTTGCCTTCTTGCATCATTGACATATATACATGTTGAAGGAGGTAATAGATGTCCACACATAAATGGATGAAGATGTTGTTGGAAGATATTTTTAATGATAAAACCTGCTATTCTATCAATAAGAACTTCATTACTACTTGTGATATTGTGCTCAATCTCTTCTTGAGACCCAGAGTTTTGCAAAATATTTCTGAATACTGAATCAATGAGATGCTGAGCCTGATCATCTGAATAAAGAGAGTCAGTTTCTCCATCTTTTGAAAATCGAATTTCATGTTGGGAAATTTTCGCCTTAATGTCATTGATTAGTTTTGAAGAGAATTCATTGACATTAATTTCTGATCTGTCTTCTGGAGTTTCTGCATGTGATAGCATGCACAATGAAGAAGGAAAAATTCTAGATAATAGTACTTTGATTAGGTCTTCTAAAAATGTGTATGGTAGCATGGTGTCATATGGAGATAAATGCTGAGTTGACTTGGTAGATTTACTGATCCCATGTAAGATGTTCTGAATAACATTCTGTGCTGTTAAAGTAGCATAGGAAGATGCTGACAAATCCCCAGAAAACAGTGGACGGAAAAGATAGTCAGAAATATTTTCCACAATTAAATTGGTAATATTTTCTGCAAAATATTCACTGTCTTTGAGTTGTTTATGATCAGTTTCAGGAGCCAGCCCATGCTGTTTCAGAACATTATTATAAACTGAATTGACAAGTTCATCCACAGTGTCTGTATCTATAGTAGGAAAAGCATGTTTTTGATTATCACGAAGAATACAGATTTTAGCTTTGCTAAAGTGTTTATTAATTGAGTTTACTAATTTTTGGGTCATTTTATCCAGTTCAGTCTCAGTGTCATAGTTTGGGTTGAAGAGTTTTGATAAAAGTTTGCCAACAACAACTTCTACAAATGCATCAGGATAGAAACTCATACCGAGTGATGGTGGAGTCTTGCGGTGTCTGTGTGGTTGTGTGACTTCACTGAGAACCTCTTTAACCATGTTAGATATTTCATCTAATGGGATCTTTGAATGAGGTAAGGCCTCTCTGCACAAAAAGGGCTGAAGATGATTTTCAATGATCTCTTGAATAATAAGACTAGCCATTTGGTCAACTATAATTGGACTTTGGCTTGCTATGATTTTCTGTATTGACACAAGAGAATCATACATCTGCAAAATATTACCATAAATAGACTCCACCATACTTTGGAGGGTACTTTCCATATAGAAATGTTGATAATCATGTTTAGTGAGCCAAATCCTATGCTTTGAAATGGACAGCATAACTTTATTTATTATACAATTAGATAGCTCATTAAAATCTGAAGTAATTAAATTATTTCCCAAGCATGTAGCCTTGCTGGATAGAGGAAGGAGTTGGAATAATAGCTTTCTAATGACATCTTCCAAAAATGAGTGTGACAGCATGGTAGTATAACCTGGTGAATGATGAACTTGGTAATTAAGTTCTGTCAGGTTATTCTGAAGTTTTTGCAGTATATTTTCTGTCCTGAGAGTGCAGTATGAATTAGGTGTGAGATTTTCTACAAGGTACAGTGGGAGTTGGTAGTCTAAAATCTCCATCAGTATGCCATTTGTTATCTGTTCTGCTATTGATGTAATAGCATGGACCTTATTATCATCACAGGCCACTTGCAATTCATATTCCCATAAAACATCATTATAAACTGAATCAACAATCTCACTCACATTTTCTTTAGAGACCAATGGAAAATAGATCTTTTCTTCAACATCCCGTAGAACAGCGACTTGAGCATTATTAAACTTATTCACCACGGAGTTCACACCTAATACATTCATCTCATTGAGCTGGGTCTCAGTGATAGTTACATTTTTTGCCCACAATGAGGTATAGAATCTTAGAAAAATGCCTGAAATTATTTCTTCCAAAAATGTGGCAGAATAAACTCCTATTGCATTTATTGCCTTTTGTCCTGGTCTTCGAAGAGGAGGTAGACAAGAGGATTTTCTTAGAATATGCCTACCAAAAGGGGTTTGTATTTTGGGAAATATCTCCCTGAGATTATTCAATGGCCCCATTAAAGGCTTATTGTCACAACTAGTGACTCTTGCAGAGCTTTTATCCTTTCTTGATTCATTTAATTCTGGCCTTTTTGTTTTTGGAAAACTGGAAAATCTCTCTCTTGTCCCATATGTTAAATGTTTGTTTGCAAAGATTGGACTTCTCCAAGGTTGCTGTACACTGTGTGACAGTTTTTCCATTAAGGATTTTACCAAGCTATGCGAAATGATACTAACCATGGATTCTTGATCTATTTCTTCCAGATTTTCCAAAAGGTTTGACATGTCATATTCTTCAAATGGTGAGCATACATTCTGAAGTATGTTGAACAGTTGACATTCTGCTGATATTTCATCAGAAACAGGGTCATTTGTAAAGGAGTTGTTAGGTGCACATTCTTTCAACAGCATTGTAATAAGTTTTTCACACACAACATTCAAAAGAAAAGCAGATTTGGGAGAGAGCATTAGGTTTTGTCTGGGTGTGCTATGACTTTGCCTATTACTTGGAGATGGGTACATTGTCATTGCTATTTGACCAGAATCCATATCCCAATTTGGACATTTGTCTGATAAAAATAAATCTAAAACAATATTAAAAATTTTGTTGACTACTATTTTGGATTCACGAGTTTTTAGGCTACCAACCAGAGTGCCTAATTTACATGCCAGAGAATTCAGCTTACTTTTCTGTATGAGTTGGTCCATTTGAGGAACAGGAACAGATTTCCAATCTTTGGGGCCTGTCTGTCTTTTCATACTTTTGGTTTTGTTGTGAATGGCCTCATTACAGCTTCTAAGCATGGAAAATGACTTGTTTCTTCCTTTTCTGTCAGACTGGTCATTTATTCCTATTTCTTTGGACAGGACATGGATCACTCCTATTAAGAGATTCTGAAAGACATCCTTGAAGTCTGTTATAGCTACTCTTGAGTGGTAAATATATTTGATTTTTTGAGAAACCATTTGTTGCCTAATGTCTACCTTTAAAATGTCACTATTAAGAAGGATTTGAATAATTATTTCAGAAATGCTTAAGGCAAGTTGTCTGAAAGATATTGACCGACTTTCAAACACTTGGGAATAAATTAAAATAATCTTGTTAAGAGCTGCATTTTGGCTTTCCAGGAATTTCTGTCTTGTTTCACGGTCTTGGTTGCAATTAGAAATTCTTGAAAGTATATATGAAATAACCAATTTTGTGAGATATTCACAAAATTCATTAAGTGAAAGATCACTGTTTATACTTCTTAGAGGTTGTTTTGATTCATATTTTTTCCTTAACAGTGTGGAAGCATTAGATACTTTTTCATCCTGAGGACCTTAAAAGAGAAAACATTGCTACTTTTTAACATGCATTAAGGAAAAATATGGATCATTCAAAGCACTGATAATATTTTATATATGAACTTAACCTTGGTTGCACCTCACTCAAGAAATAGACAAACCTAGTCCAGAAAGGAACTGTTTTTTTTTTTTCAAATCTCTTTTTCCCATCTGTGGAATCCTTATATCAGCTAGGAAGTTAAGAAGAGAGAGAACCCAGCAGAGTTCAAATCTCTAAGTGCTGGTTTCTTCTTGAATAACTACATTGCTTTAAAAAAGCTAGAAATCCAGAAGCAGAGAAATGGTTTCTAGCTTTAGTGTTGATATGCCCTAGTTAGATTCCAGTGATCTTTAAAGACCTCACAACTCTTGAAAAATGTTTTGGCTGGGCAGCTAATTATCCAATTTAACATATGTTGAATTGAAGCAAATGAAAACTGATGTTCAATGGTTTTTGACAAACAAATATGGCTAGTTTATACACCTCAATCCAATATGTGCATGCAAGCATTCACAGAAAGGGAGTACAAATACCATTTCTTAAGCATGGATTTATAGTATCATGCCTAAAAAGAACTTAAGAGAGGTACTGGAACATGAGCAGAACAAGAAGTTAAATGCCACTGCTCTTAATAAACTCTCTCAAGAATAATGGTAATGATTAACTATGTACCTCAAAAAGAAATTGGATCATAACTTTGTCCCCAATTACCTATACATGAGTTCTTTTTTATTTAATTTTTTTTCTTTAATTAGTTATACATGACAGTAGAATGCATTTATGCATTTTGATAAATCATACATACATGGAGTATAATTTCTCATTTTTCTGATTGCACATGTTGTAGGATCACATCAGTCCATGAGTTCTGACTATACTTTATTGTAAGAAGACTTTTTAAAAGAACTTTAAAAAACCCTCTTGGAACTTTTTCAAACAATTATTTATGTATTTATATTTTAGGAATTGCCTTTAGAGTAGTTGTATGTACCACACAAGGAAACTTGTCTCATCATTTCATAGACACACCTCATGCCCAACCATAATCTCCTATTTTAAATACCAATTTAATCACATCTGTAGATAGGGAAAACAAAAACAGCCCTCCAAATAGCAATTATTCAAACATATAACATATTTTCTTTTAGCAAACTAACCAGATGAAAAATACAAGTAGATAAAGAGCTGCTTCAAATGCAAGACTATTATCAGAGAAGCAGTGAATGTAGCTTCTCAGATGTGAGGATAATAAGAAATTCTTAATTTTTAAAAGTTAAGTTCTGAGTTCTTAAAATGATCATTGATTTTGTTTTCTAAAATTATGCCAGCTCTTTATAGATCAACTCTTACTCACCTGTGGCTTCGAAGTTCTTAAAATGTGTGATCACAGATGTAGTAACATATCTTGCTATTAGATGAATTTCATTAGGTCCCAGTTCTTGGTCTGTGAAGGCAATGACTTCAACCTCTTTGAAAGCTGTGATTTCCTCTAAACTTGGAGGCTTATTTTTCCACTTTTCGAGTAAAGTGAAATCTCTATGTGTTTCAAGGCTTTTGTTTTCTTTTTCAGTTTTATAGCCAATCCTTTCTCTCCAAATTTTAAGCAAACTTTTCTTCTCATTCTTTTGTTCTTTAGATATAACAAATGAAGCCTTCTCCTTTGATACCAAAAATGGCTTCCTTGTTTGCATATTTTCATTAGTGTGTGTGAGTGATCCTGGAAGGTCATAGTCATAACACAACAGTATGCTATTGACAATATTTTCTGCAGCTAAACCTATTTTGAGTGGAGAAACGGTTGTCTGTATTTTATTTGAGTAAAGCATTCTTTGATTTTCATCTTTTTCCATTTTCGCTAAGCATGAGGTGTGCTCCTGTGCAGATTGTTCAGGGACGCCAGATTTCTGGGATAGTTTTGGCAAGACCCTGTCTTTAGGGAAATGAGTGTTTTCTTTTATGACTTGATTAAAATGTCTGAGGTCTTGGGCTTCATGTCTAGAACATGATGGTTTAAGTTCCATCTCCATCTTTTTCATTGCATCTGTTTTACTCGTATCTCCTGCAGAATATCTGACATACATAGGGGGCTTTGTGGAAGCCCTGCCATTTCTTCTGTCATCCTCTGAATAAAATACCAAGCTAGGTATCTGAGAAAGATTATCCCTGGGACTAAGTTCTTTTGGTTTTGAAGTGAGCATTTCTACTCCATTTGTGAATTTGGCCCAATTAACAGTGTAGGCATTTTCAGTTCCTCGGAGCAGAAATTCTTTGGGATGATTTTTGATCAGTGACTCATAGAAGTGGGTACACTGCTCCATCAAAGTGCTGATTATCTGACTTGTCACCGTATTTTCTTCAAGTGCATGAATTGAAGATGGTTCCACTTGCTGTTTTTCTTTGTCTGTCTTGTTCTTAATTATGCCGAGCATGTCATTTACAGTATTAGCAGTATAAGTAAGCAATTCTGAATGGAATGAATATAACTGTCGAAGGGTATCTTGTATGTTTTCCTGGGAAGTCATAGTATTTGACTTAGATTCATGAGGAAACTTATTTAGTGGTTGTAATTTTGGTGAATGTTTTTTCATTGATGGTTTCTGTTGACCAGCAATAAAGTTTTCAATGGGTGTTTTCACAATTTCAGAAAAAGCATATGTAGAGATATGCTTAAACTGTAGGTCTGCAAATGTTTCTAAGATGGTTAGAACTCCTTCAATAATCTCTTGAGCAATTTGGTGACTAGAGCCCAAATACATTTTATCTTTTAATTCTGTGTTATAGATTGATGCATCATTGATACTGTTAGTTCTTACTAGAGCTTGTCTTTTGCTCACTTGAGTTTCTTTAATCTCTGTTGTGAGTACCTGATTCAAGAAGTACAACTCTAATTTTTCAAACAATATTTCAACAATTTCATGGCTAAATATATTAATTTGTTTTTGGAAATCCTCAGTTTTAGCAGAGGCTCTTCTAAAATTATGGTACCTGCTTTCAGAAGTCTCAAGAGGTGCCAAATTTAAAAGTGAAACAGACTGCTCTAATTCTTTTGCTTTTATTAAAATTTCATTCAAAACAGTCTCAGCTACCACCAACAGTTTATATTTTTCATTTTCCATGTCACTTGATTCTGTTTGCCATATATCAAACATTTGTTTAAAAATAACTTCTTTAGGAAAAATTTTCTCTAGCTGCGAAGAAACATTCTCCAAAGAAAAACGTGCCTCTGGGTTTGAGATAGAGATTGTAGTTAAATTCTTTTGTGAAAGTTTGAATTTATCTGGCTGTGAGCCTTTTGTTGGATTCACCAAATCATTCTTGGTTGCATATAATCCTTCCAGAATATTATGAACTATTTCACTTGCTGTCATGAGTCGATCAAGGGGTAAAGCTTTTACATTTACTGTTGCTTTATTCTGTTTCACCTTTTGAAATTCATTTGCAATTGCTTCCAGAATGGTACAAACTATATTGCTGGCATACATTTTTAGTTCTTCAGTGGGAAGTTTTGTTTTCACTAATGAATTATGGGCATCTTCTGTTGATACTATGCGTTGCATCCCAGAGCCTGACTTAGATTGGTTGCCTCGTGGAACCTTCTCTGTAGGACCTAACTTGGTCTTGCTTTTCGCTTTAACACCACTAGTTTTGAGCTGCAGTTTGGTTCCAAATTTAGGCACAGAGGTAGTTTTTGATTTTGTTTTAAGATTTTTTCTAAAACCTGGCCCAGGGCTTCCCTTAGGACCAGTTTTAGAACTGCCTGTTCTTTGAGATAGTGTTTCATCGGACTGAACTTTAGGAGATGAACTTTCTTCTAGATTTAGCCAAAGAAAATTTGTGATCTTTTGGAGAACCATTTCGACCAACTCATTGCCCACTTGTAGTGGAGAAAGTTCTAATAGTGTGGTTTCCAAGGAAGTGACACTTCTGAGGACTGTGAAAGAATAAACTTGTGATATTACACATCCAGGGGAAACACTTTTTTCTGCTTGTTTCAGTCCCCTAAAGCATGATGGCTTCATTGGTAATTCATCACTGCCAGATATTTCCAATTCTCTCTTGCTGTCCTTATTTTCATACAAGGATGTCACAACTATTGAGAACATTTTTCCAAAAACACATTCAACTATGTCTTTTGTGACATTGCTTATATGTGACAGCAAGGTTTTTTTTGGTACTGCTATTGTTTTAAATTTATAATCAGTTGTACAGTGGGAGAGTTCATTAGATGGAGGCCAATGGTGTATATCTTCCCTTACCCTTTGATATGCCTTCTTTAAAATATCCTTTACTGCACATAACACAGCAGGTGCTTTCTCCTGTCCAGATTCTCTATTTCTAAATATCTCCTCTAGAATTCTCCCAAGATTCTCTTCTTCTGATATGATTTGGTTTTGATTTGGGTATTTTGAAATGAGAGACAATTCAGTGTTGAATTCCATCTTTCTTTGTTCTGGCAATGTTTCATTTTGTACAGCCAATTGTGTAAAGAGATCAGAATTGTGTTTTGAGTAAAAACTACTATCCTTTGAAGACAGTTTATTGTTCAAATTCTTCAAGATATTGTTGATAGTTTCACTTGCAATGATATTTTCTTGGAATGAAGCATTGTTTGGATATGAATATGTCTTTTGGATTTCTAGGTCTATGTCACTTTTAATGAGCATCAAAATGGTACTGGCAATGATGTCAGCATATTCCTTAAGACTGCCTTGTGATACATGAATTGTGTGTCCATGTTTTTCTCCATAACTGCTAGATGTGTAATTTGTGGCCTTTTGACTGAGAATGGTTTTATCTGTTGATATGTTCAGGATATTTACATCTGATGGCATTTGCTTTGATTCAAGAAAGACCCTGTCATTTTGTTTACAATTTGTAATTTCAGGACTAAATAATGATTTTTCCCCATTATGGGAATTGAGGGTAAGTAGTGACTGTATTCTCTCTGTGACAAATAAATTTAGCCTATTACAAATAGTTTTTGTAATGAAGTGAGCATTTGCCTCACATGGGTCAGGGGGAGATGGCTTGGTACCTTGTTTCTTAAGTATAGCTGTCTCATTATCACCAGAGGAAGCTGATTTCAGTGGTGTATCTCTTCTTGAAAATGGAAATGTCTGCTTTTTTCTTTCATGTGTTAGGTCCATAACAAGTGATTGTTGACACTCTGCTTTTGGAAATGTACCACACAATGTCAGGGATGATCTTGCAGAAACGAAATCCTTTACCTGTATGCCAAACATCATGGCAGAAATAAGATTTTTAAGAACAATATCCACCATATCATTGGAAATCATAGCAACACATGACTTAGAAACTAAAGTCATTTGAATATCCTCATTTGCATACTCGGGGACAGTTTCAGAATTTGTTTCTAGATACATCCCACCTACACTGTATTTAACACTTGACACAGCATATGGTAAATTATTCTCTTCAAGTGTTTTCTCACAAATGTCACTTAAAATTCTTTCAGTGGTGTCTAGTATTTGAAACTGAAGTTTTTTTCGATAGTTACTTTTCTTGAATAGTTTTTCCACAACATTTTCTGGCTGATTTGGATCAGTCTTCTTTCTAGCTGTATTTTCTACATGCTTGCCTTTAGTAGATATGATATCTAATGTTGTGTTAACAATTTGACTTGTAATACTTTCAGAAACTACATTACGAGTTAAGACTGGATTTTTAACTTCTGTATTTAACATATGTTTGATTCCCTGCAAGATATGTCTAGTCAGTTGTGTTGCATATATATTTAATTGAGAGCTAGTCAATTGAGATATTGAGGTGTTCTTTTGTGACTTATTATGATCCACTGAGCAACAGGAGACTTGATCATCAGAACATGAATCTTCATTTGATAAATATGATTGGCTGGAAGTGGTAACATCCTCCTGTAAAGGTAAAGTCATTGGAATTGTGAAGTTGATCTGAGGATAAAACAGTGATTTTACTTTGGAAGTAACAAATGATTCTAAATCTGTCAATACTGACTGTATAATATCTTCAACTACATTTGCTCTGGTCAGCTTACCAATACTGAATGTGGTCTGAAGAGTACATGGATTTCTGTCCAGTGTGGTAGAAAAAGCAGAGGACTTTCCTCCATTGTTGTGCTCATGAAAAGATACATTTGATGGAATGGTGACAGTGTTACACCTATTTTCATAGGCACTTCTATCTGTCATGGTAACAGAGTAAAGTTTTTGAAATATGATTCTAATAATACCATCTGCAACAATGGTTACATCTGCTTCAGACACTAAATGAGCCATCTTTTTACCCAGAGCTCTAACAGATGTTTGAGCAAGTGGCTCATCACCAGCATGAAGTATGTCACATAAATGGGACTGTGGCAGAGAAAGTGCACTTAATTGATCAATTAAATCATTCTGAAAAATTTCATTCAAAATATTTCTTACAATTGGCACAGCTGGGGACTTCTGTGGCTCTTTAAGTTCTACTTCAATTTTTTTCAATATTCTTTCTAGTTCCTGTTGCTCAGAAGAATCAGATTTAGCTTCTAATTCTAGTGGTCTTTGTTCTCCAGCACTTTCTTTCTCCGTGTCTGCATTATCTTCTAGATATGATTCTGGTCCAGCTCCACCAGGAAGAAAATTTCCATAGATTGGCCTGTATCTGTAACTTTCATTGTCTCTCTCTTCTGGTTCAGTTTCATCACAGGTATCTGGAAGCATTCCATCTAAAATTAAGTTGACTAGCTTCTTAAGCATTTGTTTCTCTTGTAGTGGGTTGTGTACACATGTTTCCAAGTCTGGCAAGCTCACATTTAATTCAACTTGAATAGCCTTCAAAATAGCACTTGATATCTTATTTGTATGCATATGTAAAGCAGACTGCAATAGTTCTTCATGTGTGCTAGCTCCCATGTTGGCACTTTCACTTTCCAAGTCCGTCTTGTTGCTCTTTTTATTTCCATTGATGATAGAACCCAGAATTTTAAAATGTCTATTGACAAACTCTTCCAGTTTAACAAAAACTGATTCAAGGATATCTAAAGTCCTGATTTTTGGTTTATCTGAATACTTTTCTTTTGCACTCCCTGTTTTGGGGGCAGTAGTTTTTCTGTGATTGGCAGTCACCTCTTGACTGTCTTGTCTGTTCACACCGGACATCAGGCTGGAGATGATGTCAGAGCATCTGTTCATTTCCTCAATAAGTGAAGCAAATGACAGACTGTCAGTGTCAATATACTTGGAGATATCTTTAAATTCAGAATACATGCAACTGCTATTCTTGTCAGTGCTACATAACTTCATAATGATATCTTCTAGAATTGAATGAGAAATATGCTGTACATCAGGTTGCAGTGCAGTGGTAATTCTCAAATGCTCATCAATCCACTCTCTGTTTGACTCATCGTCAGATGAGAGAGGATGGAGTTGGTCTCCTGTGAGCTTGCATAACATGTCATATAAGGTATCTCCAATTTTATCTAGTATTTGCAATCCAGCACTTTCGTGAACTTCCTTTTGTGCAGGAAGCCAATGTAAAGGAGAAAATGTTTGTTGATCAACATCAGCAGTTCTAAATGAGATTTTAGACCTTAACTCCCTTGAAGGCAGTGGAGTACTGCTTTCATCTGTCATTCCACTTAACACCTCACAAATACAAGTTACTAATGAACTTGTCATAATGTCATTGTTTAGCTTCATAACAGCAGAGTCTAATTCCTTTTCATTGTTAACAGGAAATTCTCTATCCTTAAAGTTTTGGGGAAGTCCCCTTACTCTAAGATTTCGATTTTTCTTATTACATTTTAGTCCTTTCTGGATGCCATCCAATACAATTTTTACAACTTTGGTTGTATATGTACTAAGAAGAGGTTGAAAAAAAGATTTCTTGCCAGGTGCAGCACAGCTTTCTGGTTTGCAGCATTTTTGCAATTTTGGACTAATAAATGACTTCAACTTCTTAAGAATTGTGTGAGTGATCTTATCGTTAATATGGACTATAGGTTCAGATGTTGATGTGCTTTCTTCAGGATTTAATTGGGAATACATTGTTGAGTCTTTACCAAGTGCAGATAAGAATTTCATCTTCTTTTTACTCTCCATCCATATTTCTAATGACTGTTTATTTGGTACATTAGCATTATATACAGAAGTTTGGTGTACTGATGAAGAGACAGGATGTTTGGTGGCACTGGTGATGTGACTAGAACCCAAGCAAAGTATTTTTAATACTGCATCTGCTAATTCTTGAGCTACTGTGTGGATTTCTGCTGCAGAGAACAACTGGCCCATCCATTCCTGATGTGACAAACCTTGTGGTTTTCCTGAGATAAGAAGTGAATCTTCTTGACCATTTTTATTGGCAAGGTAACCAAGGGACACAGAAGGTATGTTTTTAAGCACTTCTGCTAAAGTACTTGTAATTATGTTCTCTGAGGCTTTTTCTATTTTATGCTTTTCATCTTGACTGAAAATCCAAATGCCTTTATTCAAACATGGCAGGTCCTTGAGAAAGTCTGTATTGTTAAAAGCTGGAAGGTCAGTACTTAACCTCCTGTCTTGAAATGCTTCTTTGCTTGGACAAGCATACCTTGTAGATAAATCAATATTTCTTTTGTATTGAAGACCAGAATTTCCTCTTTTTGACCAGTGATCAGGAAATTGTTCTTGTGATTTTCCTTTTTCACCCTTGATAGATGAAATCAGTACATTTTCTACAATCTTGTTTATTTCTTCATTTTCATCTTCAGAATAAAGGACCATACCAGGAACATTAATAGGTGGAAGTAGTTGCCCATATCTAGGACCATCAGCTACTCTAGTGCCAGCAAGCCTGTTCTCTACTTCAGGGTCAGAAAGCCTGCTCAGTCTGGAGCATCTACTTATTTGAACATCTCTTTTCCTTGAGTTCTGACGCAACTGAGTCATGATATCATCAAGTAGTTGAAGAGTGGACACTGTTTCTTCAGTTGCAATAAGCCTTTCATTATTAAGTCCAATTTGTACATAACCTAGAATAGTGCTGATTGCTTCCTCTATGTGACCAAACAGAGAAGATTGGGACAAAATATTTGACACTAAATTTTGTAAAATGGCTGTATCAGGTTCAGTACTAGATTCTCTTTCCCTGGAAATCTTTCTCTGAAGGAGAGAACATGTTGGATCTTTTGTGTGTTGCTCATAAGCATGTTTGGATGTGACTTGAAGATGAACAAATTCATTTTGCTTGGAAGATGCAAGAGCCTTTAGCTTTTCTAAAATCGCATGAACCAGATCCTCTGCAACATTGCCCATGTTCTCCAAAGTACAAGGCAATGAATTATTTAAAGGTTTTTCTTTTGGTGAAATGAAACATACTCCACTACCTGTTAAGTCCGATTTAAAGTGGACTGACACATCTTCTTGGGAAAATACCTCAGAACATTTTTTCTCAACTGCATGCTGTAGCTTGCCAACCACATTCTCCACAATTTCAGAAGCTGCTGAGGAGATATTGACATTGGAGAATAATTTCTTTTTGTCAGCATCAGTGTGGTTAACAAAAACTTCAGCTGTAGTAGAGGCAAGTGTGGGGATGGCCTGGGTTAAATCAGACATCATTTCTTGAAAAATGTTTTCTAATGTCAACTCCGTTTCCTCTTTTAAGTAACATTTAAAGTTAACAAAAATATCCTTTAGCTCCTGCATCTCATTTACAGCTTTTGCTTTTCTGTCAGAAGACAGGGGGCATTCTAAGTCATCTGTTTTTGTGGCAGCATCCTTAGGTTTATTGGTGCCTGCTTCACTTTGTACAAAAAAGTGACTATCAGATTCACAGGTTTTCACCTTGGGGTGGTCAAAGGTCTCATCATAATTACTTTCAGGGGTTACAGATACTTTTTTCTTCTGATGACTTTTTCCCACAAATATTGTTTCTGTGTCAGCACAGAATTTTGAAGGTGTGGGTGGTTTCTCCATTGAACTGTCAAGTATCTTTGCATAGGGCTCTGCCTGAAATGTCTTAATTGGTTCACTTGCCAATATTTCACTGCATGTACTACAGCATCTTGAACTACCTGAAGATAGGGAAGAGCTGGAAGACTTTAAGCTGGAAGACTTTAAACGTGTATTAATTTTTACTCTTTCTTCATAATTTGTGATGACTGGGTACAATATACTGGTCACTGCAGCCACAACCCATGTCATTATATTATGAATTATAGTGTTCAGTTCTTCAGAAGTTACCTGGAAGGGAAGTGAGCAGGAATACACCGAAAATCAAATATAATTGTTCTCTGTGTCAGAGACAGGAACTAAACTTTAATTCTGTATGTTAATGTGCAGCTAGAATAGTCATGTATATGGAGAGACAATATGAAATGATAGTTTTAGAACAATAGATTAATTTCGACTTGGTTTATTTTCTATGGCTGTAATCTATTCTTTGATTCAAAAGTCCTTGGAAATTTTATTTTTAGTATTTATTACTGGAGATAAATTGACTTTCTGGGAAAAGCCAGCTAGGTGTCTAAACTCATACCAAACAAATGCTTTGGTGAGAAATAAAACTGCATTTATGATTCAGGCAATATTTCTTAAAATACAAATAAGATTACCACAACAAACTATTTCATGAAGTAGATTTGCAGTCAAAATTGCATTCATGTCACTGCTGACAGTGGCCCATGGGAAGATACAAAGTGTATTTGTAAAGCTCTGCATCTGTTCATGTATTGTCACAGATATATTTTGGGAACATAAAAATCATCTTGCCTATAATAAATAGTATGTTTTTAAGTTGTTTTTATTCTCAACACAGCTAGGCCAAGAGTCCTTACCTGTCACAGGAACTGTTTTTCAAGGTTTGAATACACATCAGTGGCAGCAAAGGCCAGATGCTTGATATTTGGGCAGCACAGGGAATGACAGAATCCCTATAATGTGGTTGTCACCCACACCCTCTTTCTCCCCAGAGTTAGCTCCCAGACTGTTCAGATTCAGGCCGATATTCAAAGGAAAGTTGACACCTTGCTATATGTAGCATACTCTCTCTTGATCTCCTGTCAAAGGGTTGCAGGCCAACCCAAGGGAGAGTCATTTTATTCCACTGTAATTACCAAATCCCTCAATGCATTTTTTATTGTAATAAAATACACATGACATAAAATTTACCATTTTACTACTTTAAAGTGTATAATTCAGCAGCGTTGTGTGCACTCACAATGTTGTGCAAGAGTCATCACTATCTAGTTCTTTTACTGCATTTTTTAACCTACTACAAAGACTGGAAAATGGCAATTGAGTTGGAGCAACATACTTTGGGGTGACAATATATAGTTTTAAAATACTTGTTTTAGAGAAACATGTTCTAAATCAAACACTTCTAAAAATAACATCTAAACATTAAGAAAGTTACATACCTTCTTGGTCTAAATTGTTCTAAATCCATTCCAATATGTATGAGCTAAGATTTTCAATATATATTATTTGCTTATTACCAGAGATCATGTATATCATACCTACATTTAAAATTTTTTTTTAGTTGTTGATGGGATTTTATTTTATTATTTATATGTGTTGCTGGGAATCAAACCCAGTGCCTCACACATGCCAGGCAAGCGCTCTACAACTGAGCCACAACCCCAGCCCTCATACCTACATTTTTACTCTTAGGATAGTTGAGAAGAAACATTTCCAACTTTGATTTATAAAATAGAGGCATTCTTAGAAGTTTTTCATTAAGTGAAATGTGATAAATAAAATTAGATTTTTCAGCTGATTTTCACCATTCTATCAAACTGAGAAATACCTTTTGGTGCCAGTGTCTATTTATGTTTATCACATGGTCTATGGTCTACGAATTAAACAGACATGTATGAAAATGTGTGAGAGAATGTGTACCACTCCCCCAAACCCTCCTCCCCTAATGTTTGCTGTCTAGCCCCTGAGTTGGGCTCATCACCCTCTTAGGTTGGTGTGGTCCAAGTTTCAGCTCTCAGGTGACCATGTTCTTTCTTTTGGTGGAGTAGCCAACCTACATTCTTTTTACTCCCAGGAAAATTAAGAGACAGATCCAAGCATCCTGACTCACCTCAAAAGGAAGGATGCTCAGTGCTGAGCAAGGTCTGTAAAGGCATTTCCCTTGATGGCTTCCCATTATGGAGTACATTTTTGGTATTTGATGCTTTTTCTGCAATGGATGAACCTCCTAAGGCTACCCCAACCTGCCCGCCTCACTCCCCTGCCCTAAGAGCAAACACCCTCTTTTAACAATAACTTTAGACTCCTGCAAAACCCAAGATTAACTGAGAATGAAAATCAAGGAAGAGAAAAAGAGAGAGGGAGGCTAATGTGAACAGATGATAGTTGGTTGTCTGATTCATAGATTTTTCTATTATAACATATCAGACAATATCTTTACCATGTTAATTTATCAGTGTATTTCAACATACATACTTTTTCTTGATGACAATGCTGATAGTAGGCCCATTGTCTGAAAAGTCAAGAGATTGATTTTATGACTTAATAATTCATTGAACTTCCCCCAAATCTAACATATACCCCTAATTCATGTTAGTTATGTTTATTTTGTAGTTGAGCAGTAGTAACAGATCTACAGATAATGACTTGATAATGAATGAAAATTATGTTTTTCTGATCATATTCAGTGTTAAATTAGATGTAACTCTTATCAAGGTATCATAATATTCTAATCTATGTTCTAATCAGAATTATCACCTACCAAACAGAAGCAAAAATATATTTTACTAAATTGTAACAAAAAAGACCAATGAAATCATGCACATTATAGACTTAAAATTGAAAAAAAACCCCTCTAAGTTCTAAAACTGCAATTCTGATTTATTTTCATATTTTGTACATATGGATACTCTGCCTCTCTTCATCTTGACTTTCTTAAAGGAAAAATGATACTCCATCTTCATTGTTACTTGGTCTACACCTTACATTATTGAATTTACTTTCTCCCCAAGGCCTACAATTCAATTTTGAGAAGTTCAGCCAAACTGAGAAATTATAACCTAACTCATGGTAGAAAAAGAAAATTTTACAGTTTAATAATGTGGTTAGTTGCACTAGCCTATTTTTAGATGAGTACTTTTTTGCATTTAGACCTGAAATCTGAATGCTGATGTTAGTGACATAGTTTCTATCCTTGGCTTCATTTATTTTTCTAAGACCTGGTTTCTAAGGCCAACTCTGGCACAATATCCTTCCTGCAGATCCCCTGCAATCTATTGTTCCCAGATTAATTTTTTTCTTCTTTCTCTATCTTGTACTACAGGCAGCGAGTAAAATCCAGTGATTCATGTGTATTCATTACTATCTGACCCCATAGGCTTTCATCCTGAAGGGCATGCATTTAGATAAAAGGAGAAAGTAAAGCTCAAAGAACAAATCTCACTAGATTAAATGAGAAAAACCTCATGAAAGAGTGCTAGAAAGTAGTTGAAATACTGATATAATCAGGAATTATGAATTGATAATCTTGTTGTAGTCAACTGAGCAGAAACATGCAAGTGAATGGGCTGTTAGATCTGGAAGTTCTACCATAATTCCAGGAGTATCAGGATAGTCCATTTATTTTTCCCTAGTCTGAGGTGATTTTTCATGATAGATCTCTTTTTTTTTTGTTTTTTTGGAACCAGGGATTGAACTCAGGGACACTCCACCAATGAGCCACATCCCCAGCCCTATTTTGTATTTTTTATTTAGAGACAGGGTCTCACTGAGTTGCTTAGGGCCTCGCTAAGTTGCTGAGGCTGGCTTTGAACTCAGGATCCTCCTGACTCAGCCTCCCAAGTTGCTTGGATTATAGGCGTGCGCCACCACACCCGGCTAATGATAGATCTCTTATTATGTTGATGCTACTTAGAGTAAAGCATTGAAGATTTAGGTCATTTGTGGTGCCAACTCTGTAGTTCTTAAATAAAAAGAGCAGAGATATTAATGGCAGTTAATTCAGAAGCCCCAAAGAGAAGGCACATATTTTACAGTTTTAGTTTACTATGCCATAAAACTATAAATATACTTATCTGCTCCTGTCTTTCCCCTCCATATAACCTCAATTTTGTCCAGAGATACCTTCAAGATATCTTTAATTGATTGACCAACCACCATCTACTGAAGACTAATGTGGCAACACTAAATTTTAGTCAGTTGGCATAATCCTCCTGAATATCTAAACTTTAAATCTGATTAGTTGTCTTCTACCTGTATTATCTCAGGCTTATAACATTGGAGTGATTTCTGACACCTCCTGATTATCCTTACCACACAGTCCATTCTATTGCCAAATCTATTCATTCATTACAGAGGCTGAGTGGGATTTGAAAGTAGTATCTCTGCACCCTAACTTCAGTGATCTAATCCAAGAGTCAAAGACTAGGTAGTTCTGTGGGTGATTGACATTTTATCTACTACCGTTTTGTCCTCAACTCCCTCTCTGTTACTATGCATATCTTCCTGTCTTTTTTCCTGATGAATGTGGAGCACAGTTAAGGTCAGGGCAGTGCTTCATTGATCTTGTTGTCCACCTGATACTCAGCACTATGCTGTGAACATTGTAGGTTATCAAAAAATTTGATAAACCCCATTCAACATGTTCTGGGTCTATGTATATTTCTCTCTACTCCAAAACTGAGGTTTCTGTGCAGGCCACGAATCACTGATGAATTTGTACAACTGACTCCTAGCTAATGGTCTTTAATTTATTCTACATGCTGTTGGCAAAGACATTTAGCAGAGTTTTTGACTTGGGAATATCCTCTTCTTCCTTGCAAACATCTTACTGTTACCCAATGAATCAAACAGAAACTACTGAGCACAGTCTTTAGGGCAATAGACTCACTACCTTTTTGACTTCTCTTCTCATCCTCTCTTCCATACCAATCATAAAAACATACTCATCATCTGAATGCAAAGCTTAATTATTGCAACTGTTTATTCTTATATACAGTCTTATCACATTTCTCCTCTTGTCCTGATTTCTTTGGTTCCTAATTATATTTTATTAAGCTCACTGTGCATCTCCTTTTGTGCTAGCTCTAGAAAACACAGAAAACTAAGGAGGGTGACAATAGAAAGGAGGTAAATGATGGAACAGCTGCGATGTGTCCACAGTTGAACCTTATGAAGCAACAGAAAAAGAGTACTAAGTCAAAGATCTTGAACCTGCTTCATTCTGAATAGGTAAAGGAATGTGACATGGGTGCAATGGGAAGAGTCTGAGAAGATGGTGGTGTTAGCTAGTTTGTGTGTGTGTGTGTGTGTGTGTGTCTGTGTGTGTGTGTTTGTGTGTCTGCCCACCTGTGTGCACGTTCTTGCCTAATGCTGTCCTGGGTATATCGTAAAGATATTGTAGCACTATATATTTGAAAGGAATGCTGGAGAAGTCCCAGGTCATATGTGGAGTTCTCTATCATAGCTAAGTTTTTAATAAAGTGGTATCAAATTGCTATTAAAAAGACTCAAGTGATTCTGTAGCTCTGTGATCAATAGGGGGAGGAAGGAGAGGAAGAGAGAGGTGGGAATTAACACTTTATGAACTACACATAATCATTACTCTACTACCTTTATTCTTTTAAACTGATCAAATATTTGGACTAGTCACTTTCTTCCTTATGGCATCTTTGAATCCCATGAGCACTCACAAGTCAGACAAACTGATGTCTATCAGTCCTTAGCTCTAATTCCTTCTCCAGAAAACTTGATCTAAATATCAACACGATTTATCACCACACACTATTTCACTTCACCCAACCATTTGTGCCATACTTTAGGATTCATAAAGCCTATCTTGTACCTCCTTTGGTTCACTGAGTGCTTAAAAGGTGGTGATGTTCTGTGTGCATGTGTGTGTTCCATTGGGAGTTATTTCATGTTTGTGAAGTACTATTCAAGGTTGAAGAGAACAGCTCATTAGCAAATAGGTGGCCACCAAGATTTGAGGGTGGAAAATCCTTTTGGCTAAAAATAGGAATCTCCACTGGACTTTATTTTCCATCATTAGAGATTGATTATTTTAGAGTATAATGCAAATATTATTAGGATTGGGGTAATATTAATACTAGATAATAGACTAACTTAATTGTCATTAGGAAACCAATACCCCAAAAGACAGAAGTAAAGAAGCATGTTAGATCAGGAAGAGGAGAAAAAGAGATACAGATTCTAGAAAGTTACCCTGAGAGGCGAAGTGGTGATAGGGTTCTACCTGAAAGGGAGTGAAGGTCCTAGGTGTTGAGGGAGCATAGATCCAAAGTGAGAATAGACCAAAAGGTGGAAGAGGGTGATCAACTTCTGCCTACTATATACTTTTAGCTTAGTCCTGAGAGGTTACAAAAGATGAGAGTTTTACTAAGTAGAACTTAGTAAAGTAGAATTACAAAATTAAAGAGAGAATGATAGAAATCTGCCCTCAAGCAACATTCCTCTGTAATTACTAAAGTAATATATTAATGTATTAAATTTTCTTAAATACTTACTTATTTAATGAATCATGAGAAGGGACAATTTCCTGAACTGTAGGTAGATTTTTTCAGAGAGAAAGAAGAAAATTATTATTTGTTCTTATCCTTCACAAGCGACTTTTAAAACAGCAAATAACATATCTTATCAGGTTTTTATTCTCTGTTATTATTGCTTTTTTCAACCCTCCAGGGACCCCTCAGGAGTGTAAAATCTTGGACATTTCCTACCTGTCCAGCTTAATTTCTGGTCACTGTTCTTTACATATTTTGTGCTCCAGAGATGTACAATAACATGAAATTCCTGAAATATATCATGTTTTTCACACCTGAGGGCCTTTGTCCTTCCTTTGTCTGGAATTCTAGTATCCCTCTTTTAAACTTCTCATCCTTTAGGATTTGTTTATCTTATGTCACCTTTTCCAGAGATCCTTCCTTTAACTCTACCTAAGTATCCTCTGTTAATTCTGCTGTAGCACCTTGTAGAGACTTCTATTATAAGACTTACTGTGCTGTATTGTAATTAGGAGTTGACAGTGTCAGGCACATTGCAAGCACTCAATAGAATTTATTTGTTTAATGAATTTATTAATGTTTTTACTTGTTCAACTTGTCTGCACACCATTAGTATATTCCTACTCAAATACCATCTAAAATGTTTGTGTGCTATCTAGTTCTACAATTTTAGTAAATATTTTGAATAGTTATACTAAAGTCTTTAAAAAAATTTTTTAGTTGTCAATGGACCTTTATTTTATTTATTTATATGGGGTGCTGAGAAATGAATCCAGTGCCTCACACATGCTAGGCAAATGCTCTACCACTGAGCCACAATCACAGTCCCCCCAAGTCTTTATTTAGAACACATCCATAAGAATCCTGGGATGCCAATTATATGCATACATGGCAATGCATATATACCAATTATGTGCATACATGACTAAATGAAAATCTTAAACAAAACGATGCTCTGAATAATAAAGTAGTATTATTGATTAGGACCTAGTTCATAGTCAAGGTGATTCAGTATTTGTTTTTCTCCCAATAAATGTAAAGTATATTGTGAGTAATCAATAAATCCAAATAATCAGGACTGGATGTGTATCACAGTGATAGAGCACTTGCCTAGTGTTTGAGAGGCTCTAAGTTGATTCCTAGCACTGCACCAAATTTTTCAACACTCTTTTTTTTTTTTTTTTTTGGAACCAGGGATTGAACTCAGGGACACTCGGCCACTGAGCCACATCCCCAGCCCTATTTGTATTTTATTTAGAGACAGGGTCTCACTGAGGTGCTTAGGCCCTTGCTAAGTTGCTGAGGCTGGCTTTGAATTTGCGATCCTCCTGACTCAGCCTCCCAAGTCGCTTGGATTATAGGCGTGCGCCACCACGCCCAGCTTTTTTTGCAACACTTGAAAATATTCTACTTAAATTATATGTATCCTTGAGTTTCTTTGTGTATGAGTATATTTTTGTGAATGTTCAGTTTTGGAAAAGAAGGAGCTGGAATTAATAGTGTACAAAGTTGAGAAATGAAGTGTGAAAATAGAACTGTTGTGTTAGAATATGTCAAATAAATTCTTCGATAGTTTTCCCTAGGGAAAAGTTTAATCTCTTTGAGTGTAAGTTGGACTTAGCGACTTGCTTCTAATGAATGGCACATGGTGGAAGTGATGGTGTGCAACTTTTGAGACTAGGTCATAAAGTGTATTGTAGCTTCAGCCCCTTCTCTTGTATCTCTTGTTCTGGGGGAAGCAAGCTACTCTAGAAGCCCTATGGAGAGGTCTACATGGTGAGGAATTGAGACCTCCTGCCAATTTCCATTAGGGACTTGAGTCCTCTTGCCAAGAGTACTGTGAGTAAACCACCTTGGAAGTGAATCCTTCAGTTCCAGTCAAGTCTTCAGATGACTGCAACATACCTGGATGATATAGCTTAACTATATGTAACTTCATGAGAGACTCTGAATCCAAACCACCTAGCTAAGTTGCTCCCATATTTCTGACCACAGAAACTGATAATAAATATTTGTTTTTATAAGCTGCCAATTTGGGGGAATCTGTTATTCAGCAAAAGATTATCTAGTGAAACTCTTTAAAAAAAAGAACTCTAGTCAGGGACGGTGGCACACACCTGTAATCCCAGTGACATGGGAGGCTGAGACAGAAGGATTGCAAGAAGTTCAAAGCCAGCTTCAGCAAAAGCAAGGCACTAAGCAACTCAGTGAGACCCTATCTCTAAATAAATACAAAATAGGACTGGGGATGTGGCTCAGTAGTTGAGAGTCCCTAAGTTCAATCCCTGGTTCAAAACAAAAACAAAAACAAAAATGAAACAAAACAAACCCCCCCCCAAAAAAAAACAAAAGTCAAACAACTCTGATTTCCAACAATGTGGAGGATTAAATATCCTGAAGAGCCTAAATGTATAAAACCTATTAGAGACGCAATGGGAATTTCATGGAAATGCAACTGGAGAACTTCAATATACCTCCTCTTTGATTGCCGGACATATCTAATTGACATTAAGAAAAGACAATCTAGTACACAAAAAATTGAGTTTAGATATCAAATAATTGACTAATAGAATAAATATGATTTAATACTCATTTAGAGTCTTACATCTTTCAAAAAGAGAATATACATTTTTTAATCAGTTGTTGATGAACCTTTATTTATTTATTTGTATGTGGTGCTGAGAATTGAACCCAGTGCCTCACACACGCTAGGCAAGTGCTCTACCTACTGAGCCACAATCCCAGCCTCAAGAGAATATACATTTTTGGTTTGTTTATGGAACACATTAAAATATCAATCACAGGGCTGGAGTTGTGGTTCAGTGGTAGAGTGCTTGCCTAGCATGTGTGAGGCACTGGGTTTATCCTCAGCATCATATAAAAATAAATAAATAAAATAAAGGTACTGTGCCTATCTAAAACAAAACATATTTTCAAAAATGTCAATCACATATTTGGCCACAAGAAATCCTTAATAACTTCATGATGGTTGAGATTTACTGGCTATACTTCCTGAACCTAATTTCAAAAATGTGACCCGTAATACTAATTACTTAGTAATTAAAGAAACTATTGTGGGTAACTCTTAGACCAAGAGGGAATTTAAAAGGAGAAAATACAACCTACCTATATGAGAATATGTTAAATAACTATGGAAAAAAAACAGAAGTTGTTCCTCCAGGTGTTGGTGCAAAGTATTCTTTCATTGCTTCTCCCACGAGTTCCAGACCAGTTTCTATAACTGCCTATATGATTGTTCCACTTATGTGTCCTACTTGGATGCCCACAGGCACCTCAAGCTCAATGTATTTAAAGTTGAACTAAATCTTTTCTTTCCAACTTATTTCTCTTTCTGTATTATCTAATGAATGGCACTATCTTCACTATCCATTTAGTTGCCCAGTCTAGAATTCTGAAAGTTGTCTTTAATTCCTTCATCTCCCTATTCAACTGGTAACCAAGTTATCCATTCATTCCCTGTAGTCATACCTGTGCCTAGCTCTCCAGTCTCACTGCCATTGCCTTCATTGAGGACATAATTCTTTTCTTTAAATATATTGTTTGTTGTCAATGGATCTTTTATTTTATTTATTTATGTGTCGTGCTGAGTATTGAACCCAGGGCCTCAGACATGCCAGGCAAGTGCTCTACCACTCAGTCACAACTCCAGCCCCGAGGACATATTTCTTGCCTTGACTATTTGTAATAGCCTCTTTTTGTGGGGAGGAGGGTAAATCAGGGATTGAACTCAGGCCACTGAGCCACATCCTGAGTCCTATTTTGTATTTTATTTAGAGACAGGGTCTCACTGAATTGCTTAGGTCCTTGCTTTTGCTGAGGCTGGCTTTGAACTTGTGATCCTCCTGCCTCAGCCTCCTGAACTGCTGGGCTTACAGGCATGTGCCATAGAGCCCAGCTGTAATAGCCTCTTTAATGGTGATAAGAAGCAGCATGGTATTAAGATCCAATGTGTCCAATTCAATCAATCTGTGTTGAAACTCTGACTTTGCCATATACAATGTGACTCTGGTAAGATAATTTACCATTCTGAGATTTAATTTACTTTTGTGTAGAATGGTAGATAAAAATATTACTGACCTCATTAAGTTATTGGAAGGTTTAACTGACAGAATATAAAGGATTTAGCATAGTATCTAGTACATAGGTAAGTATTGCCATTATTATTTTTGTTGTTTCTTTGACTCCAGTTTCTTTATTTCTAATTCCACTTTCCCTCTTTTGCAATGGCAAATTCTGACCATTTTATGTCCCTGCTGATATTCTTCAATAGCTGTCCTTAGATAATAGGATAAAAGGCAAATGTTTGTCATGACCTACCAGAATCTTAATGATCCAATTCTTGTCTACCAGTCAAGCTTCATCTTCCACAACTTTCTACCTTGAACTTTTTGCCAAAGCAATTCTTTCCTGGAAGGTTATCTCTACCATTTTTCTGTGTAGAAAATTCTTTCTCATCTTTCAAGTCTCAGTTCAATTGTGGCCTCTTCAGCAAAACTTCCCATATTTCCCTATACTTCCACTGGACTTTATACATACCTCAATTATATACTCATTATATTGGTTTGTGATTATTGACATGACTGTTCCCCTCTAAACTGTAAAATCCAAATGCAGAGACCATGGTTTTATTACTTTGTATGTTCAATAATTAGCACAGTGCCTGGTATGTAGCAGAAACTCAATAAATGTCACTTGAATGAATGAGTTAGTGGATTGGGGGATTTATTTAATAACTATTGCTAATGTTTACCTTGATCATGGGTGACACTTGGTTTCTTGGTCTTTTTTTCATTCAAATCATCATTTGTCACCTATGTATGGCATACAAAAACATAAACAATGAAACAAAATCCCCCCCAAAGAATTTTTAAAGGATTTGATCAATGACTGTTTTTCACATTAAAGATCCAGAAATTGAAGAAAATGTTTTAATAAGTTATTTAAAAGTCTATTCGGAATAAATACACATGCCTTATTATGGGTCATATTACATATATTATTATTGAAGAACTCAAGGTAACTGAAAAAATGTACTGATCAGCGTGGAAAGCAATCACTGAACAGCTAAAAAGAGTATGTGTGGTTTTTGAATGATGCTAACCATAGAAGAACTGTATTTAGAGAGCTGAAAGGCAGACATCAGGTTCTCTGCATACTTGGAATGTGACTCTTTGACTTGACCAAGAACTATACTGGCTTGGGTAATTATATGGGGAGATAAATCCAACAAAGGAGACCTTGTTTTTTTTCCAGGTCTGAGAGTTGAACACTCAGAAATTCATTTCCTGACACCAATGGGATGGGAGAAACAAGTTGAAAAAGAGTAACATTCTATTTTAATAAAATAATTAATGCTATTTTTCAAAATAAATGAGATATTTGTGACCATTTGATGTACATCATATTGTCCGACATATTTCAAAGTCTTTTAAAAACTGGTGATCTAAATTTATTTATTGACTTTTTTTGTAAAGTATGTAGTATTACTATTGTCATCCATGTTATACTGAGGGACACTTTTTTTCTAGTAAAAATTTAATTTCTTATATGTAATTGCTAAACTATCTCAAAGTAGTTAAGTTTCTTTCTTTATATACCAAGCATTGTGATTATAGATGTTGACATAGTAGCATACTGCCCACACACAGTAGGGGTTTCATCAATGTTTGTACATTGAAGCTTATTATGTCTGACACATGACATTGTAGCCATTATATATGTGTTTCTGTCATTTACTAGGCATTTAACGTAGATTATAGCAAACAATGCCACTTTCTACCTTAGTTATGTAGAATTCATTTGTGAAGACCTCAGTAAGTTTTCTGCACGATGCATCTCTCTTAAGTGATGTTAATTTTTAGAGCAGCAGAAGTATTTAATGTAGCACTAACAGAGCAAAGGATGTGATGTGCATTTAATTTCTATAACAACAAACTGGAAGCCACCAGTGACAATCTATGCTGTGACCAGAGGCTACACTGTGAATATCTGCTGTTACCTTTACAACATTAGATGGCTGGGCACTGGTGACAAAGGGGACAGAGTAAGACAATATGGCTGTCTCTGCACACCCATTAGCACTTGAAGAGTAGTGATTCATATTCAATTTGATGCTTCCTTTGCAGGGAACATGTACCTTGAAGTCTGGTAGACCACCAGTTAGGAAGCATATAACATAAGGGTTATTAAGTGGGAACACTTAAGTTACTTCTGATGATTACTATTATGAATTAAGGCAAATATAATATTCAAGTTTTGGATCTAACAAGTTTAAAATCTCAGGCTCATTAATTTTCTTTTGCCAGCTGACGAACTTACTGGTATTGCCAACATTTGCTGTATGGCAACATGAACATAACTGATAGCTATGAATATCAGTAGAATAAAGTAGCCCAAGACTGTTACTGAGGTTCACATTTTAATTTTTAAAAAATCTTACTATTGAATGGTTAATTACAGGGAATAAGGCTATTTTAAATTGTCATTTAATGAATGAAAATTTTATAACAATGTTAATCATAAATTCATACCTTATTTGTTCTGTCTGCATCTGGTACAAAATAAATACTACTTACCTCTTGTTTTGGAACATCTGGTAAAGATTGTCTGGAGGTAGATGTTGTTTTAGCAGAAACAACTGGAGAAAGAACCACAGCACTTTTTAGTCCTGGGGGAGAGAAGAGGTACTGTTAATTATGAGAAAATGATATAGTTCTCTTTGCTGTGTAGACATTATACCTAGAATTATCATAGTCAATAATGTATTTATTTATGCTAGTTGAAGCAGATCCAAGATGAGATGACTTCATGACTTTTTGAATTCTTCAACCTGTAAAATTCCACTAGCCACCACTGCCTTAAGAATAAGCCTAGTATTTTATGTTTTTTGAGGCTATTGTGAATGGGATAGTTTTCCTAATTTTGCTTTCAGAGGATTTATCAATACTTGGGAATCAATCTAACAAAAGAGGTGAAAGACCTATACAATGAGAACTACAGAACACTAAAGAAAGAAATTAAAGAGAATCTGTGAAGATGGAAAGATCTCCCATGTTCTTGGATAGGCAGAATTACTATTGTCAAAATGGTCATACTACCAAAAGCGCTATACAAATTCAATGCAATTCCAATTTAAATCCCAATGACGAACCTCATAGAAATAGAGCAAGCAATCATGAAATTCATTTGGAGGAATAAGAGACCCAGAATAGCTAAAGTAATTCTTAGCAAGAAGAGCGAAGCAGGGGGTATCACAATACCAGACCTTCAACTGTACTACAGAGCAATAGTGACAAAAACAGCATGGTATTGGCACCAAAATAGACAGGTAGATCAATGGTACAGAATAGAGGACACAGAGACAAACCCAAATAAGTACAGGTATCTCATACTTGACAAAGGAGGCAAAAACATGCAATGGAGAAAAGACAGCCTCTTCAACAAATGGTGCTGGGAAAACTGGAAATCCATATGCAGCAAATTGAAACTAAACCCATATCTCTCACCCTGTACAAAACTCAACTCAAAATGAATCAAGGACCTAGAAATTAGACCAGAGACTCTGCACCTAATAGAAGAAAAAATAGGTCCAAATCTTCATTATGTTGTCATACGACCAGATTTCCTTAACATGACTCCCAAAGCACAATAAGTAAAGGCAGGAATCAATAATTGGGATAGATTCAAACTAAAAAGGTTTTTCTCAGCAAAGGAAACAGTCATCAATGTGAACACAGAGCCTACAGAGTGGGAGAAAATCTTTGCCATGCACACTTCAGATAGAGCACTAATCTCCAGAATCTACAAAGTGCTCAAAAATCTTTACACCAAGAATACTAATAACCCAATCAATAAATGGCCAAGGAAATGAACAGACACTTTACAGAAGAAGATCTACAAGCAATCAATAGATTTATGAAAAAATGTTCAACATCCCTAGTTATAAGAGAAATGCAAATCAAAACCACCTTAAGATTTCATCTTACCCCAATTAGAATGCCTTTTATCAAGAATACAGGCAACAACAGGTGTTGGCAAGGATGTGGGGGAAAAGGGTACACTCATACATTGCTGGTGGGATTGCAAGTTGGTGCAGCCACTCTGGAAAGCAGTGTGGAGATGCCTTAGAAAACGTGGAATGGATCCACCATTTGACCCAGCTATCCCACTCCTTGGCCTATACCCAAAGGACTTAAAATCAGATTACTACAGTGATGCAGCCACATCCATGTTCATAGCTGCTCAATTCACAATAGCTAGATTGTGGAACCAACCTAGATGCCCTTCAATAGATGAATGGATAAAGAAACTGTGGTATATATAAACAATGGAATATTACTCAGCCATAAAGAAGAATAAAATTATGGCATTTGCAGGTAAGTGGATGGAATTGGAGACTGTCATGCTAAGTGAGATTCACCAATCCCCGAAATACAAGGGCTGAATGATCTCTCTGATAAGTGAATGATGATGCATAATGCGGGGTGGAAGGGTGGCAAGAATGGAGGAAGGATGGATTACATAGAGGGAAGGGGTGGTGGGGTCCGGATGTGGGGGTAAGAATAATGACTGAATGAGATGGACATCATTGCCCTGTGTACATGTATGAATGCACAGATGGTGTGACTCTACCTTGTGTACAACCAGAAAAACAACAGCTGTACTCCATTTGTGTTCAATGAATCAACATAAATGAATTAAAAAAAGAACAAGCCTGAACTCCCTAATCTCTGATCCTTACTTCCTTTACCAGGTTAATACCTTTACCCCTACTACCAGAATGAGCTGTTTTTCACTTTATTCTACATGACAGTAGAGTATATTTGGACATATTATGCATGCACAGAGTATAACTTAATCTAATTAGGATCTCATTCTTGTGGTTGTACATGATGTGTAGTTTCACTGTTGTATATGCATATATGAACATAGGAAATTTATGTCTGATTCATTGTACTTTCTTTTCTATTCCTATACCCCTTCCCTTCCCTTCATTCCCCTTTGTCTAACCCACTGAAATTCTATTCTCACCCCTGACTTGCTTGTTGTGTGTTAGCATCCACATATCAGAGAGAACATTAGGCCTTTGGTTTTTTGGGATTGGTTTGTTTCCCTTAGCATGGTAAGGGATTTCCATCCATTTACTGGCATAGGTCATAAAGTCATTCTTTTTATGGTCAAGTAATATTCCATTGTGTATGTATATCACATTTTCTTTATCCATTCATCTGTTGAAGGGCACCTAGGTTGGTTCCATAGCTTAGCTGTTGGGAAACACTGAAGACTTCAAGTTGAGTAATTATATAACCAAAGCTGTCTTTCCGGAAGATTACGTTCACAGTAACATATGGGATAGGTAAAAAGAAAGAAGAAGAGATTGGGGGCAATTTATTGCAATAATTATGGACAGGTTGACATGAATAGGAAGGAAAAGGAGGTTATGAGAGAGTTTAAGGAGTATATTAGAATGTGGAACTTTGGGATGTAGAATATAAGCAATAGGAAAAAGTCAAAGATAAGTCCAGTTTTGTGCCTGGATAAAAATGGGAGGAACAAAGAACAGGGATTGGGTTGACCGGGAGATGATACAAGTGGCTTTGTTTATATTAGATTTGAGGGGCTTGCTGGCCACTTACTTGATGTCCTAGTGTTCTTGGTAGGTGAGTGAGTGAGTGTGTGTGTGTGTGTAGAATATACGTGGTAATACATGGGAAGATTTTGCAGAAACTGGTAGGGACTTAACTGAACTCTAGTCCAGCCCAGGGGAAATGGAAAACAGCATTCATTTATATGTCTGGGGAGAAAGGATGACAGTAGAGGGTTCTCTGCACTGGAACTCCTAAATCACAGTGTCATATGGCAAGAACTTACTTTACCTATCAGTGTGGGCAGCCACAGTAGAGACACTAACTTCCTTTCACTTTGCAACCCCAAAGGACCTATTCATCCACGAATTACTAAACAAATGTAAAATAGTAGCATTTATAATTATGAATAACTTAAAAATATTCTTGTACAAAATAAGCACAGATTTTATAATCAGGAAAAAGCATAACTTGAAAAACCATATAAAAAAACTAAGTATTTAACTGAAAAAATAACAAGTTATGAATATTGTCCATTTTCTTACCTTTATCATTTAAAGAATATGATGTTATAGTTGTTTCTGTATCATCCTGTATGATTTAACATTCAAGAAAAAAACATTAAGGTAATTAAGCTTCTAAAAGAGTCTTTTGTCTACTCTAAAGCAATCAAATTATTACAGTGCCCTCTCCCCAATCCTTATCTCTCTCCTGAGCACTGAGCTCAATGCTAACACATACTATCAACCTTCTTCTCATAACACTTATGGGTTATCTTAACTAGTTAGATCTAAACTAGTTCAAAATGAAACCCTATATCTATGTGCCCAATCTTTCCAAACTTGCTTCTCCTTCTCTATTCCACATTTTGGTTAAAAGCATGATAATTCACCCATTGATCCAATCTAGATAGCTTAGAGTTGTTCTAAGTATTTCAGATGACAATTCAATATAATGTAATACTTATTGAGTAAAATGCATGGACATGAAATGTGATACATAATTCCTGATGTAAATAAGATTATCACCCAGGACAGACAAATATGATAAAGTTTATGTATATGTATATATATATATACATATATATATATATAGTCTGAGAGAGAAGTAAGCCTGGACACTATAAAAGCACAGAGAAACATTTTTCATTCATGTAAAGCTATACACAAAAATTGAATCAATATCATCATTACCATCATCTTCTCTCTAACTCTAGATCCATACATCTATTGCATAAACAATTCCTGACACCGTCTAATTCTGAAATATCTTCAATCTGTGGTCTCTTGTTTACCCTCAGAGCCTCTGCCTTTGTTTGGGCCCTTACATTACATTTTTTGGGTACTGGGGATTGAACCCAGAGGCACTTTAACATTGAGCTACAACCCCAGCCCTTTTTATTTTGAGATAGGGTTTCACTAAGTTGCTTAGGGTCTTGCTAAATTGCTGAGACTGGCCTTGAACTTGCAATCCTCCTGCATCAGCCTCCTGAGTGTCTGGGGTTACACATGTGCACATGGTACCTGGCTAAGCACTTATATTTTTATCTGGACTCTTCAAGTAGACTTCAAACTATCTTTTCTCTAATCTTTTCTCTCTACCATTCATTTCACACGCTGAAATTAGATTATCTTTTTAGAATCCAAACCGTTCATTTTTGGGGATACTGGGGATTTAACCTAGTGGTGCTTTACCAATGGGCCACATCCCCAGTCCTTTTAATTTTTATTTTGAGATAGGGTCTCACTAAGTTATTAAGGACCTTGCTAAATCGTTAAGGCTGGTCTTGAACTTGTCATCCTCCTGTCTCAGTCTCCTGAGTCCCTGGGTTTGCAGGGATGCACCACCACACCCAGAAAATTATTCTTTTTTTGCATCCCCAATAAAAAACCTTCAATGGCTCCCTGTTACTGAGGGGATAAACACATATTTCAGGAAGGTATATAAAGAAGGCTCTGGCCTCAATTTACCTTTTCAGCCTCATCTCCTGCACTTCCCTGGCTATGGTGGATAACACCTCCATGTTTTCCCTTGTACTTTCATTTCTGTCTGCAATATTGCCTCATTATATCCTCACATGTATTCATCTGAAAAGTTCAAGACTGACATTTTAAGAATTAATTTGATTAAAATTTCCTTTCATAAAGTCTTTTTAGACTTTTTTAGGCAGGACTACTCTCTGAAGTGCTCCCAGAATATTTTGTATAAAACTCTCCTCTCATTAATTACAACGACTTTTGTTTATATGTAACTTATTCTTAGATGGTGACTATGCCTTTCCATCTTTGTATGCTATGTCACTCACATTTTTCCTTTTCTTTCAAGCTTAGACAGGATCTTGCCTACAGTAGGTTCTCAATAAATGTTAGCTATCATCATTTTCATCATCATCAATCATCATAATCATCAAGTGTTTAGTTTCATTTCTGCTAAACTTGCACGGTACATACATCACGAAACTGACTTAGCACCTTTGCCAGGAAGAGGGTTAAGACCCTGTGATCTTTAAACCAGAAAGTACCAAGCCAGGGGCTATTCATCAAAATAAAAAATGAGAAAAATTGATTAAATATATGTGAATCATATAACTTTTTACCTTTTGTTCTGTTGTGTTATCCTGTACATCCTCCTCAGGACCCAATGAGGTTGTTGCTTTTTTAACAGAAACCTTGTTATTGCATGGAAAATGGTGAACTGATTCTAAAAGTAAATGAAAGGGAAAATACATAATTTGTAAATGACTTTATTGAATTATAAGTGAAATAACCTGCACATATTTAAAATTCAAAATTTTTTCAGTATTAATACATGTATAAGACCATGAAATCATTACCACAGGCAAGATAACAAGCATTTCCATCACGCCCCAAATTTTAAAATGCTCCTATATGATTCATACCTCTTTCTACCTCTGTATCCCAGGTAACCACTAATCATTCTGTTGTTATATATCGATTTCCATTTCCAAGAATTTTACATAAATGGAATAAAATAGGATCTACTCTTTTTGCCTGATTTCTTTTATTTAGCATTTTTTTTGAGATTCATCAACATTGATGCCTATATTAGTAGTTCATTCCTTTTTACATACATTATGTATGTACGCAGTTTATCCATTTACCTATTGAAGGGAATTTGGGTTGTTTCCAGTTTGGGGCTATTATAAGTAGTGCTGTTATCAACACTGGAATACAAGTCTATGTGGACATATATTTTTGCTTCTTTTGGGTACATACCTTTTCAAATGGCTGAATCACAGGGTAGATACTAGTTTAAGTTAAGTTGCCAAGCTGTTTCCACAGCTTTTACATTCCCACCAATAGTGTAGGGAAGTTCTAGTTGTTCTAGGTCTTGAAAATACTTGGTATGATTTGTTATTTAAATTCTAGTCATTTTAGTAGGAATGTAGTGATATCTTCCTGAGTTAATTTGCATTTCCCTAATAACTTACACTGTTGAACAGATTTTCATGTGCTTATTTCCTATCTTATGTCTTCTTCAGCAAAATGTCTGTTCATGCCTTTTGCCCATTTTATTAGGTTGTCATATGATATATATTGTCTATATTTTATATTTTACCTCTTTTTACAATGAACATGCCTTCAACATATAGGACCCATGTCTTTCTGTGCTTGCATTTTGGGCTTGACAGATGTAAACATACATTATGGAACAGGACTATTGTTTCAGAAAATTTATATAATTATTTTCTCATTTTTGACTTATTAAGTACATTTTGCCCTTGTCTTCTGTAGACATCTGTTGTTTTGGCTTGGAGACAGGGGTGAAGGATTGAATTTGTAACATGAAAAATACCATGATAAATATCAAGGTAGCATTCAATACCTGACATCTAAAAATAGGATGACATAGGGGACAGTATGCCTTGGGAGCCATGTAAGTGTCTCTAGAATTTTTATAAATTTTATCTTCCTTCTTGTATAGCAAAACTGGAAAACTTAGCTCAGAAAATTCTCCTGTACTGTTGTGGTTTGGGTCTTAAATGTTCCCCCCAAAGCTCATGTATTGAAAACCTGCTCCTCAGTTAATGGCATTATTATGTGGTGGAAACTTCAGGAATTGGGGCCTAGCTGTTGGAAGTTAGGTCATTGGGGACATGTCCATGAGGACATATTGGGACCTTGGATCATTCTTTTCTCTCTTTTTGCTTCTCAGCTGCTATGAGATAAGTAGTTTCCTTCACCATGAATTCCTGCTATGATGTACTTCCTGACCAAAGTGCTGGGGCCAAGTGACCATGGACTGCAACCTTGAAATATTCAGCCATAATAAATCTTCCATCTTTTAAATTTGTTTATCTCAGGTATTTTGTCACAGCTATGGAAAGCTGGCTAACACATGTAGTGTACTGGAGATACCCTTGCTCACCATAAGAATTATCTGGGGTTAGAAAGAAGGGGGATATGACTTAGGGAAAATTACCAAAGAAATGTCACTTTTTTTAGTGACACAAATGTGGTCAGCAAATGGAGGGGTGTTTGGACAGAGAGGTTGGAGAGCAAAGAAAAAAGAATGGCTTCCTACATGGCTTATGCTGGGTTTTGTTTATCTTAGATAAGCGAAGTTAACTAGGAGAGTAAACAAGAAGTACTACTGCTCCACTCTCCATTTAAGGACTCTAGAAAAATATCTGTTAGGTTCCCCCCACCCTTGTTTCCTTTTGCTTATTTAATTTTTTGTGGTCAGGCACAGCAAATTTCTCTGAAGTGTTGCTTTCTTAAGCTATTCTTGGCTCCCAGGTGGTGCTATTGACACTTAGAGGAGTAAAAGCACAAGCCATATTTCTTGTCCCAGACATCTGAACACCATCTTTGGGGAAGAAGTAGAGAGATGGAGAGGCTCCCTGAAAGTCTGAGCAATTTGGGGGGCCCCAAAATTTAGAATTTAGAGGACTATTCTCGAGAAATCAATAACTGAGTCAGAAAACAAAATGAAGAAAGACTCTTAAATGAAGTAAATAGTGCTAGTTCTCCGTATGTTGAAGAAGCCTCCTTGAGAAGTAGGCTGAAATGTCAAAATGACAAAAATAGCTGCTACTCAGTTGAACTATTATAAAATGAACAGGGGAACAAGAGTGGGCAACACTCTACAGCTGCCGAAAAATATGTGGCAGAATAAAATATTTCTGCTGCCAGTGAAGTGACATAAGTTATCACAGGTCTAAAAGGCCAAAATCAAAGGAAGGACAGGATTTTGAGGAAGAGCATTAGCAGAGGTCTCACCAGGACCCTAGGGCCAAAACCTTCAGAAATAGCAATAGCACTTCCATTCAGTAATGCGTAAGGATGGTTCTCTAGCTGGAACAAATGAGATGTAGATACAAACCTCCCTAGAAAGGCAGAACTGCTGAGCAAGGGGTGGTAACAACAGCTAGTGTATCACAGGCTGAAGTGCCTCAGGATCTTATTGAGAATTGAAAAGTATAGGGACAAGATCCGGATCAGGGGCCGTGGGAAAGTCAGGGTTCTGAACTGTGCTTGGAGAGTTGTCAGCTGCAAGATGTGGGCTACCCTGCTCTTGGGAGTGTGGAGAGAATGACACTAACTAGGAAACCTAATACAGATGGCAATAGACACTGTAACACTATTGGTAGGCATTACTCAAAGTCCATTTATGTGCATAATTAGCAAGAGAGGCCATTGCTAAACCCAGTATTTCCACAAATTACCAATTTCTAACAATAACATTTAAATTACGTTTTTGTTCCTGAGGTCCTTGGGATATTTTCTGGTCACTGGCAGCATAATTCATTTTCTTCATCTTTGGAGCAGAAGCTTTAAAAAATGAGATATTTATTTTCAATAGTGTAAATAACAATTATCTCAGATCGACTCTATCATTTTATGCCCAATAAGAGGATAACCATGTGTCAATCTATGTATGGGGTTGTGGGAGGAATTGGAGAAGACAGGCAGCAGTTCTCTGTGGGAAGAAATTTTGTCCTCCAGGGGACATTGGGAAATATCTGGAGTCATTTATGATTGTCACAAAGAGGGCAAGGTTGTTCCTGGCATGGGTAGAGGCCAGAGATGCCACTAAATATTCTATTATGCACAGGATGCCCACCACAAACAAAGGATTATGTGGAACCAAGTGTGGTCAGTGCCAAGGTTGACATCTCAAATATAGAGATGTGATGGGGAAGAAGGACAATGGCATTTATAATATTCTGTGTACTTAAGGCTATAATTTAGTTCAAACTAGACATAGTTCTGTTCTGGGAGAAGGGGAAAACTATATCCTACTCAATAGGAGTATGTTTTTTTAATCTGTACAGGATGTAGACCAGCATGATGACTATGTTAGAGACCCTTCAGGCCAGAGTGGCAATGATGACTTTTTTGGTTGTGCCGCATAAGCCTGGCAGAAGCAACCATATACAGAGACCTCACCTGGAGGGAAAGGTGATTACAGCTCCTGTTTATAGCCATTTAGACAGATTAAAAGAATTCCAGACTGCATGTGTGCTAACTGGGTTTTCACTAGAGTTATAAGGTAGGCATTACTTGGAGTCTGTATGATGCAAGATGGCAGCCTTATTAGAGTGGTATGTGTCAGTTTCATATGTGAAAAAGACATCCTCATCCTTGTGTTGCCTCTGTAATTTTGTGAACTTAAATTCTTTTATATTTTCTATTTGAAAAAGGATTTGAGGTGGCCACACTATAAGATTCCTACCTGTAACCTTTCTACTTGAGGTAAAAGTTAACATTTGTGAATGGAGGGGCAATATTACTGCTAAAGTGATTTATCAGCTCAGGGGCAGAATGCCCAACACCTCATTGTTTCATTGAACTGAATAATAAGCTTTTAAAATTTTATTCTGTTTTCTTTTTCATATTGTCTACTCGTACTAGCTCTTTTAAATTTTGTTTTGCCAAAATACAGCCTAGTGTCATGTATATCCAAAAAGAACAAATAAAAAGTAAAACTTTTTTTCCACATTCTCTCATTTAAACATACTCTTCTGCTTTCCTTATAAAATGTTTTTCTTTTTTATCCCTTCCCCTCCCTTTCTTCCCTCCCTATCTTTCTCTCTCTCACTTTATTCTTTTATATTTTCTGTGCTATATTTTTTATTGGTTCCCCTTCTTATACCTTATTTTGCTCTCTTCTGCTTTCATTATTTTCTGCAGCAGCAATTCTCGATTCTTCTTTCTTCAACATCTTACTTCATTTTTTCCCCTCTTTGTCTGTCTGCCTCTAATTTATTATTAGTCCCTTTTAAAAATCATTTTTCTTCATTTTATGTAGTATTCTTAACAATCTTCCTCTTTTAAACTTTTCTCTTTTGTCCTCCATTTCTGTCTTTCATTTTCTTTCTCTCTTCATCTTCTTTTTATGCACTATTTATTTATTTGTTACTGGGGATTGAACCCAGGGGCACTTTTCCATTGAGCTACATCTCCAGTCCTTTTTATTTTTTTATTTTGAGACAGGGTCTTGATAAGTTGCTGAGGCTGGCCTTGAACTTGTGATCTCCTGCCTCAGCCTCCTGAGCTGCTGGGATTGCAGTCATGTGCCAGTGAACTTTATTCTTAATGACCCATTCTTGCTTGTGAAACTTCTTACTTTCATTCTCTTATTTTGCCCTCTTTATTTTCTTATCAACTAGACCATTTTAAAACATCTTCCCCTTAGTTTTTCTTCATTTTATATTCCTTCCAACCTTCAGTCTTTCCTTCCCTTACTCCTTTCTCTATATCTTTTCCTTACTGCTTCTGTTTCCTCCTTGCCTTCCTAATTTCTTTCTTTTCTTCCTGACCAAACCTACATTTCCTATTTCTTTCACCCTGTATTCACTGGCACATTTAAAAAACATTTTTCACTTCTTCTCTTCTTTTTCTCTTCCTCTTTCCTATGGGGTTCTTTTTTTTTTTTTTAAAGCAGTTTGTTCATATGCTCTCTGTCTCTCTAATAACTCTTTCCCCTTCCTCCCTCCCTTCCTTTAAATTTATCTTATTTTACTTAAAATTTTTACTTCTTCCTTGTAGATCTTTCTTTTCCTATTGTCCACAATTGTACATAATTTTTAGACTAGCTCTTCCACCTTATTCTCTTCTGTTCTTTAATGCTTCTTTTCTACAGACTCATTATCTTAAACTTTTCTTTCCACTTTTTCCTTCCTTTATTGCATTTTCTGTATCTTTTCTCACTAAATTTCATTTTCTTTCTTTTCCTTCCCCCTTCTATCCCATTTTACCTTTCTTTTCTATTTTTTTTGTTTCTCTATTCAAATCCTGCCCTCCCTACCCTCTTCCTTTATTCATTTCTTCTTTTCTTCCTCTGGCCCCATTCTTTCCTCCTATTCTTCTCTCCCTCTCCCATCTCTCTCTCTCTTTCTCTCTCTCTCTCTCTCTCTCTTTCTCTCTCCCTCTCTTTCTCCCACTCTTTTTCTCTCTCCTTTTGGTACCAGGGTTTGAAATCAGGGGTATCGATTAGTGGATGAAGACTTTCTAAAGTTTTTGTCCCTTGCTCCAAGTCGTGTGTCCAACTAGTGCCTCAAGATGGATAACAAGGGGTGTTTAAAAATTGTTCAATGAAGACTGTCTGAGGAAACTGAGCATCCAGCTGAAGAAAGATTGCTAGAAGACACAGAAAGATCAGATAGTTACTGCAGCTTCAAAAGTCAGAATGTTGGTTCAGGGGAAGTAGACGATTTCCAGCTGACACAAAAAGGGTTATTCCAATTAGAAGTTGCTGAAATTTTGGGTGGGATTTGAGCAAAAGGAAGAAGTCCATTGGTCAGCAGATGTCAAAAAGTGGAAAGAAATATTAACTGGCCACAGATTTCCTATATGAACTAGTTACATTGCATGCCTGATAGAGTTAAATGCTGGTCATTTGATTCAAAACAGATCATTCTCATGTTGAATATACCAGATGTTTTCTACACTGGACACATTTACTAGCCTATTCCCAAGCTACTTTAAAAGGGAAGTTATCCCCATCAGCATTGGCCATACATACCCTTGTGTCTGCTAAGGCCCTGGGCGTGCGCTTCCTCCTGGTGGCTGTAGGTGGCGGTGCGGGGCGCCCAGGAGATGCCACTAGGTGGTCTTGGGGCCCACCCAACACTGTGGCTGCCCTGCCTGGCAAATTATTAGGGACTTTTCTTTAGCAATCATACTGCTGCTCTCGCCAACTGGTAAGAGGATCTCAGTGGTGAGGACGGGATTGCAAAAATGTGCCCACACTTTTGGAAGGGCATTTTGTGGTGGGAGAGCCTGAGAGGAAGCTTTTTGGGATCACAGCAGAGCTGTACCTGGCTTCTTACATTTGTGTCTATCTATCTGTCTATATCTATCATCTATCTATCATCAATCATCTATCATCTCTATCTACCTGCTAACGTACCTACCAGCTATATCTTTATTCAGCGATCAATCAACTATCTTTCCATTTCATTTTTTTTCTGTTTTTCCTCACTCTTACTTTTCAAATCTGTTCCTCACTGCATAATGGCATTTGATTTTATTGGCTTTCCCTCTCACATTCCCTTTCTTTATCTTTGCTCCATACTGACTTACGAACATCTTTCTAAACGTCTTTGTAAACGTCTTTCCTTCTTTCTAAATTATTCATTCTTTATCCCTTTTTCATTCTCACTTTTACTCTTTCCTTTTTGTACTTTCATTGGTTTCTTTTTTTGGAGCTTATTTTGTTCTATGTTTCTTGCTTCCATTATTTTTTGCAGTGGCATTTCATATTGACTTCCTTGTTAAACATTTCATTTTTCCCCATCTTTTCTCCTTTCTCTAATGCTATCATTTTAGAATTTTTAAATTAATTTATTATAGGTATACATAACAGTAGAATCCATTTTGGCATACTTATAAAAGCATGGGATATATTTTGCTCTAATTTTGTCTCTAACACTTCCCCTTTCCCTTACCTCTTCCCTCCCCTATTCCTTTTCCTCCACTTTACTAATGGTATTACTTTTAATCTTTCTTAATTGCTCCTTTTAAAAAAATCATCTTTCTAGTTTATTATTGACCCTTCCTTTAAAAACTTTTTCTCTTTTGTGTAAAGTCTTCTTTTTTTTTGTCAATGGATCTTTATTTTATTTATTCATATGTGGTGCTGAGGATGGAACCCAGTGCCTCATGCATGCTAGGCAAATACTCTACCAGTGAGCAACAATGCCACCCCCTGTATAAGGTCTTCTTACAGGCATTTAATTTTAAACTTCTCTCTCTTTTGGTCTTTCTGTTTATTTCTGTCTTTCCCCTTCAAAAATCTCTCAATATCTTCCTCTCTCTTTCATATCTTTTTAGTATACTTTATTCTTACTTCCTCCTTCCTGCTTGTGTATGCTCCTCCTCTCCTTCTTTTTATATATCCCTTTCCTCTTCTTTCCATCTTCTTTGAATCTTTTCCTTCCTCCTTCCCTTTCCTTCCTTCTTTATTCTTTCTTTTTATTAACCTTCATTCTCATGTTTTTAATTCATTTTACTTTTTATTAACTAGTCATTTTAAAAAATCTTACCTATTTTTTCATTTCTTAATCCTTCCTGCCTTTTGTTCATTCTTTCCCTTTTTCTTTTTCTTACTGCCTTTATTTCTATTTCTCCTTTGTTTCTGTCTGCATGCCTACCTGTCCACCTGCTGAACTGCCTTCTTTTCTTCTTTCCTTCTGCCTTCTTCCCTCCTGTCTTTCTATACTATAGTCCCTTGTTGCTCTCTGTTTACTGGCCCCCTTTAAAACTGTTTTTCATTTCCTTTTTTAAAACTATCTTTTATATACTTTTTATAGTGTTCTTTTGAAAATCAATTTTCTTTTTTTCTTTTTCTTTTTCTTTTTTGGAAGCAGGGATTGAACTCAGGGACACTCGGCCACTGAGCCACATCCCCAGCCCTATTTTGTGTATTATTTAGAGACAGGGTCTCACTGAGTTGCTTAGGGCCTCACTAAGTTGCTGAGGCTGACTTTGAACTCGCAATCCTCCTGACTCAGCCTCCCAAGTCACTTGGATCACAGGTGTGTGCCACCGCGCCCGGCTTGAAAATCAATTTTCTTTTCTCCTTCTCTGTTTCTATTTATTCCTACTTCCCTTCCTATATGGTTGTCATCCATTCAGCTGTTTTGTAATATTCTGACTAACTTTTCCTGTGGATCTCTGTCTTTCCTTGCCGTGCACTTTTACTTTTCTTACTAGCCTCACTGGTCCAAATCCTTCTCTTTGTCTCCCTCTCACATTCTATCTTTCCTTTAAAATTTTACTTTTCTTCAGATTCATCACTTTAAACTTTTCTCTCCACCACTTCCTTTCTTCTTTCCCTTATTGCTTTTTCCTATGTTTTTCCCCCATTTCATTCTCTCTCAATATGCCTGCATTCCTTCCTTCATTTCTTCCTCCTTCTCCCTTTCTTCTTTTCATGGCCATTCCTATCTTCCCTATTTGTTTTCTTCCATTCTCCTATTTTTTTGCTAGTTCTTTTAAAAAATATGCTTTTTCATTTCATGTCTTTCTTTTAGCTCTTTGTATTTATTTCATAGGTCTTTATATTGACTTATGCCTCTTAAAGTTCAATCTGTCTTTCTATTTGCCCAATTCCCTATGTATACACCTATCCATCCATTTTTTTTAAAAAACTGACTCCTTCATTTAAATCTCTTCCCCATTGACACAATTGTACTTGATTTTCTTATTGCCTCCTTCCACATTCATATGCGTTTTCCTTTTTAAACTTTCCCTTCTAACTCATCTTTCTAAAATTTGTATCTATCTATCTATCTATCTATCTATCTATCTATCTATCTATATCCATCCATCCATCCATGGAAGGCTGACAGCCTTCTATCTATATTTTCCCTATTTTGACTAATTTTTTTTTAGATTTATGGATCTCTGTCCTTCACATATGTACCTAATTTTCTTATTAACTCTTTTTAAACTAACTCCTATGCCTCACTTTTTTTTAATTTTATTTTTTAATGGCTTCATCCCTTTAAAAATACTTTTCTTCTTTCTATCCCTTCCTTTCCTCCCTCCCTTCTTTTCCCTCCTTCTATTCTTCTGCATTTTTACCTTCTTTACTTGCCTCTGTGTCATTTTCTTATCCTTTTATCCTCTCTCTGGCTTGAGTTATGATTTATGGCTTGATCTGTCTTGCCATTGTGAGCCTATAGACTGTTCCCCTTCCTCTCTCACTCCCCTTTCTACCCCTCCCCTACTTCATGCCTTTTTTCCTTCCAACTTCTTTTTTCCTTCTCATACTTTTAAAACTAGTGATTTCCTCTTTCAAAAATTTCCCCGTCACTTTTTCTCTCTTCTTTTACCTATTTAATATTGTATTCTCTTTTGACCCCTCCTTTTAAAAATCTGGTCTACATACCTATCAATCTATCTACCCATTGATCTAGCTGTCATCCATCCATGGTTGTTTCATGGCATTTTTTTCAGGTTAGTTTTTACTGATTCTTTTAGATCTTTCTCCCTTACTCCATTTCCACTTTCCTTTTTTCCTCCTTTTCCTCCTTTTCCTCTTCCCTTTCTTCCATGCTGCCTATCTTTATACTGTTCATCTACTTGTGCTCCATTTCTTTCACTGTCTCTCTCCCTGTCTCTTATTTTCCTGCTTTATATTTGACTTTCTGCCTTCCTCCCCTTCTATCCTCCTTTCCCCAGCATCCTTCCTTCCTTCATTTCTTTCTTCTTTCCACCTATTTGTTTTCTCCATTTATCTAGCCTCACCCTTCACTTTCTTTATTCTTTAAACTTCTCAATATTGTCTTCTCTTCTGACCCATGATTCTTCCTACATTCCTTCTTTTCCCCCCTCCCTGCTTTCTTCCATTTACTACTTCTTCCTTCTTCCTTCCATTCTTATTTACTCTATTTTTACAATTCTTCTAGAATATTTTTTCTTTCCTTCCTTCTCTCTTTCTTTGTACAGTTTAATCTTGTCTTTACAACTACTTTCTTTTAAAAATCAGTTCTTTCAATCTACTTATCTACTCAACTACCTAGGTATTTAGCTATATTGCTATTGATCATCTATCTTTCTATCTCTATTTTACTTTTTAAAAAATGCTGCCCTCTTCTTAATCTCGACATGTCTGTCTTCTTGTGCACGACCCAGTTGTAATTGACTATCTTATTGGTTTCTCCCTTTCATTCTCACAGTCCCTCTCCTTTCTTTCCCCTGATGACTCATCCTTTATGAACTCTTTTCCTTCCTTCTTCTCTCCCTTCCTCCCTTCCTCTGCCCTTCATTTCTTCTATCTCCCTCTTTTCTTGCCATGCTGAGGATTGAGACAAGATCTTACATTTTCTAGACTGCCATTGAACTATACTCTCAGCCATTCTTTCTTCTTTACTTCTGGTTATTTCCTCCATTTCTCACTTACACTCTTCTCCTCTTGCTGTATTTTTACTTCTTTTAAAAACCTTCTTTCCATCCCTCTGACTTTCTATACTTTTTTGTCCTGTCTTGCTACTGTCTTTTTTGATGTTGTTAAAAATCACATACATTTATATCTACTGCCTGTCATCAATATATTCACTTTGTTTTAACTGAGTTTATTTATTTATTTATTTTTTTTTTTATGTAATTTTGTTTTTGAATGCTGGGGATTGAATCCAGGGTATTGCATATGCATATGCTAAGCATGTGCTCTACTATGGGCTACTTACCATGACTGTTTTTTTTATTCATTTAATTTTGATCCATTGAACACAAATGGAGTACAGCTATTGTTTCTCTGGTTGTACAAAAAGTAGAGTCACACCATCTGTGCATTCATACATGTACACATGGAAATGATGTCTGTCTCATTCTGTTATTATTTTTACCCCCCACACTGACCCCACCCCTCCCTTCCCTCTATGCTCTCTATCCTTCCTCCATTCTTGTCTCCCTTCCATCCCGCATTATGCATCATCATTCACTTATCAGAGAGATCATTTGACCTTTGGATTTTGGGGATTGGCTAATCTCATTTAGCATGAAAGTCTCCAACTTCATCCATTTACCTGCAAATGCCATAATTTTATTCTTCTTTATGGCTAAGTAATATTCCATTGTGTATATGTACCACAGTTTCTTTATCCATTCATCTATCGAAGGGCATCTAGGTTGGTTCCACAATCTAGCTATTGTGAATTGAGCAGCTATGAACATTAATGTGGCTGCATCACTGTAGTAATCTGATTTTAAGTCCTTTGGGTATAGGCCAAGGAGTGGGATAGCTGGGTCAAATGGTGGATCCATTCCAAGTTTTCTAAGGAATCTCCACACTGCTTTCCAGAGTGGCTGCACCAACTTGCACTCCCACCAGCAATGTAGGAGTGTACCCTTTTCCCTACATCCTCACCAACACCTGTTGTTGCCTGTATTCTTAATAAAAGACATTCTAATTGGGGTAAGATGAAATCTTAAGGTGGTTTTAATTTGCATTTCTCTTATAACTAGGGATGTTGAACTTTTTTCATAAATCTGTTGATTGCTTGTAGATCTTCCTCTGTAAAGTGTCTGTTCATTTCCTTGGCCCATTTATTGATTGGGTTATTAGTATTCTTGGTGTAAAGATTTTTGAGCACTTTGTAGATTCTGGAGATTAGTGCTCTATCTGAAGTGTGTGTGGCAAAGATTTTCTCCCACTCTGAAGGCTCTCTCTTCACATTCCTGATTGTTTCCTTTGCTGAGAAAAACCTTTTTAGTTTGATTCTATCCCAATCATTGATTCCTGCTTTTATTTCTTGTGCTTTGGGAGTCATGTTAAGGAAGTTTGGTCCTAGGCCGATATGATGAAGATTTGGACCTACTTTTTCTTCCATTAGGTGCAGGGTCTCTGGTCTAATTCCTAGGTCCTTGATCCATTTTGAGGTATTACAACACCAGACCTTCAACTATACTACAGAGCAATAGTGACAAAAACAGCATGGTATTGGCACCAATATAGGCAGGTAGATCAATGGTACAGAATAGAGGTCACAGTGACAAACCCACATAAATACAGTTTTCTCATACTTGACAAAGGAGCCAAAAACATACAATGGAGAAAAGACAGCCTCTTCAACAAATGGTGCTGGGAAAACTAGAAATCCATATGCAGCAAACTGAAACTAAACCCATATCTCTCACCCTGCACAAAACTTGACTCATTCTTTATTAAAGTTGCCTACCTCCCTTACTTCTCTTTTTACAGGCAAAGATTCTTACTGACCAAGCTTGAGTCAGGCTCCTGAACCTTCTGTTGGACCCATCATTGCACTTCCTTGTAAAATCCAGTTTTAGCAAAGAACCCTACTAAACCAGTTTAGTTGGAACTTTTCATACTCTATATGTGATCAACCTTGGTATCCAATCTGGTTCCTCATCTTCTACCACCCCTCCAGATAATATCTAATAACCTTGGCTTGTCTTTAGCAAGAAACCTGTTAGGTTTAGCCAGAATCCCCTTTACCCCTGGTGTTTTCTCTTATCAATTTTGTATCCACCAATTCCCACCCTACTCCTTGGCTATAAATTCCCACTAGCCCATGCTTTATTTGGAGTTGAGGCAAGTTCTCATTTGAGGGTTCTTTTTCCCCATTTCCCTGTAGTCCTTTATAAAATGTTCTGCTGTTTTAAGTACTGTCTAGCTCTGGTGTACTTTAACACTCCCTCCTTCTTTTACCTTTTTTTCTGTTTTTTCCCTTTTTCTTGCACAGTACTTTTTTTTAACTACTAATTTCTCCTATTCATCATCTGATCTATCTAAAATGGTGATCTACCATTCTATATTTTTCTCTTCTACTCTTAAGTATTTCCTTTCACATACAATTACACTTGTTTTCCTTTCTGGCTCCTCCTTTTCAAATAGTCTTTCATTCTCCCAATCTCTTTTATTTTTTATACTTACTCTTCCTTTTAAATTCTTTCTTCTTCCCCCCTTCTTCCTTCCTTCCTTCCTTTTAATTTATTTATTTTGGTACCAGAGATTGAACCCTGAGTCACATCCCCAGCCCTTTTAATTTTTTATTTATTTTTAGATAGGGTCTCACTAGGTTACTAAGGACCTCCCTACCTTGCTGAGGCTAGCCTTGAACTTGGGATTCTTCTGCCTCAGTCTCCCGAGTCAGTGGGATGATGAGTGTGCACCACTCTGCCCCATCAAATTTTCCTTTGTTAGTACTTCTTTTTCTCTAATGTTTTTCTTTCTTTCCTTTTGTTTTTTCTTGCTCCCCTTTCACTTCTTTTTTTTCTGCCTAACTTCCATCTTTCCTCCTCTTCCTTCTTTCTCCTTCCTTGCTCCATCCTTCCCTTTTTTCTCCTTTACTCTTCCTTTCCTCATCTTTTCCTTGTGCTTTTCATTTTTCTTCTATATTCTTTTGCTGGTTCTTCTTAAACTTTTCTTTCCTTCTATTTAACTCTTTCTTGTACTGTATTACTGGATTCACCTTTAAAAGTCCATTCTTTTTAACTCTCTTTGCCTGTCATCTTCATTTTACTGTATTTATTTTCACTAAATTTTCTTTTAAAACATCTATTCCTGTTATCCATAATTCTACTTAATTTTCTTCTTTTCAAACATTTTCTCTTTTACTCTTAGATTCTCTATTTTTAAATTTAACCTAGTTACTCATCCCTTTTACACTATTTCTATTTACTATCTATTTCTGTGCTATTTCATACTGGCTCTTGTTTTTTAGTCTTATGTACATACATGCCACCTATCTAACTAGCTATCAGTCATCTCTATTTCTGTTTAACACTTTTTCCCACATTTTTATTGGTGTATTAAAGTTGTACATTCTGAAGTGATTTGCTGTTACATATTCGTACATGCAGACAAAATAACAATGTACTTTGACCAATATCACTCCCCTCCCCTCCCATAGATTTTCATGAGATCTGCCCCCACTAACTCTCTTTTTTAATGATTTTTCAAACTGTCCTTACCAACTTCATATTGTCACTGGCTCCTCCTTTTCAGTTTCTCTTTCTCTTTGTCTCCTTTACTTTACTCTTTTCCTAGTGTTCCATTCTTTGTAAACTTCTTCATTTTGTTTTCTCTGTTCCCCCAACTTATCTTCCTTGTTTTATTCCTTTTGTCTATGTCTTTTATTCTCTCTTTTCTTTGTTTCCTTTCTTCCCTCCCTACTCTACTTCCTTGATTTTTTAAAACTCAATTTATATTGGATTATTCTCTTAAAGTATTTCCCCCTTCCTTCTCTGTTTCTAATTCTTTCTTTCCTGCTATCTTGTTTTGTATTGTGTTTAATTTCTAGTTCATAGTCTTTTAAAATTCAGATCCATTTGTCTCTCTTCTTCATGACTACTTTAATCTTTTTTTAAAAACTGATATCTCTTTTTTAAAACACCCTCTCCCAACTGCACTTAAATTTCTTACTGGCTTCTCCTTTCAAACATCTCTCCCACAATCACATTTCCTCTTCTTTTTCATTCTACCTTTTCTGCTTGGATCATTCTTTAAAATTTCCCTTACTTCTTCTTTTTCTTGTTTATCCCTTTATCTATGACTTTTACCCACCTCTTTCTTTCAGTGCTTCTTTCAATTTTGCTTGCCTTCCTTATTTTCTTCCCTTTCTTCTTTCCTCCATCTCTCTTTTTCTTCTCCTTTCCCCAGTCCCTCCTTCTTCTTTTTCACCTTTTATCTTTCCCTCCTCCCTTTTCTTCTTTTATGCTTTCCTACCTTCCTTTTACTTTTATAGACTTCTCTTTTAAAACTTCTTTTATTATAAAAGTCTCCCTGTTAAGCCCTGTACCCTCCCACAATTTTTCTGGAATGTTTTCACAAGGCTCTCCTATATTCATATTCCTTCTTCCTTTTAATTTTACTCTTTTCCTATTAACTCATTCTTTTTAAATTTCTTTCTTTTCTATTCCTTTCCTTTTCTCTTCCCTCCCTTTTCTTTCTTAACATCTTAATTGCTTTTTTCCTTCACTCTTTTCTTTCCTTGCTTTCCTCACTCTCTTCCTTCCTCCCCTCAATCTCCATTCATTTTTACAGGTTTCTCTTTGAGAACTTTTATTTCCTTCTTCTAATTCTTTTTTGAACTCTCCCCTGCTTATTTTTTGCCCTTTTATACTGCCTTCTCTTTTTAAACTTCATCTTACTTGCTTTCTCTGGTCCCTTCATTTCTCTTCCCCATCCTCTGTCTTCCTTTATTCCATGGGTTCTTTCTATATTTTCTTTCAATGTCTTTCTTACTGGCTGTTCCCTTTTAAGGGTGTGTATATATGATCTATTATTTAGTATTGCTATCTTCTTTTAAATATTTTCCTTATTGTACTTTTCTTACTGAGTTCTAAATTTCCATTTTGTTTTCTATTTTCCCTCTCTTTACTTCACTTTCTTTTTTATGTCTATATATCATTGTACTACTTTTCTTTCTGCATCCTTTTCATTTTTCTTTCTTCTCTTTCCTTTTTCTCCTACTCTCCTCCTGTTGTATCCTTTCCCCACATAAACACAGTTATCTCATACTAGACAAAGGTGCCAGACACATACAATGGAGAAAAGATAGCCTCTTCAACAAATGGTGCTGGGAAAACTGGAAATCCATGTGTAGCAAAATGAAACTAAATCCCTCTCACCCTGCACAAAACTCAACTCAAATGGATCAAGGACCTAGGAATTAGACCAGAGACCCTGCACCTAATAGAAGAAAAAGTGGGCCCATGTTGGCTTAGGACCAGACTTCCTTAAGAGGACTCCCAAAGCACAGGAAATAAAAGGACGATTCAATAAATGGAATAGATTCAAAATAAAAAGCTTTTTCTCAGCAAAGGAAATAATCAATAATGTGAAGAGAGAACCTACAGATGGGAGAAAATCTTCACCACAGGCACTTCAGATAGAGCACTAATCTCCAGAATTTATAAAGAACTCAAAAAAATTAACACCCAAAATACAAAGAACCCAATCAATAAATGTGCTAAGGAACTGAGCAGATACTTCACAGAGGAAGATTATACAATTGATTAACAAATATATCTAAAAAAAGTTGATCATCTCTAATAATTAGAGAAATGCAAATCAAAACTACTTTAAGATTTCATCTCACTCCAATTAGAATGACAATTATCAAGAATATAAGCAACAATAGGTGTTGGCAAGGATGTGGGGAAAATGCTACACTCAAGCATTGCTGGTGGGAGTGCAACTTGGTGCAGCCTCTCTGAATGTCAGTATGGAGATTGTTCAGAAATCTTGGAATGTACCCACCATTTGACCCAGCTATCCCACTCCTTGGTTTATACCCAAGGGACTTAAAATCAGCATATTACAGTGATGCAGCCATGTTTATAGCAGCCCAATTCGCTATAGCTAGATTGTGGAACCAATCTAGATGCCCTTCAACAGATAAATAGATAAAGAAACTGTGCTATATATACACAATGGAATACTACTCAGCCATAAATAAGAATAAAATTAAGACAATTGCAGGTAAATGGGTGGAGTTGGAGAATATCATGTTAAGTGTAATAAGCCAAGCCCAGAAAACCAAAGGCCAAATGTTTTCTCTGATAAGTGGATGCTGATACATAACAGGGGCAGGGGAGTGGGTAAAGGAAGAATGGAGGAATATTGGATTGTAGAGGGAAATGAGGGGAGGGGAGGGGGCATAGGAAGGAAAGATAGTGGAATGAGACAGACATCATTACCCTATGCACATGTATGATTATATGAATGGTATGAGTCTACATCATGTACAAGAAATGAAAAGTTCCATTTGTGTACAATGAATCAAAATGCATTCTGCTGTCATGTATAATTAAATAGAACAAACAATAAAACAATCTAGACTACCTTCATGGTTCTGTGTTTTCTTACTGGTGTCTGCTTCTCCTTTTTAAAGTCTGTGCTCTCTACCTACCCATCTATCTTTTTTTGTGATAATGGAAATTGAATGCAGGGGTACATCACCACTGAGCTACATTCCTAGCACTTCTTTTTCTTCTTTTATTGGTTCTTTTTAGTTATACATAACATTAGTATCCATTTTGACATAGTTATGAAAGCATGGAATATAATTTGTTATCATTCAGTTCCCAGTACTTCCCCTTTCCCTCCCCTTATCCCTCTCCCTGTTCCCTTCCTTCTACTTTACTGATCTTTCTGCTATTTAGTTTTTTTTTTAAATGAGTGTCTTGTGGCTGTACATAATGGTGAGATTCACTGTGGTGTATTCATATATGTACATAGGAGAGTTAGGTTAGATTCATTCCACTGTCTTTCCCTATCTCATCCCATTTCCCTTCCCTTCATTCCTCTTCGTCTACTCCACTGATCTATTTTTATTCTGAGTCATGGGCTTGCTAAGTTGCTGAGGCTGGCCTTGGATTTGCAGTTCTCCTGCCTTAACCTCCTGAGTAGCCAAGATTAAAGGTATGTGCCACAGTGCCTGGCTCTTTAGCGCCTGTTCTTGCATTTTATTTCTCCTTTCCTCGCCTATTTGCCTTTTTTTCTCTTCCACCCTCCCCCATTTCTTTTTGTCTCTCATTTGTTTCTCTTTATTTTCCTACTGGCTTCTTCTGTTCAATTTTCTTTCTTTGACTCCCCCTTTTTTTTCTTGCTGCCTCCTCCTTTCCAACTTTTTGTTCTTTTTCTGTTTCTTGCTTTATGTCTTTAATCCTTTTAAAACATTTTTCTTACTAGCTTGCTCTCCCTAGGTAGATTATGTATAATCTTTTCTTACTGATTTTTCATTGAAGTTTTTCTATTTTTCTATTTCTTTTTTGTCTCCTTTACTTAGTCTTATTTTTATATATTTTTTCTCTAACTGGTTCCTTTTCTTAAACTTTTCTTTTTACTGCTTCTCACTGGCTCTTCCTTTTAAACTTATTTCTGTCTTGCTCTCTGTCTTTCCTTTTTATTTTGCACTGTTTCCTCTCACAGCCTCCTTTTAAAACCAGATGTATAGGCAGTCTACTTAGCCACTTTGTAAGAGCAATTAATCTGTTAGAATGGGCATTATATACATGTGTATGTTTATATTCTTTATAATTGGAGTTGTAACTGGGAAGTACCTTACACAGTACCTGGCACAGGTAGTGTGAACTCCTAGGACTTAACCTTTGCAAGGAGCTTTGTCTTCACCATATAAGTAGAAAAAGGTTTTATAAAAATACCAATATCTAATATACACAAGTGCTTCTTCTAATTAGCTACTTTGCCTTTTATTGTCTCTATCTTACCTGCTTCATCTTGTTTTTTGTTTTCAAGGATGTTTTCTTCTGATTCAATTATTTTATGCTCATTTCTTTGCCCTTTTTGCAAATGATAAGCGATTTTTCTCTCTAGAAGAGCTTGTTTCTAAAATATTAAAAATATATTTAATATATTTAAAATTGTTAATATCAACTTGCCATTGGAAATAAAAATATTTCAAATGTTATGGTGTATTTAAAGTGAACCTTTGGGACTGGGGTTGTGGCTCAGTGGTAGAGCACTTGCCTAGCATGTGTGAGGGTTCAATTCTCAGCACCACATATAAATAAATGAATAAAAAAAAGGTCTATCAACATCTAAAAATATTAAAAAAAAATAAAGTGAAACTTCATTCATGTCTGAAAATTTCTAAAGTCACATTGAGTACAAAGCTACAAAGATTGTTAACAGTCATTTCCTGTTGTGGCCCAGCATGAAGAACATAGTTAATAATTTAACTCATTGCCTGCTTTTTCAAGGTTGTTCACACTTCAGACCAGCCCTTGAAGTACAGGTTTAGGCCAGACTGGATCTCTCCATCAATAGCTATCTTTGTGACTCTAGGCCACTTGTGATAGCACTGTAAGATATAACAAAAATGGCAAAAGCCTTTCCTCAAGCAGCCCGAGTCTTTGGTAAAAGTTCACTACCTTCCGGTCAATTTCTTCTCTGATTTTCCGACGATGTTCTTCAACTTTTGCTTCTCTTTTTACTTCCTCTCTGATTTTTGTCAGAAGTAACATTTCTTTTGATTTCCATTCCTAAGGAGCACAATATTAGCTTAGTCAGCATGGGTTCACTGAAATACTTTTAAAAAGTATTTTGTCTATCTTCCATCAATAAGCAAAATCCATAGACTAACAGAAATTGGGTCAACTATAATGAAAATCTCTCGCTGGATTTAGAATTGGCTTGTTTTATTGTCTTTCATTGAGAATGTGTTGGTGGATGCAATCCAGTGGCAAAAGGAAAGAAATTATTTTGTTATGATAAGTTTCATTCAAGCATGTGTGACTCCAAAGATAGTTCTACTTGGCAAGAGGGTTTTCTCTTCTGGACACAGGGTACATTACACGTTATCTGTTGCTCTTAAGTGTATTTTGATGGAAAAACTATACAAATAATAGCCTTGTCTAAATTTTGGGAAGGAGAATGCAGCCACAATTATTTTTCAAATTATAAAACTTTAAAGAACAGATAAGATCTGACTGTGTGACTATAATATAAGGGACCTGTAGTTCGTGGTATTAGTTTCACTATTTGAATTAAAAGCTTATTTATTATACCAGGGATAAAAGATTTACAGGGGATTATTTTGCAAACCTGAAATAACTTCAGACAATATAGTAAGAAAGCTAAAAATGGTTACATATATGTAACAACCATCCCCAATTTTCACCTTGATAGCTAAAATTTGGCATTCCTCACCTCTTCAATTTGTCTGTGTAGGTTAAGTCTCCTTCTTAGGTGTTCCTGATGTCGTTTTTCTTCTTCCCTCATCCGAAGTGCACTCCGCCTTTCTGTTGTGTTTTCAATCTTGTCTAATTCCATACTAATCATATGTAAATATCTAAGTAAAAGTGAAAATATAAGTGAAAGTAAATTGTCTATTTCCTTCATGATGGCATTATCTACTTTAACATTTCCAAATTACCTGTTTTGTTGTTTTTATTTATTGAACTACAGGGAATTGAGAGTTATTCAGAGACTTTTAAGCAGGCCTGACCTACCAACTCATCATGATATACTTGTTTTACCATTCTCTTTTATGCAATATTCTGTTACTATGCCTGGGACAATGGCAAAATATGGAACAGTGTGATTAAAAGCATTTTACAAAACTTATTCATAACTCAGTGGTTTAGGGTACATGACTGTTCAAAGATGGCCAAGATTGACTTTGGAAAACCAGAAGATTTGAATTTCCTTGAAGTTTAAGTGGATATTGGCCTTTCTGTGACTTCTAGGTCCCTGTACGACCTATCATCTATAGAGAGGTCTGCAGAGTATCACTTTGTGACACTGTTGGATCCTGAAACAAACTATATAACTCATCCTTTTACCTCCTAAGGCATGGGCTTGGCCTCAATGGCAACATTGAATGAATGTGGGAGTAGCTAAAAGAACACATAGCAGGTTAGGGAATGATATATGTTGCAGTAATTTCTTTAAATTTATGTTTGAAATGTGCTAAAGACTCATTCTCTCTCCCTTTGCTGCTATGGGTCTGAGTTTTCCAAGATCGAGGATTAGGACTTTGGACTTCTTCAAATCTCAGTTTTATTTACCTCTTGGGCTCCTACTGGCTCAATTTCTCAGGATTGAAACTCTCCCCTGAACCTTGGTACCAAGGTTCCGGATCCCTCTACCTCTTGTTCTACCTTCTCTTCTCTCCACAATGAACACTAGTGGTGGGTTAAACAGTATTAAACTTTTGCTCATTCTGTAGTCAAGTCTTTCTAGTATTTTACAGCTTTTGGAGATCCACATGTGTCCATGAAATGTGCATTAAGTTTGATCATACCTGCGTTTTATTAATAAGTCTTGGTCTGGAGTTGTTCGCAAGTTTTCCTGTAATAGCCACTGTTGGAAACGGGTAGCATCACAACTATCATAGACTTTCTTGTTTTCTTGCAATTCATTTACTTGTTTTTCAATTATTTTCTGAAAGAAAAAAGTATTAAAGTTTTTATGTTTGACAGAAGTAAACCTATCTGCAAATGGTTAATTCTGTTCACCTGCATTTCAGTCAAGTGTGGTTACATTCCAGACAAAAAAATACTTTTCTCCGTAAATGAAAATGCAAACTTTTCATTTTGTTTGATATATTGATTCCTTACAATGACCTTATTTGATTTGTTACCTTAATATTTCTAGGTTAGAATTTTTTTTAGGTTAGAATATTTTGAGATAATATTCTGCATAGGACCAAACCTTAGATAAACATTTTTGAGAAGCAAATCAAGCAAAGTTTTGAAAGAATAAATATGACTTGACAACTCTTTAGAGCTACATAATTGCCAAACTTTTACTCCTGTAAATTAGAAAGAGGGTTCACTTTTTTTAACCTGAAATTTTTAAGTTTATTTCTTATTTTTACAGACTGCATTTTGATTCATTGTACACAAATGGGGTACAACTTTTTATTTCTATGGTTGTGCATGATGTAGATTCATACCATTCATGCAATCACACATGTACATAGGGTAATGATGTGTCTTATTCCACCATTTTTCATACCCCTGGCTCCCTCCTCCCTCCCATTTCCCTCTATGTAAACTCTGATTAGGCCACTATTTTAAACCACTATTTTAAAATTCTTCAGTAAATTTCCTTAAACTAATAAATAAAGGTTAGAACCTTCAGAGTGATATTCAGGACCCTCCATAATATTGTCCTTTAAGAATGATATTTTTCATCCACAGCCAACTTCTCACTCTTGAACCAAATACACCCAGTACTTTCTTGATGTCAGGATTTCATATTTAATCACTAGCCTATCATAACTAGCTTATAGATACCATAGCCAAAGTTTATGCAAATTGTCCCAGTTTTACTTGTGGGACATCTATGTTCTTTGTCACTAGGATATGCCACTCAAATTGAGAGTCTATGGGGGGCTGGATCCCCCATCGCTCACTTGATAGAGCGCTTGCCTTGCAAGCAGAAGGCTCTGGGTTCAATCCCCAGCACTGCAAAAAAAAAAAAAAAAATTGAGAGTCTATGTATCATTTATATAATGTTTCTTACAATACTTGTATAGTTGTGAAATCAACTGTTTTATCTTAGATAATGTGTTTCAATTTGAGATACATGTGTAAAAATAATTATTTTATTATTATTCTTCATTGGAAAGTTTGTTCTCACATAAAAGCCTCTGGTAAGAAAAACAAAAAGAAATTCTTTTTCTTTTAAGTCCCAAATAAAACAAATTGAAGTCCTTGACTTACTTGTTCTCGCATATAGTTTTTTTGAAAGTCTATTTTTAAACTGGTCAGATATTGTCTGTACTTATTCAATTCCTTCAAGGAACATATAACCTACAAAAAAAAACCAACCAAGAATATAAACACAAAGTTGTGACAATTGTTAACACTTTCCAGAGAAAAGAGCAATGAGAGCATTCATTTTAGTAAGAATTTTGAGGTCAAATCTAATAATAATGGGTTTCGGTAACAAGTTTGGAGGCAGTATTCTCTATACAATTGCTTTATCAGCATGAAATTTCTATCTAAATATTATTTTATTAATGGTTTACATCATAGTCAGAAGTTTGCTATCCCTACTCAATTTGTTATTTAAACACCAACATAGTAATGATGTTTAACCCTCAAAGGAATTTATTATGTCAATCTGTATTCTGCTGCATTCCATTTGCCACCAGTTTTCCCAATGAGTATGGGAAATTACTTTTAGAGCCAGGGGAAAGGCACTACATTTTGGGGAAAATACATAAATAAATGTGTATGTTAGTGTATGTCTTTACATACTCAACTTTTTGGTAAATATCTTTTGCTGTTATTTAAAAAATGGTCAAGTAGGAAGTAGTTTTAGAAAAAAAAGCCAACTGATTTTTCTCTGACCCACATATTAATTAATTTAATTATAAATTAAGTATCCTCCATTGCTGAAATAGATGTTGGCACAGGCTGCCAGTGAGGTTCAGAAGCAAAAGTCTATCAAGTCCCTAGGTTTTTGCTAGTTAACAGGAAGTAGGCGTCAACGTACTTTATTATTGCTGGTGATATAACCGCCTTTCCTTAATCGCTTCAGGATATCTTTTCTCCTATAGTATGTTTTTAGATGTGGATCATGTAGACTTTTATAGCTGGGTTCCAGAAGTCGGCAATAAGGATCATTAAGGTTAAAACCAAAAGAAGGTTGATAGAGCTGCAAACAAACAGATTAAAAAATATTACAAATGCAAAATGAATGAAATCACACTTTTTTTCAGCACTAGGGATGGAACCCAGGGCCTCACACTTGCTAGCCAAGTGTTCTACCAGTGAGCTACATCTCCATACCCAAGCATCAATTTGTGGAAATGATTAGGATGTTTATCAAAAATAAAATATGCAAGCAGAATCAGAAGTGAGAGAGTACAGACAATGGGATGATCTGGTAAACCTATGGCCTTTCTCTTCCTCTCCTCTCCCAGACTACTTTTAGGATGCAGGTTGCAGGTGGAATCCTAATTTGTACACTCTGTGTTCAATCTGCCTGTGGCCTCAACCTTAGTCCTAAGAGACAGATGTTCAAATGACTGTTGGGAAGGAGACGAGGCTGCTTGCCAGGTTTCCAGAGCCAAATGGACAAATGCAAAGAAATAGGAATCAGCATGGTGTATGTATATGTATAGGCAGAAAAGACCCCAGCCTGTTAAGTTGAGGCTGTGATTGGAGATAAAGCTAAATTGGCACTGGATGGTACACCTGAGGCACATCCTAGGGTCTTCTATCATTAAAATGATGTTACAGAACTTAAACACTTCAACATTTTAAACTTCATTTGGTGTGTGAAATTCAAGTTGACCAAAGCATAACCACAGAAAAATGTTTCAAGTTTAATACCAAGCTGAAAAGGATAAAGAAAAACACTTAAACTATTGAAAACTAGTTTACCGTTTTACTTATATTTGTAGTGTAGAATACATTAGTACTTCCTGGGAGAACCGGTAGCTTGACCCCTAGAGGCATATCCAACAGGTGAGACACGCCAACTTCTGGAATGTTTCCTTTCTGCGAGCTCTGTCAGATACAATCAGAAAGTTTGTGCTTTCTTCTAGGAACTTTTATTTAGCTTAGACCAATCAATTATACTTCAGTGGGCTAATACCTCCAAATAAACCAAAGAATCACACACAGCGTTGAAGAAACTCGCCCAGTCAACAACCCTGATGACTTCCCTGTTTCCGAGGGTCACCAGCATCTGTGTCCCGCCCAAGCTTAGTCTCTCGGCCATTGGTAATGGCAGTGGTAGTGGCATTCGGTGGCTCTGGCTGCCAGAAGTCAGGAAGTAGGCAGCTGATTTGTCAAGGATCTGCTGGGTTCCCGCCCCTTAGTGGAGATCTACCTCTCTCAACCCACCTGCCTGCCTGAAACCCCGCCCCCAGGGCCAAGAGGAGGACTGGTAGCCACTCACTGTGCCGCAGGCCTTCTCAGCTTTCAGGGTGCTGGCGGCCACCTTGGTGGCGGCCGCTTTGGCAGTCTTAGAACAGTTATCGAGGTACAGCTCCATGGCCACCGTCAGCCCATAGGAGGCCGGGGGCTGGATAACAGGCCGTCCTCGTTTCTCCTTCTACACCTTGCTCACTCTACACTCTGATCAAGTCTGGGCATCCAAGACCCTGGTTGTTAGGGTAATGCATCCCCCAAGCCACGCCCCTCACAATACTGGGTTCCAGGCTTCAGTGGTGATGTCATCATATGGTATCATTCCAACGGATGTGTCATTAACAGCCTGTCCCCAACGGATGTCTCACTAAGGGCCTGACCCCAACGGACATCTCACCAATAGCCTCTTCCCAGTGGATTTCTCCCCAACGGCTTCTCCCCAACAGACTCCTAGCTAATGGGTATCACCCCAATGTGCATCAATGTGGGGAGGGGAATGGAGCCCCACCTTGTCTCTGGGATATGCATACTCACAACCCAAGCCTCAAGACTTCAGTGCCTCAAAAGTTAGGAGAGTGATCTGAAATCCTGACCACAGCTGGGGTTTCCTATCTTTCTGAAACAAGTATCCCCCATTTTCCAGAATATATTTGACTTTGTCAGTGGGTAAATGGCTGTAATTCCTTTAATTCTTCTGGGCCCCCAGAGAGCTAATATTTATGTTCAACACGTGTTCACGTCCATGAGTAATTGTGTGATTTTTATTAGAATCAAAGGCTTGACTTTTCACATTCACCCCCATTATAGACAATGTGACCTTCCTTCCCCTTCCGCTAGGAATACCCCCCAGTCCCACTTAGGACACTTTGGTTTTGTTAAATCAAACTTGAGACTAAGAGTTTTCTATAAACCTATTGAATTGTTATGGATACTAGCCAAAGGGCAAAAGGACTGGTCCTGGGACAAATCCCCAAAGCTAGCAGCATAGCCAGATATTAGTTGGAAAAACATACCAGGCCTAAGGGACTGAGTTATTTTATAACAAAATTTTGGGGAGAAGAAACATAAATCATTTACATTGAATTTATGTTGACTATAGATGAAAGGGGCAGGACAATATGGACAAATCCTGGAAAAAAAGGTTAATCCATAGAGATGTTTTTTGTACTTCTTGGTTGGTTGGCTCCTCAACAGATAGGAAAGCAATGTGGAGCAGGTTTTTTTCTTTTCTTTGTTGATTCAGCTTTATGCAGTAAGTTAAAATGGCCTTCTCTTACTTCTTTCCTCCCTCCACTCTCTAATGCTTTATTTAGGTCACCTCTGAATTCTTAACAGTTTCTTCAAGATCTCAACACTTTCCTCCCTCAAATTCCTGTTTCCTGTCCTGGATTCTTCATTCTTCTGGCCCTTCTCTCCCTCTTTTTATTTATTTCTACTTTTTCATCCAACCAACCAACAAGTACTGAGTACCTGATCTGTGCCAGACACTGTACTAGGCACTGAGGATACAGCTTGTGTAAAACATACTTTCTGCACCAGGGAGTTCACTGGAGTGTAAATACATAAAGGGCTGAGACTGAACCAGACTTGTTAGGAATTTGTTCTTTTTCTCTATGCTATGCATGTATCTATCTAATTTATATACTTATAAACCCAACACCCATCATAAATGAGCTTCTAAAAACTAACGGGAAGGAAAAAATATTGAAAGCATCCAGACACAAATAAAGCATTACTTGCAGGAGAAAATGGATTTGAATGACAGAGTATTTCTCATCTGAAACCATGTATGCCATAAGGAAGAGGTATAGCACTTTTCAAGTGTTGAAAGAAATGCATTATCAACTGTGAATTCTATACCTAGTGAAAATATCCTGCAGGAATGAAGAAGAAATAGAGACATTCTCAGAGGAAGGGGAACATGAATTCATTGCTAGCAAACCTACTCTTAGTGGTTCAAGGAAGCTTTCTAAGCAGAAATGAAATAACATCCATTCTGAGGAAGGGGCAAGGATAGGGAGTGAACCCATGGGGAAAGGTCCACTTCCCAGTCTACAGCAAAGCCCAGGACACCCACAGAAACTGTCTGGGACACCATCTGTCCCTACTGTGTAAGTAGCTTCTGAAGCACAGGTGATGGGGTATCTCAGATTGACACTGGGTCCTCTTAATAGAACTTTTAATAATCTGGTGATCATGAAATGCAACTCACTTCTAGAAAGAGCAAGAGACATGAGACTTTCATATAAAAAATCATCACAAAACACACAAAAAAGCTAAAAAAGGGCATGGATGACATTCTCCTTTTGAACTTTCTGTTACATTCATAAAGAAAGGAAATGATAACAAAAGAAGGCTTAGAACTTCAGAAGGGAAATGAGACCCCATTGGAATGAGTAAAAACGGGAATAACTAAAATAGATATCCTACTGCTCATACATTTGTTTAATCCTATTTTATGGTTGTAGCAAAAATTATAATAACAGCTGATGTGCTTGCTAATATATGTAAAGAAAACATTTAAGAAAATTGTATTTTAAAAGTGAGGAATATAAAATGACATAAATTGGAATTAAGCTTTCCTCATTTCAAAGCAGTCAAATATTAATACCAGTAGTCTTTGGTAAGCTATGCAAGTGTTTTGTAACTTCTAGAGCAACCATTAAGAAAATTATACAAAGTGATATATATGAAACATAAATATATCAATATGTACTTCTGAAAATGTTCAAGTAACCTATAGGAAGGCAAGAAAGTAACAGAAATGAGAAATAGAAGAAACAAAAAGGGCTGGGGTTGTGGTTCAGTGGTAGAATACTTGCCTGGCATGTGTGAGGCCCTGGGTTCGATCCTCAGCACCACATAAAACTAACTAAATAAAATAAGGTAAAAAATAAACTAACAGAAGCAAATAACAAAGTGGTAGACTTAAGCCCTGACATAAGTAATTAAACATAAGCCATCTAAACCTAGTAATTAAAGGACAGATTGGAATAATCAATTAAAAACATGATCCAACTATGTGCTGTTTATAAGAGATGCACTTCAAATACAATAAATAGATTGAAAATAAAAGGATAAGGAAAAATATCCAAAGGAAATATTAATTTAGTTTATCAGTGCATGTTAATTATACAGAACAACATGTTTCATTGTGGCATATTGTATATGCATATGATGTACTATGATCGTATCTATCCCTCATTTTCCTCCCTTCATCTCTCTCCCAGATTTTATATATATATATATATATATATATATATATATATATTTTTTTTTTTTTTTTTTTTTTTGTGGTGCTGGGGATTGAACCCAGGGTCTTGTGCTTGTGAGGCAAGCACTTACCAATTAAGCTATATGCCCAGCCCACAGATAATAATTTTAAAAAGCAAAAGTGGCCATATTAATATCAGATAAAATAGACTTTAATTGTTAGAAACAAAAATAAAAATTACATGTTGAAAAAATCAATCCATTAAGCCAGGCGTGGTGGTGCACACCTGTAATCCCAGTGGCTCAGGGGCTGAGGCAGGAGAATAGTGAGTACAAAGCCAGTCTCAGCAACTTAGCGAGACACTTAATAACTCAGTGAGACCCTGTCTCTAATAAAATAGATAAAAGGAAGCTGGGGATGTGGCTCAGTGGTTAAGCACCCCTGAGTTCAATCCCCAGTACCCCCCCAAAAATCAATCTATTAGAAAAACATAATAATTCTAAATGTACATATGCCAAATAATAGAGCCTTAAAACACATGAAACAGAAACCAATAGACATAAAAGGAGAAATAGACAAATGCAAAATTAGAATGTGAGACTTACTAAACAGGTATGAAAAGGATATTGGATAAATAAAATTTATGCTGTACTTTTGCCTACACAGAAGTTTAAATGAAAGACTTGGACCACTTTGAAAAGATGACATTGAGCAAAACTTGAAGTTTGAATTATGTTTAAGGCTTTTTTTATGTAGTAGCCATATAAAATTCCACATGCAAAAGAGGAAAATAAGTTTAGGATAGTAGAAACCCTGGGGGCAATAGGAGGTGAATGAGATCCTGAAGGTATATGAAGAAGGAGACTTTGACATCACCTTTTGTATTTTTCTCAACTCTGGAACTTTTTAAACTCTTTTTTGTTCCCTTTGCCTTTGTTTTCCTGTCTCTGCTAGAATAATTCAGTCCTAAAGTCAACAGGTGGAGTAGAGCAAGGTATGTGTCCATGCAGAGGGGTGTCTCTGGGTACAGATCTTCAATTGGAGAAAGGAGGGAAACCAGAGATGAAGGCAACCTGGACTGGAGTCAGAGGCTGAGGAGAATGAAAGAGTTCCACATGGGGGGTTGGTGTGATGTAAAAATCAGAATTTGGGGGAGAGGAAGGCATCCATGTTTATGGGCATCCCAGTGTGGAGTGTCAGAGCCTAGTGGGTACTGAAAGTGTTTACATTCCATGGTCTAGCATGGGATTCAGAGAATGAATGTGATGAGGAGGTTATCATTGTATGAGACAGCATGGGTTTTCAGAGCCTGTTTTAGTTTCCTAGGGCTGCTGTAACAAAGTACCACACACTAGGTGGCTTAAAACAACAGAAATGTATTTTCTCAGTTTTGGAGACTAGATGCCTATAATCAAAGTATTGGCAGAGCCCTGCTCTCTCAGCTGTCAGGGAGTCCTTCTTTACTTCTTCCTAGTTTCTGGTGGCTTTCTAGCAATATTTGGTATTCCTTTGCTTGCAATTGCATAACCCCAATTTCTGCCTTTGTTGTCATATGGGATTGTCACTGGATGTTAGTTATGAGTAAGACTCACAGCATGGTCCATTGTGAAGCAAAAATTCTTCTTTAGTTGTAGATTTATGAAACCTAGAAAACAAGTTATTGCTTCCAAGATAAAATGGTGGGATAGGCAAAGAATAAACATTTCCATTCCAAAATAGAGAAGTTGGAAGGAAAAAAGTGTCACTCTTCTAAAGCAGTTCACAACATAGCAGGCCAGCTTCCTTTAGATCTTGAAGCTTCAGAATGATTCTCTGTGGCTCTGTCCACTGGGCCTACCCCTTCAGTCCTAGGTGGATACCTCACCCTCTGGAAACAACAGTCAACCTTCACACCTGCTCCTGCAATGCTGCCCTGGCCTCCTCATCCCTCCATGGCAACCATATCCCCTGAATCCTGGGCAGAGATCCCATCCCACTCAGACCTTGGCAGCCATTTGGTTCTCTGGAATACAGTAGGTGGCAATGCCTTCTGAAAATGAGGTGAACTTGACCCTCCTAACCCTGGAAAGTGACCCCACACATTGGAAGATAGAGAGGAAGCTTATCTACCCTCTGTAACCCAGAACTCAGCCTGTCCTATCAGCCTTGGGTGTTGGCCCTGCCTCCTCAACCCTAACCCTGTCCTCTGGAATTGAGAAGTTGACAATCCAGGCCCTACCCCTCATTCCTAGGCATTGACCCAATCCCTCATTCTTGGATGGTGGCTCCTTCCTCTGGGACCCTGGCAGTGGCCCCACTCCCTCAGCCTTGGGCAGTGGTCTTGCATTCTGGAACCCAGGCAGTAACAATCCCTCTTAGTCCTGGGCAGTGGTTTCTTCCTCTGGAAATCTGGCACTGCCCTCCACCTCAGTCTTGGGCAACAGTGCTACCCTCTGGAGCCCAGGCAGTGGCTCCACCTCCTAGTCCTGGGCAATGGTTCCTCTCTCTGGAGCCTTGGCAGTGACCCCACCCCCTTGGCCCTGGGAAGGGTCTCTGACCTCTGGAACCCAAGAGGTGCAGGTGACCCAGTTGTCTGCACCTATGATTCTACCAGTTCTTTTTCCTTTGTTTTGTCCCTTTCTGTTGTTTTAGTCTGGGATGGTAGTACTTCTGTGGTGCAAAATTCTCAAAACATTTGTTGGTCTTGACTGCTATTCATGGAGGCTCAAGCTGTCAGGAAGGAGGGTCCTTCCCAGATCTTTACTGAATGACTATACCTCTATTCTCGGCTTCTGCTAGATGATTGATTGAACCCATAAATCACAATCTCTAAAAAGATAAATCAAAGGTTGCCCAGTCATACTTGGTGGTCCCTCCAAAGCATAGCTTTCTTATTTTTTTGCAATATATTTAGGCTGAGTATGGTTTAATTTTTCAAGTTAGGGTTCTTTTTTGTTTAACAATTTGTTACTTAATTTATCTCTTTCTTTTCTCATTTTACAATAGGCAACAATGAGAAATCAGATGTTTAGTCAGTTATTTCACTGCTGTGACAAAATGATCTGACCAGCACGATTATAGAGAAGGAAAGGTTTATTTGAGGGCTCATGGTTTCAGAGGTCTTAGTTCATACAAGGCTAGCTCCATTCCTTGGGGCTCAAGGTGAGGCAGAACATCGTGGCAGAAGAGCGTGGCAGAGGGAAGCAGCTTGCATTATCAGGAAGCAGAGAGTGTCTCCACTTTCCAGATACAAAATATATACCCCATAGCCATGCCCCCAATGAACCACTCCCTCCAGCCACACCCTACCTGCCTCCAGTTGCCACTCAGTTAACCCCATCAGGGATTAATTCACTGATTAGGTTAAGACTCCCACAACCCAATCATTTCTCCTCTGAACCTTCTTGCATTGTCTCACACGTGAACTTTTGGGGGACACCAAACATCCAAAACCTAACACCAGACTATGTATTCCATAATTCACCTAGAAATTTACTTAGCTAAATATCCAAGATCATCTCTTAAAATTTCTATATTTTTTCCCAACAGTAGAAGATAATTCAGTCAAGTTTCCTGCCACTTTATGACAAGAACCACCTTTCTTCCAGTGTCCAATAACTTGTTCCTCATTTCTGCCTGGGGCTTCACCATACGCACCTTTAACATCTGTAGGGTTTTGGTTTTTTTTTTTACTTTTAAATAAAGTTTTTTTTGAAACTTGTATGTAAGTTTGTAGCATTTATACATTAATATTACTAAAACTTAATATATCACTGATTTTTTTGGAAAAGTTAATATATACCTTGAAGTCATTATGCCAACAACCTGACTTATTCCATGTTACAATAATGCCTAAATAATATATTGCCATTTCACATAACTTGTGATAAATGCATGCATTACACAATATCTGATATATAGCTATATGACCTTAAGTGTTATTATCTTGACTTGAAATACACAAACATAAAAATCTCTGCTAGCTATAAACTACCACTTCCTTTAACTAGATGAATAAAAATTATTTTGTCTTGATTACTGTATCATGACTTTAAAATTCTAAATCAAATTTAGAGATACACGATGAAAATATGGATAGATATTTTCTTCTCTATTTAAAACAATGGATATTCTAGGACTCATGTCATGGCCATGGAGACAAGAAACTCGCAAGGATAAATCCTTCAGATCCAGATCAATGACATGGCCACATATATGAATGCTGGGACCCAACAAGGTGCAGAACTGTAACCTGCTTTTGGTGGCCTACAAGAATGTGGTCAGGGGGCCACAGGTCTGCCTGGAGGGTCATTTCAAGCATCAAGCAGAAAATGATGCAGCTGGGCCAGGCATAGTGGCTCATGCTTGTGATCCCAGCAACTCTGGAGGTTAAGACAGGAGGATTGCAAATTCGATGCCAGCTTCAGGAAATTACTGAGACCCTATGACAAGATAAAAAAAATAATAAAAAGGATTGGGGATATGGCTCAGTGGTAAAGCACCCCTGGATTCAATCCCTGGTATAAAAAAGAAGGAGAAAGAGGAGGAGAAGGAGGAGTTGAAGTTGCAGCTGATTAAGGAGAACGTGTAGTTAGAGCTAAGATCCATCTGCATCATAGTCCTGGAATTGTTGGGTAAGTTTTAATAGCCAACACAATTAACCCAGAGAGAAAGGTATTGTATCTTAAAATGAAGGGAAAGAATGGAGGAACTTTAGATTACATAGAGGGAAGTGAGGGGAGGGGAGGGAGTGGGGGTATGAAAAATGGTGGAATGAGACAAACGTCATTACCCTATGTACATGTATGATTACACAAATGGTATGAATCTATATTGTGCACAACCAGAGAAACAAAAAGTTGTACCCCATTTGTGTACAATGAATCAAAATGCAGTCTGTAAAAATTAAAAACAACTAAAAAATGAAGGGAGATTGCTTCTGGTACCTTGCTGAAGTTGCATGTGATGATCAGAAACTGAGGATAGATACTTCCCAAGGAGCTTACCAAAGGCATTTGATATAAGGAAGAAAGATACAACCACCATACCCATTCTGCCTGGGGCTGGCTCTTAACTTTTCTGTATTTTCCTATGAGATCCTTAATAACCCAGAACTGCCTGTACACTGGCTAAAATGGCTTTTGATGAGGCCAGTGCAGAACTCGATACGCTGAACGGAGACTTATACAAGAACGCCCTCAGCATGCAGTTACTTAGAGACAACATTGTGAATCAGACAATGCAAGAGAAGAATGTGATGCAGCAGAAGGGCCTGAAAGCTAAATATAAACAGGGTGTCACCCTCTTCCCTTTAAGAAAACTGTTTACATATCTGCATTCCTTATTTCACTTATTTCCTATAGCAAAGAAATCCATTCATGTGTATGGAATCAACTTAGAGAAAACAGCATTCCTGATTGATGATCATCTTGGCTTTCCTGGTGTGCAGCTACTGCCGTAGAAAAATATTAATAGCTTCATTTCATATAAATATAACATGATGTTCTCTAGTCCCAAACACTTAGTAGAGGACTGAAAATTTATCTGGTACTTAAGTAATCTGAACAAGTTCTGCAAGTGATTGGCTTTGTATTACTGTGAAGATAAGAAAATGTAGTTTATTAATATTTTAAAATGTTCTACATAACTTCTTAATTTCTACATTCCCTACCTTATTCTTTGAGGGTTTCCTTTTAGTAAGTAACTTCTGCATAGTCTTACTCTATTTCTTTTTAGTAGGAATCCAGAAGTATTAGAATGAATAGGAAAGTACTTGACATTCCTGGGCCTCCTGTATATCACATATGGTGGAGGTCATGTCTATCTATGACAACAGGAGGATTCCTTATTCACTCCTCATTTGCTGCTGTTAAGTTGACAACTTTCCTCCCCCAAAAAATTCATGTACATATCCTGCCTTTGTAGTTCTGGTATTCATGTTACTGTGTAATGGAAGTAACATGTGGCTGCAAGGATACAACATTGCTTTTTTTGCAAATTAAAGTGCATGTGACTTATTAATATATCAGTAGGGGAAAATAAAAGTACACAAGTCCAAGTTTAAAACTTTAGTACGTTTCCATGCACATTTGTGCACATGGGAGAGGGTGTTCCATTTGTCTAGTGGTTGTTCTTTTGAAAGTTGGACCACTATTGTGTATTGCTAAGCATTGATTGTAGTCTGAAAAAAACCTTGTGAAAATGGTATACCCTATGTAACAGCAGAGTGACAAAATAAAATTAGATTTTATAAAACAAAAAAATGGATATCCTTGGATTAGGATTTTCAAAATAATAAATTTCAAACTTTTTAAGAGACTTTGTTACACAAGGTATATTTTTTGCTGCGAATGACAGAATTTTATTCTTTTTAATGACCAAATAATAGTCCATTGTGTATATATATCACATTTTAATTGGTGCATTATAATTATATAACAGTGTGATTCTTTGTGATGTACTTGCACATGCACATAACAATTTGGTCAATTTCATTGTCCATTACCTCACCTTTTTCTCCCCTCCCCCATCCCTATCCTCTACTGGTCTCCCTTCTATTTTCATGAATTTTTTTCTTTCTAGTTTCCATATATGAGAAAAGACATTCTCCCCTTGACTTCCTGATTCTGACTTATTTCACTTAGCTTGATGTTCTCCAGTTCCATCCATTTTCCTGCAAATGACATAATTTCATTCTTATTCATGGGTATGCAAAACTCCATTGTAAAAATATACCATATTTTCTTTATCCATTCATCCATTGATGGGCACCTACACTTGTTCTATAACTTGGCTATTGTGAATTGTACTACTATAAACATGGGCATGCATGTATTGCTATAGTAGGCTGATTTTAAGCAAATTTCTCTTTCGGGCAGGCTTCTTCTATCACGTACCTCAAAATTCTTCTAGTCTCCACCTTTTACCCAATTCCAAAGCCACTTCCATTTTTTTGGTATTTGTTTCAGCAGTACCCCTCTTCCCAGTACCAAAATTGGTATTAGTCAGGACTGCCATAATAAAGTACCACAGTCTGGGTGGCTTAACAAAACAAATTTATTGTCCCACAGCTCTGCAGAAAAGAAGTTTAAAATGGAGGCATTAGTATGACTTAATCTTAATGAGTTACGTCTATGACTTTCTGAGGTAGTGGGGGTTAGGAACTCAATACCTTTTTCAACCCATAACAGAGCCTGAACAGGGTGAGAAGGGTCTCCTTGTATGTTGGCTGCTCAGGATGGGGAACCAGAGCAGGATCAGGATGAGGAGGGCATTCCACATACGTGGGATGGCCTGGTGTGCGTGTCAGGCCCTGGACATTTTGAGCTGGATATCTTTGCAGGAGAAAGTCTGGTGAGGAAGCCTGAGCCTGAGCAAGATGTGGAGAGCATCTGAGAGGTGAACCATGTTCTGAGTCTGAACAGGCTTGGCTAGCCTTTGGTCTACATGGAGATAGAGTTGGGGTTCTGCTGTGGGTTTTCAGGGTGAGTGTGATGAAAAAGGCATCCATGCAGTAGGGATAATTTAGCTTGGGGTGCAGAAGTCCCAAGCTGTGGACATTGACTTACACATGTATACAGCCTGGGATGGATCATTAGTGCCATCACTGGATATCATAAGATAATTGGTAGCACTTAAATGAGGTCTGAAATTTTTGATGGTTTAGGTAGGAAAAATTCTTTGCTCATGTTAGCTACTGAAGTATTTGGGTGATGTGGGGATTCAAATTGACAACTAGAAAAAAACTTCTCTGAATTATATTTGCAACTTTTTGTACATTCTAAAATAGAAAATAATAAAAATTGTGAAGCAAACATGGCAAAAATATCACAATTCTACAGATGAGCGGTATGTTCACAGGTGCATATTATGACATTACTTATAATTTTGCACCTCATTAAGACATTCCAAAATAGAGAAAACATTAAATATTAAAGGTAATACATGCTTATTATAGAAAAAAGGAAGTAAATCACTCATGAATTAATTGCCCAAAGACATTAACACTAGGTATATTTCCTTTATAATTAAAGAGAAATATCAAAACAAACTAAACTCTAAGATATAATACTTTGAAGGGAGGGTGATATTTTAAAGTTAGGTACGTCATTTTCCATTTTTCACCTTTAGAGGAAATGTTGAAATTGTTCCACGTGAGTGTTCTGATTCAAAGCACCTGTAATGACTTGTAAGTCACCGCTGGAGTCACTAGAGGGCGCACTCCTATCAAAGACCACGAAAAATAAATAAAATCTTATTTTTTGAAATAGTGACAAGAACGACAACAACAACAAAACCTCGATTAAACTTCCCTCTAGCTTTTAAAACACCATTGTGATATCCTTGTATCCTTTTTTATTTATCTGGCATCCGCTACTTCGTGGCTGTCAAAATATTGAACCTTCTATTTAAACTGAATTCTACTTTGCCTGAGGTGGTAGCATAAACCCTCTTGAGGTTTTGTATGTTCCCCCCACAGTTTCTCTCACATTTCCACAGAGGAAGAATTGTCACAACTACCCTGTCAGTGGTCCTGTCCTAGATATGTTACCTTCCCTTTGTAGCTATGAGACTTGTTTTTATTTTTATAGATTAAAATAAAAATATTTTATTAAAATATTTTATAAGTTTAGTGGTTTTTCAAAAAAAGTAGAGAATATTTTCCATGGTAGAAGGCTAAATCAATCTTGCTATTGGGGTGTGTGTTGGAGGAGCTGGGTTTGTGTGAAGAGGTATTTGGAGGTAGCAGTACTCATTGGGGAACTTTGGCCATGAAACAAGTCCATTGTCAGACCCAAAATTGTGCTGGTGCACTGATACCATCACGACTATATCACTGAGACACAGAGAGGGTCAGAGGTGAGAGAAAACTATCTATGTTTGATGAAATTCTAGGGTTCCTCAAACATTTGATCTGAATTCCATAAGAGGTTTTTAAGTATCTGAACTTGTACTAAGGGAAAATGTATCGACTCAAAAGTCAGGATGGTTTAATTGTAGTGATCTCAAAATAATCATTTTTGTTATCTTAGTATTAAGGTTTAAGCTTCTTTTACATTTCATTTACTAAACAATAATAGCTGATAGTTGCTGAATGTTTACAATGTGGCAAGCACCTTGCATGCACATCTGATTTTGGAGTGGGACTAACATTGTTATTTTCCCATTTTACAGATGAGGGAACAGAGTTCCAGTAATCTTGATTGATTTAATTACTTGACTTAGGCCTGTAGGGTTCCAGGTTTTATGTGTCTAATCATACAGCTTTATGGCCTTCCCAAACAGGTATTTTGTAACACTATGGTTTTGCCCTAAATTCATGCTTGTATGTATCTGTTTATATAAAGTTGCATAAACAAGAAAGCTCCAAAATGCATATGGATCATATTCAATTTAAAGACAGGCAAGCTTTAGGGAAGTTGCACACAAAGATCTGATGAAAGCATGTAAGGAGGAGCAGGAAAGTGGGTCAGTGTTGCTGAAGTAGAGTGAGATATAGAAATAGAAGAAAGGGCCAGGTGAATAAAAGGGGTCCAGGTTTTACAAGAAATCATAGGCCTTCATAACTCCTTTAATCTGAATGAAATGAGACATTACAGGGTTTTGAACAGAGAGATATGAGCTGACTTAAAGGTTATCATTCTGCCATGCTGAAACTAGACAGGTGGTCAAAGGTAGAAATCAGTTAGCAAGTATATTAGTTTCCTATGGTTCCCATAACAAAGTACCACAAACTTGCAGGGCTTGGGGCACACATCTGTAATCCCAGTGACTTAGGAGACTGAGGCAGGAGGATTGCAAATTTGAGGCCAGCCTCAGCAACTTAGCAAGATCTTGTCTCAAAATAAAAAAATAAATAAATAAAAAGCTCTGGGGATGTACTTAGTGGTAAAGTGCCCCTGGGTTCAATCTCCAGGACCAAACAAACAAAACAAACAAAAAAGTACCATGAACTTGTTGGTTTAAAATTATAGAAATTTATTATCTAACAACTCTGGAAGCTAGAAGTCTGAAATCAAGGTGTCATCAGGGCCATGTTCTCTGTGACTTGGGGTAGAATCCTTCCTTGCAGGTTCTTATCTTTGATTCTTGGCATTATGTGGCTTGCAGTTGCCTCTGTTGTCCTATGGCTTTCTTCCTGTGTGTCTCTTACTTCACATGACCATCTCACCTCTGTGACTCTCTTCTAATAAGATAGTAGTCATATGGGATTAAGGGTCAACCCTACTCCACTATAACATATAATCTTTTTTTTTTTTTGGAACTGGGGATTGAACTCAGGGGCACTCGGCCACTGAGCCACACCCCCAGCCCTATTTTGTATTTTATTTAGAGACAGGGTCTCACTGAGTTGCTTAGCACCTCGCTTTTGCTGAGGCTGGCTTTGAACCCACAATCCTCCTGCCACCGGTGCCTCCTGAGCCACCGGGATTACAGGCATGCGCCACCACGCCCAGCTAGTACAACCTCTTTTTAACATCTCTAATTACATCTTAAATGACCTATTTCCAAATGAATTACATTCTGAAGGAGTAGAGGCTAGGACTCCAACACATGTTTTTTGGGAATGCACTTTAACCCATAATAGAAGTCTATTGCAATAGCTCAGGCAAGAGATAAGAGGAATTTGGGCCAGGGTGGCAGCAAGAGTGGTGATGAGAAGTGATGTGATTATGAATATGTATTAAAGGTAAAACCAAAAGTCTTTGCTGATGAATTGGGAGTGGGCCTAAAAGAATAATCAAAGATGATTCCAAGGTGTTTGTCTTGAGGAACTAAAAGGATGAAATTTGCAACAACTGGGAATGGTAAATGCAGAAGGAGAGCAGAGTTAGGGAAAACCAGGTTTGATTTTGGATAAAAAAAATTTCAAAAGACTGCTAGACATTCAAGTGGGTAATGTCCATTTGAATGTAGATATATAAACTGGGAATTCAGGAAGGAGTTAAAAGCTAGAGACAAAAATCTAGAAGAGAATTCTAGCAAGCCTGAGAACCCACTCATGATTCAAAGAATAAAGCTTAAAATAAAGTTTGTTTAGCTAGGATTGGTTGCTGGGATGCAGATATAGGACAATGGAGAGTTGAATTTAATCTTGATTCAGGTTCTTCCAAGTAAATATGATGGTGAGAGAGGAAGATGGGGAGCTGAGGATCAATGCAAACAAGTGATTATAATTATGGGCCATGCACTCTAAGTCAGATCAACATGGAAGTGAGTAGGAAGTATGGAGAACAAAAATAATGGTTAGGGATGGGAACATTATTGTAGTGGAGGCATTAGAGGGAATTAGGGAGAAAGAGAGGAGAGTGGGGTGCTTAAGTTGAGATTTTAAGGGTGAATCAATAATTTGTAATGACAATGTCTAGAAAATAAGCATGGGTGTAGGCGGCTGAGGATGGCAAAAAACAAGATGTTTGGAATAGAAGAGGTCAAGTTACTGAGTGGCCAGGGTTTTATATGGATTATTTACAACATAGACTGTTGTAATGAATGCATATGTGTACATATGTGTATGTATGTAGACTCCTTATAGATCTCCAAATCACAGGGAATGATGACCAGAGTAATCATGGAGCAAACCATGAGCTAAAATCAACAATGCTCATGGTCCTCCTGGTCAGGAGGTCAACAACAGCAAGAAGGTTGAGATTTTAAGGGTGAATCAAGGGAATATAGTATGTTAGGAAAGTGTTGGAAAGGAGCTGGGATAGGGAGTTTAGGGAGATCCTTCGGATAGGAAATGACAAAGAGGATCTTGCTAAGTTGTTTTACGCCTCGCTAAGTTGCTGAGGCTGGCTTTGAACTTGTGATCCTTCTGCCTCAGGCTCCTGAGCCACTGGGATTACCAGCGTGTGCCACCAGGCCTGGCTTGTACTACCATGCCCATCTCAAATGGGCATCTCAAATATGTCAGAAATTCAAGGGAAATTTGGAGAAGCTGAGGATGGAAGGGATTTTGTACAGAGAAGAGCAGAAGTTTTGGGGAATGTCTGGGATGGGAGGTAGAGTAAGATTAGGGAATACAGGAATTAATTTCCAAGTGAGTGATAATGAATGATCTAGGTGGTTGGAACTTTCTGTGATAACTGAAGCACATAGGCATTTATAGCATGTTGAGTCCTGATGATCTCTTGGCTGGGGGTGGGGGGCAGGTGGTCAGTTTTAATTGTTGCCTCTTCTTCAGACTGGTGTCTTCTGTACTGAGTAGTGGTTGATAATGGGGATTATGGGAGAGGTGGAGTTGTGATCTCCCCAGAAGCATGTGGAACAGTGGACCTCTCTTTGATCTTCTCGAGAGACATATCAGGAGAAGACTTGTTCTTACCAGATTAAGACTGTAAACCTCAGAACCTCCCTTTTAACCATATTGGGTATTTGTAATAATTTTAATTCTTCCTTTCACTCTCACAGTCATTCTCCTTTCTTTTCCCTATTAATTCATTCTTTATGAACTCCTTTTCCTCCCTCCCTCCCTCCCTCCCTTCCTTCCTTCCTTCTTTCATTTCTCTTTCTATGTTGCCCAGGCTGGCCTGGAATTCCTGAGCTTAAGCAATCCTCCTGCCTCAGCCTCCTAAGTAGCTGGGATTACAGCTGTGCACCACCACACCTGGCTTGCCTCTTTTGTTTTCGTAGTCAGCTCATCAATTTAAAATAGTACAGTGATGCTTCTTTTTGTAAATGTGACACATGGTGATTATAAAATATTCAAATAATAGAGGGGAACATAATGAAAACAATAACTTTAAAATCTCCTCCAGATAACCCTTATTAACACTAGGTGAACATCACCTCACACATCTCTATGATTTTTTTTTCAGAATTACCTGCATAGTTTATTGAATATCACATATGATAAATGTGTTTGCTGGGGCTGCCATAGCTTAATACCATAAACTGGTGACTTAAACAATAGAAATTAAGTTTTTCTTACAGTTCTGGAGACTTGAAGTCCAAAAGCAAAGTTTTCAGAGATTTGGTTTATCCTGAGGCCTCCTTGGCTTGTGGGTGGCTGTCTTCTTACTGTGCCCTTGGGTCATCCTCCCTCTGTGCATATGCATTCCTGATGTGTCTTATGTCCAAATTTCTTCATGTATGTGTAATTCCATTCATTTTGTATACCTATAATAGATGCTTAGAAAGCAGTCTGTTCTGTTTTCTGTTATCCTTCCTGGGTTCCTTCCTTCTATTTATTTTTTTGTGCCCATTACTAACATGAGTGTCATGTTTGTGTTCTCATATCCTTCTGGGGCACTTTCTTTTTATCTCCGAGACTTTGATGGAGACTCATCTTGCGCTACCTCAGTCTTCTCTATTCTCCAATTCCATTCTCTTGTGGGGCTCTGAGATTCAGAGTACTGATAAAATTAGGAACTGCCTGCTGGGTAAGAAGATCAACAGTCCTGAGGAAAAAACAGAGTTTTGCTTGTCAACAAATAACCAGTTGGTGATGAGTTCTGCTTCCTCAGGTGTTGAAGTATAACACCAGAGAAGCATGACAAGGCAAGCATAGTAACACAGACTTTATTTAAAAGTAGTAACACAGACTTCTCCCAGGAGGGAGAAGGGGGCCTTGGCTGATGTTCTAGAATCCCCTCTATGAATGCCACTGGACAAAATACCATGAGGTAGAGGAGGCACTGCTTGGTGCAAATTATATTACAAATTATATTTGTAATTATTTACATGATCTTGAGTTTCTTTTAAACATGAGCTCATTGTTATAAACAGTTTAAATACTATCGATATTCTAATCTTGCCCTTTGCAAAGGAGGAAATCCAGTTCTAGAGAAAGGAACTGGCCTGTCCAAGGTCACTCATTCAGGCAGTTAGGCCCAGGTCTCTTGTTTTATTTTGTTTTGTTTTGTTTTGCAGTGCTGGGGATGGAACTCAGGGCCTTGTCCAGGCTAAGCAAATGCTGTACCACAGAGCTACACCCCCGCCCTCAATGGTGGGGTTTGTTTGTTCTTGTGTTTGTTAAACCATTCTCTTACCCTGTTACCATCTACATGGTATACTTTCTGTTCTTTTACCATATAGATCTCTGAGTGGATCATTTTGCCTTTGAACTTGAACATTCATTCATCTAGGCATTCACCAAGTCTTTATTGGACACTGCATTGTCCTTAAAGAAAGGGGGACAGTAAACTACCATGTCCTTGAAGGTCCGATTCTGTTCCCCCAAACCCAGCCCAAATTAAGGGAACAATGACAGCAAGCCTGGGCTGGAAGGTCCAGATACATATTATCTTGAAGGACACTGACTTTCTCCTATGCACACTAGAAACTAGAGAAAGCTTGTGCTCTCCGTGGAAAGCTACTTTCTTACATGTACACCAGGATAGCTGCTCTTTGGGATCTGCTGTTAGTTTGCTGGTCAGACAAGCAAACTAAGCAAGCTAGTGTGGATGACGTCACTGCTTCTGCAATCTAACATATATACCCTCTCTCAGTGGTGAGTGGTAGAGAACTAAGGGCACTGTGGAAAGGATATATGTCACTTGTCCAGTCAGTTTCCACTGGACAAAATGCCATGAGGGAGAGGAGGCACTGCTTGATGCAAATTCTATCTGCTCAACCTTTTGCCTATGAACTCTTGGAGCATTCACTGATCTCTTCTAAGTTTTCCTCAATAAATCATATGTCTTGCATGCCATCTCTGGGCACTGTCTTTGGTTGGCCTCTTTGCAACCTGGCCCACTGGGCTGTGTGTGTGACAGATGCCCATTGCATACCAGGCAAAAATGCTAGGTATGGAGATGTGGTGCTGAACCAAAAAGACCTGATCTCTGACCTTGCAAAACTCACATTCTACAGAAGGCACAGGAAGTTTGGGCTATACTCCTCAACCCTCTCCAATCAGGTCAAATCCATGTAACTGCACTTGTTTATAACCCCCAATCCTTCAGGGATGATGGACCAACATAGTAGAAATTGTTAGACTTAAAATCACACCATTGGCACAGGAGAGTGCCAAATGTGTATTTACGAGTAATAAGTATTAACAAAATTTCTGAAGTCTAGAAGGCTTTTCTGTAACTATAGTTCTTTTTTATCTTTAAAATTTTTAATAGTAGCAACCTTAAATTTAGACTTCAAGCTCATGACATATTTATATACATGTATATGAATTTTAATTATAGTTGGATGCTTCATTTGGAAAATTGATGTTTGATTTACTATTTTAAAGGTTACTAAATTTTATGTTTTTATTGTTATACTAGGTAGACCTAGAAAAAAGCTAAAACATATGAGAATTAGCTGCTTCATACAAGTATGAGAAGTACTAACTGAAATTGACATTATAAATATAAAATATTTTTAAATCACTTTTTTATTTTTACAGATTGCATTTTGAATTAATTTTAAAATATCAGTGTTACACCTAAGAAAGAAAACGTGCCCATAATCTAACCATTTAAAATTCATAAACATAGTGGCGACACATTTCTATAATCTCAGCTGCTGAGGAAGGAGGATCACATGGTGAAAGAGCCACATAGTGAGACTTTGTTTCAAAATAAAATTTAAAAAAAGGTCTGGAGGTATAGCTCAGGGGTAGAGCACTTGCTAAGCACATTGCTAGGCTCTGAGTTCAGTTCCCACTACAAACAAAAATTTACAAATACATCTAATCTATAAAGAGGCAAAACTCCTCAGTAATCCTACCTTTCAGAGATAAGACTACTAAACATTTTGATGTGTGTCCTCAGCAACTTTCTCTGTGCTCATACAAATTTGTTTTATTAATAAAAGTATTGTGTAATTGTTGCAAAAAATCAAGCAATACAGAAATATCTATATAGTATAAAGAGGGAAAGTTCCTCATATCCTCATCCCCAATCCCAGACCTCAAGGGTAACTGTTAACATGTGGATATTATTTCTCTCTCTCTCCCCACCTCCCTCTCCCTTTCTCTCTCTCTCTCTCTCTCTCTCTCTCTCTCTCTCTGTCTCTCTCTGGGGGATTAATCACACGGGTGCTCAACAACTGAGCCACTGATGTGAATATTTCCAAATATTATTTGGTACATTTATGTGTGTGTGCACACATACACACACAAGCTAAAGAGTTTCTTTACATTTTTTGTTTTAAACTAGAGTGACTGGAAGTTTAAAGTTCAGAAGTCGAGGGCATGGTCTCGTGTTTTCATTTTCTTCAAGTAGAACAATGCAGCCATATGCCAGTCACTCTGGATTTGGTATCCAATGCTTGGAATGTGAGCAGATGCTAAAGGTTATTAATGAAGTCCTTGAAGGGAGGCCCGTTTATGTATGTTGTAGATGCAAGGCCAAAGTTGAACATACATAATGACCAAATGAGCAGCTGGCAAGGGGGTTGGAAAAATAAGCACATGCTGACATTGGTTGCAAGTTGATGGACCATGGTACCACATCACCTAGGGCAGTGTCCCAGCATTCCTCTAATTTAGAAAATGGAAGCAATACTTACAGCCTTTTAACCTCAATTTCTACATTAGTGTGTTGCAAACATAAAGGAGAAAGAAAAAACCTGGAAAAATACTTTGACATGGTCTAAATAATCAGCTTTTATCAGGTTTAAAATTGGGAAACTCCAAAATTTTCTCTTTTTTATTCCTTAGTTACAAAGATGAGCCTCAGTAATATGTGCTTGATTACTGGCAACTCTCAAAACTCTTTGATGTCAACTAGCTACTCTTCATTACCACACACCACATGTGCTCTTCTTTCAGTTGAGTCATACCCACGCAGCTGCAGAGGACACAGTGGTGATCTCTGTCACACCAACAATCAGATATTTGTTGTAATAGCCTCCTAATCAGATAGCACACGAAACCTCAATGAAGTCGTTAGAACCAGACTTGAAATAATTAACCTTTTCTAATTTAAAAGGCCTAACAGGGAATGGTCTCTGTGACAGGTGTAAAATTCCATTTCTTCTAGAAAATTGCTCACCCGGCAGATGCTCCTTCTGACTGAAAGAGAAATTTCCTTGAAAAAAAATAGTGTTCACCTTTTATCCTGAACATTGTACAGGCACAATGAATTAAGGCAATATCTTTCCATGTAGCAATCCATAACCTTGATGTCATTGCTAATATTCATTGTCCATGAGCAGATTATAAATATTCACCAGTTTCTCTTCTCCATCAGTGACTAGCAAGAACAATGGAATTCTGCTGGGTGTGGTGCTGCACACTGTAATCCCATGCGCTTGGGAGAGTGAGGCAGGAGGATCACAAGTTCAAAGCCAGCCTCAGCAACTTAGGGAGGCCCTAAGCAACTCAGTGAGATACTGTCTCTAAATAAAATACAAAAGGAAAAATGGGCAGGGGATGTGGATCAGTGGTAAAGTGCTCCTGGATTAGATCCAGTACAAAAAAAAAGAAAGAAAGAAAGAAAGAAAGAAAGAAAGAAAGAAAGAAAGAAAGAAGAAAAAGAAAGAAAAAGAAAAAAAAGTATAACACTTAAATTCTAATGCTTAGGGTTCTGAAGATCTGAATGCATCATAGTATTTAGGTTTTCTCAAAAAAAGTAAAGTAGGTTATGAGTGAAAGCCTTAACTTGAAAATAGATATTTTCTGGGAAAAATAATACTATTTCCACTGCCAAAGAGAAGAATCAAGATCAAGAGGAAGAAGCTATATTTATACCATAGTGCAAAGATAAGAAAACTTTGATCTAGTATTCGGATGTGACCCTGGGTTTAACTTGGTAAAACTTGAAGCACTTTTCTGAAGTACTTATCCTTCTCCCCTGCACAGAGCTATACACATCTACAGATAATTTTGTGGAGTCAAGTCCAACATGAGTGCTGTGTGCAGTCAGCAGAGACCTCTGGTTCTTGAAAGGCTGGCCTCTGTGCCCTGTGGGTGAGCTGCTTTGCACAGAGATCCTAGGAGGGAGTCCCTGGAGAAGCTGGGTGGGCAATAGCAATGGGAGAAGCAATGGGGCCTATAGCACCTTTGGGCTAAGGATTGTAAAGTTTGAGAGGAAGTTAGCGAGGGCGTGGGGTTGTTGATCTTGACTACATCAAACTTGCTGAATGCCAACTGGGAGGTCAGGGCATAGGTAAATGGGTCTGTAAAGTGTGGCTGATATTTGTCAGGTGGGGCATGTCAGTTGTTCCTTTCCCTTCCTCCTTCTTTGTTTCTCTCTTCCTTTCTTTTCTTCCTGGAGCAGGAGTGTCAGGGATGGGATTTAGAGAGGCTGTGAACTGCTGAAATTCCAGCAGAGGGAAGGACCTGTAGTTTGCCTGAGTGCTTCCCAGTTGTCAAGATTCAGAACCCTCAAAGCCCGACAGCTGCTTCTGCTCCTCTGTCCTCTGCCTCCACTCAAATGTGAGGCTTCTCTCTGGGTACTTGCAGAGCCCTCTTCTCTGAAATTTCTCCCTTTCTTTGAGTTTTTTCTTTCCCTTAGATCCTTTCTTCATAAGATGAAAATAAAATTTTCATTGTTTACTTTTATATTTTGATCAGAGTTTTACTTTTCATTGTGAAAACAACTGAGTAGGATTTCTTGCCCATAAAACCTAATCTTAGCTGAATGTGGTGGTGCACCCCTGTGATCCCATTAACTTGGGAGGCTAGGCAGGAGGATTGCAAGTTCAAGGCAACTTAATGAGACTCTAAGCAACTTAGCTAGATCCTGTCTCAAAATAAAACATAAAAGGTCTGGGAATGTGGTTCAGTGCTTAAGTTCCCCTGGGTTCAATCCCCACTACAAAAAACCCTTATTAAACATTTTAAGTTGATTTTTACCCCTTTGGGACAGTCACTCTTAATAGAAAAAAGATTACTCATCTACATCCTTTCTTTGGGGACCTTGTATTTTGTAGCTCTATCAAAAAACAAGATTCCTAATCAAAACTAGCAATTATTGAGCTTACTCTGCACCAGGGACTCAATATACATTATTTTATGAAATAATAGTACTCACCCCACAGGGTTGTTGTAACAACTGAGAGAGCTTATGTATAAATAGTACTTAGTGCAGTGCTTGGTTTATAGCAAGATGTCAATATATGAGTCATTATCACTGTTATTACTGTTCTTACTGCTACTATTGAGTTAATGGAATAGCCACAGCCAAAGGCCTTGAAAAGCAAAGTGCAGGATGTAATATCCAAGGCTTTCACTAGATACAGCCAGACAGCTGTATAAGTTTCTTAGGGTGTAGCAGATAAACAAGGGTCTGGAAGCAACAGAAGGAGTAGGGAATTGGCTAATAACTGTCCCCACTCCATCCCTAGGGATAGGATGAGGCTGCTTTTGAAGATGGTCTCTAGCAAGACTGACTCCTGCAGTGAGTAAGAACACATCCAGATTTGGATTTCGGTCCTACCTAGCTGTGCCATTCACAAGCTGAATGATATTGGATAAATCATTTTAGTATTCTGAGCCTCAGTTTCCTCATCTGTAAAATGGCAGAACTGATAGAAGCTAGCTCGGATGGCTGTGTAATGGTATGTGGGATAATACGTGTGAAGTAACCTTAGGTGCCTGCTATCTAGTGAATGCTGCTGTTATTATCATTATCCTTTCAATCACCCTGCAAAGCCCATTCCACAGAGAAAACTGAGACCAAGAGGGCTAAACAGCTTGCCTGAAGTACAGTCGATTTGCATGCCCCAAAGTCTGTGATCTTTGTACCACTTCATCACGTCTTTCAGAATCATTGTTCTTATTCCAGAAATGAGAACCACAAGGTCAGCTATCACCTAAAAATGACAATAACAAACCCAAACATGCTTCTTAGCCCTTGAGATAGCCCAATTGCTCATTCCACTGGCTTTCAACTCCAGGGAAAAGGAGCTGTTTGTAACCTACAGTTGGGTGGAGCTATTTTTTTGCCTCTCCAAAGCCAGGTTCCTTTTTTCCACTAAATTAGTGTCATTTCAGTGAAACAAAGGTGGTTCTGATGTTTCAGCCTTTTCATCTTCCAATTTCATGGCAGCTTTTTATTTTCAGGTAAATGACTGCTGTCCCAATCACAAGGACCTCAGATCTAAGGATTTTCTGGATCCTCAATATCTTTGTGAGAACAATGCTTAATGCTGGGCTCAGATTAGATGGGAAATGCTGGCCACCATGCTTGAAGGAGAACTCCACGCTTTTCTTGTTCCCTATATGATGTCGCACTCACACCTTTGGCAGCAGCTTTTTGGCATATGGCTTTGCTGGCTCTGGCACCTGATAATCTCAGTAGCTTTGGTGTGCTTCTTTTTTCGAAATAGCATGCCCTTTTAGTTGCTGCTCACACATACCCTGTTTAGTACCAGTGGCATATGGTGTTCCTAGAGTCTCACTGTTCTTACCCAGGAGAGGGGTGAAAGGGACACATTCATCTTGCTGATCTGGGGGAGAGCAAAGATTCAACAGGATTAATGTCTCAGAAAAATTATTGGAATTGTGAGTGGGAATCATCATAAACTGCATGGTCTGAATTTATTTGACAGAAAGTTATTGAATGTGTATTGTGAAGAAAGCATGTGCTGAATACTGCAGGGATACAAACACATGGTCTCTATCCCTATAGGGCAGATGGGTTAATAAAGGCGAAAACACATCCTTTAAGGTCTTCATAGTGTTTGAAGCTTCAAAAGGAAAATGCCCTTCTCCTCCCCCCAAAAATATTCTTTGGGGAGCCAGTATCTGTAGGGCCAGAGAAAGCTTTATAAGAAAGTGATAACTAATCTGGATCTGGTACAAAATAGGTGCTCAAGAAATATTTGTTACATTGGGATCAGGCAGATGACATACAGAAAGGTCATTGTAAGTGGAAGAATGATTTAGTGAGTAAGATTGCAGAGGCAAGAATGGTAGCAAGGGGTACTGGGAACAGAAAGTGGCAAACGCAGAGTTAAAGATGTATGTTACAGTAATCCCAACATCTTGAAGGCTGAGGCAGGAGGACTGCGAGTTCAAAGCCAGCATCAGCAACTTAGGGAGGCCCTAAGCAACTCAGTGAGACCCTGTCTCAAAATAAAACAAAAAGGGCTGGGGATGTGGCTCAGTGGTTAAGTGCCCCTGGTTTCAGTCCCTGATGTCTCCTGGACACCAAAAAAAGGATGTATGTCAGAGAAGAGAGGAAAATGAGGTCAGAAAGCAGGCTTGTGGCCTAGAATGCCAGGCTGAAGATTTTGCCCTTTGATTAGTAGGTGTTTGGGAGCTATTGAAGATTATTGAGCCTAAGAATGATGACCATAGACTTATTTCTTCAGATGGCTTTGATGACAGAATAGGTGGAAGGTGTTTTATTTTTTTCTTTTAACAATATTTGGAGAGAGGTCAAGAGAATGAGCATGAAGAAAAAGTCCACCCTGGTGATCAGAGGCATTCCAAACGTCCATAAGGAATATTTTCAGTAGAATGGTGGATTAGAAAATATATTTCCAAGGTTTAAAGGAAAAAGTATCATGGAGGAGAGATGGTGAGCAAGCTCAGTGTCTCAAAGGCTGTGGGACCAGAAGAAAGTTTGTTGAATCCTAAGCATCTGAGAAGTCAGGGAAGAAGGAGTCTGTGGAGAGGAAGACACTGGGAATGAGGAAGAGACTGGTCAATTCATATAAAAAGATCAGGGAGGAGGAGGTCCAGCTGGGAATCAGTGGAAGGGTTTTCCTTAAAAAGGAGGATATTTTTTTTTTCTGTTTCAGAAGTGGGACTAAAGGAGGAGAGATGAAAGGAAATGTCTCAATGAAGAGAATGAGTCACAAGAAAAGGAAAGTGTGGAAAGTTTATTCAGGCCTGCACATGGAGCCTTGTTCTCTCAGCAGAGCGCTCAGAGCACCTTTCTTGAAGCTTTGCCCATCTCCAAGGCTCCTTCCACATAATTCATGGCCTGATTGATTCTCTTCAGCTTCAGTCAGAGACAACTTGACAGCTGCAGTCAGCCCTTCTTGAAGCAAGTTTCTGGTGGGCCTCAGACACAGCATACATGGCTGTCCCCTGAGAGCAGGGCATTCTGCTAGGCATCCTCATTACACAACCAATTAAACCACCATCACTAGAAAGGGATCACTGGAAGTTCAAGGTCTGCTTGAGTAGACTTTGCATTTCCACATTCACACCTATCACAGCTTTGCAGTCAAGGATTTCCCAACCACTGCAAGGGGGAGTTGTAAACATGACCTTTGAAGCAGCACTTTCTAGAAGGGGGGAGTCCCAGAAGATCTTACTCATTAGACGATAGGCAAAATGCCTTTCATCTTTCAGAATACAATGGAGCTCAGGAAGCTCTTAAAACAGCATTAAGCGCAAGATTTTTGCTACATTGCATCCATCTACACAAAGGCGGCTCAGCTCCTCCGCATCTGGCCATCCTGAAGGTTCCTAAGGGAGGTCCCTGAGTATTAAGCCCCATAAGCCCAAGTCTGGGTTTTCCCCACAGAAAGGCTCCAACCCTCTTGTGAATGCATATTTCAGAAAAGAATTTAGCTGATTCCACTTAAATGAACTGGGAAATGACCCAACAGAAGGACTGAAGCAGGGGAATGTGCGAGTTAGACCATTGCATTGGGAGTGGCCACACTGGAGCTTTTTCTTTTGGCAAGAGAATGTTGACTTTTTGAATACAACACACTTTCCCATCTACTTAACTATGTTATTTAAATAAATTGCTTTGCTCTTGAGGGACCTTATACTCTTTGGCTCAGTGAGAACCTGGTAGATTGGAGGCAGAAGGAGCTGTCAATGTGGAATCTAATAGAGTTTCAGTGTGGGAATATTAGGGGTCAGGAGCAACCTCACATTAGTTATCGCGTCTTGTCATTAGATGACATGGATATTACTATAAAGAGGAAATCTGCAGGGAGCACAAAGATGAAAGCTATAAATTGGCTTGAAGTAGGAGATTTCAATGTGAAAGCAAGTGCTCCTATTCAAGATGTGAACACCAAACCACTCCACAGACTGCTCAGACTCCCTGCTGCCCTCTAACCGCCCATCACTTTTTACCCTTTGAAATACTGTCAAGTTTGCATTACTCATTGGTTCTTTTAAAACAAGGTCAGGTCCTCTTTCTTAGTGCCCCCAGCTGGCAAGGGTTCAGAGCTAGCAAAGTCATTTTAACACCAGCCTAAACAAACTTAATTAGGGAAGCTGTTCTGCTGCCAAAAATCACCTAGTGCATTCCCAAAGCCAGATTTAAAGGGCTTGTGGATTTTCTATTGTTTGCTATCATCTGTCTTACTGTTTTCCTTCTTTCATGCAGGACAACACACACAGGAGCTCATTATTATTGTGATGCTCACAATGACCAACTAGCTGTGTGACCTTGGCTGAATTACTTAGCTTCTCTGAGCCTCAATTCCTCCCACATAGGCTGGAGATAATAATGGTGCTTATCTCTGAAGATTGTTGTGAGTGTTCAATGAAGTAATACATTTGGAGTGATTAGCACAATAGGCACAAGCACATAGAAGGCACTACATCCATTATTGTTGTTTAATGATACAGTACCAGCCATTTAAAGTAAATATGTAATGAATAGAAAGCATGTGAACCCACATGTTGATTCATTTTATTTGCCCCAATTAGAGGGGTTTTGAAAAGGAAAGAATAAATGTGAGGCCAGAGGGGAAAATACAGAAATATATGCTCATTTCTTTGCATCTGAGGATTTCATAATCTAGATTTTAAAGTAAGAATGAGAAGAGTACAATAATGTGCTCTTGCTATAATCCTCACAATTGAAAACAAGACTGTCAGGAACTTCTGCATTTTGTCACCCATAACTTATAACGTCACTATTGCTATTGGTGAAAATACATATTTTTTAATGCTGGTACCCAGGGGACTATACCAGGTTTTGGCTAAGATATGCAGCATCTTGCTTCTTTTTGATGGTTACATCAAAAGAAACAGCACTTGTAAAAATGCCATTCTTGGACCTCCATTCTCAGAGATTCAAGTCCAGGAGAAGAAACCACAAGCACCATGGGTAATTGAGACCCCAAGGATCCAAGAGTCAGAGATGGAAAATCATGCATTAGTGGGACCCAGCATCCCTCTACCCCACCACACCCCTAGCCGTCCCATGATGCCTAAATAACTCAAACCACTCTGTTGTCTGGGGTCCTATATTACCCATTGCATCTTTTAGTTGGCATGGCTTTAGAGCACCAGCACACCTCTGTTTGTCTCCTGCTGGGGGGGATGAGTCCTTAAGCAAGGTTTGCCCTCTGCTCCTGACATGAGCTCCCCCCTCTAGCACCCTGTGTCATTACCATAATTGTCTCCCAATCTCTGATTAGATTCCAACATGACAGTAGCAATCATGTTTCATCTTCAACTTGTAATTGGATGCAATATGGTGATTATGCATCCTGATCGAAGGGCATTTCCATGGGATAATAAGTGCTCATAATAGCAATCTCCTTGGGATGTTTTTGCTTTTGGCTTATAACTGCATGTCCTGTCCCAAGCTCCCTGCCCCCAATGGGAGGGCATGACTTCAGCATCTGCTGCTGATTGTTGCCTTGATTTTCCTCATCAAACACATATGCACACACACTCACATGAACACACACACACACACACAATCTCATTTGGTGCATCTGTTGTTAATTAGCTGTCTGTCATGACAGGTCTTTCTTGGGCTTTCTCCTCTTTTTCCTCAAACAATCCCTCTAATCCTCAGGTCACTTAGGATGGAATTGACAAAAAAGATCTGTGAATAATAACTGTAGAAGACTAATTTTTTTTCTTCATCAGTGTGTACCATCTCTTTTCCCTCTTTTTGTCCCTTTTCTCTTTCTATGTTTTCTCTGTTATCAGAATCCGGTCTACTGATCTCTCCCTCTCTCCCCACTCCTCCCTCTCTTCATTTTTAATTGGGGGAGTTAGGATTGGAGAGTGTGAAAATCCCAATCTCAGATCATACAGTTCTGCCATTTTCTAGCTGTGTGAACCTGGGCAAATAATCTCTCCCCTTTGAGCTTATGTTTTATTTTATTTTTTTATCTCTAAGATAGGCATCATTGTGCTTATGGTATTTTGTACTTTGTTTGGAGGAATAAACTACAGTAGATGACATTGCCAGACTCAGAGTGCACATTTGATAAGTGCTGGTTATGGTTTTAATACTTACCACACAGTTTTTTTTTCTTTCTTTCTGGTACTGAGGATCGAACCCAGGGCTTTGTCCATGCTAGACAAGCACTCTAAAGCTGAGCTACATCCCCAGCCCTTTTTATTGTTCATTTTGAGACAAGGCCTTGATAAGTTGCTGAGACTGTTCTCCAGCTTATGATCCTCCTGCTTCAGCCTCCTGAGTAACTGGGGTTACGGGCATGCATCACCACATCTGGCTTGTTTTGTTTTAATGAAATAATGTGTGTAAATAGCTTAGAACAGAGCCTTGGATAGTTGCACAACTAATAAGTGCCCCCCCCCTTTGAAAATAGGATCTAGAGTGGAGGAAGAAAAAGCACCATTGAATCCCAAGGGCTCCTCATAATGAGGCCATCATGCGTTAACACAAATTGTCAATTGCTTCAGGTATACCTGACCTAATTAGTACAACAGACAACAGTCCCCACTGCTCCTTAGAAATCTCTGTATCTTCCTCACTTTGTGACCTGGGCCCACTTCTGCCAACCCTTATGCTATATTCTTTATGATTTTCTGTGTGTGTGGCTCCAGGGCTTGGTGATGTTGAATCAAAGGTTATTTTTGGAAATCATTGTCCACCCACCACCTCATTCTTTTCTCATCCTTGTCTCTCTTTACCCTGCATAACCCTGCTGGTGGCATTCAAGGCTTGAGAAGATGCTAAACTCAATGTTATATTCCTATGCCATCCGTGTTGTACTTAATTGGATTTTTATTCAAGTTTTAGCTGATTTTTCTCTAATTGAAAAAATCATATCATATCAGAGTTTGGAGGACACTTAGAGACCACAAGTCCAAGCCACTCATTTTAAAGTTAAGGTTTTGAGACTCCAGAATGTCTACTTATTTGTGTAGTGCCAGGCAATGGATTCATGACATAGTTGAAACTAGACTCCAAGTACCTGGTACAGACTCAAGTGTTTGTCCCTATATAGCACACATTTTTTTTTAAAAAAGATCCTCTTATTTATGAAGCTATAAGTTACAATTTAATTACTTTTGTCTATGGCAAGGTCTCCCATTTTCTTTTTCTATTGTTTCTGGCTCTCCCACTGTTAATAAGTTGAACTGTGTCCCTCAAAACTTGTAAGTTAAAGTCCTAATCCCTAGTACCTCAGAATGTGTCCTTATCTGGAAATAAGGTATTTACAGGGGGTGATCAAGTTAAGCTGAGATAGCTAGGATGGGCCTTTATCCAATATATTTATGTCCTCATCAAAAGGGGAAAGTGGACACAGAGACATCACAGATTTCAGATGATGCAAGGACACAAAGATAGAAGACAGTCATGTGACTAGAGTGATGCCTCTATAAGCCAAGGATCACACACGACTGGCAGCAAATAGCAGAGCTGGAAGAGCCAAGGAAGGATCCTCTCCTAAAGCCACAAGACAGCATGACTCACTGATACCTTGATTTTGGAATTCTAGCTTCCAAAAGTATGAGACAGTAAACTCCTGCTGTTATCAGCCACCCAGTTTGTGGGACTTTGATATTGTAATCCTAGGAAATTAATACAACCACCTTGGATACTTTTAAAATCCCCAAGAGGTAAATATTATTAGATCAGGGAGAGAAATTTGTTAAAAGTTCAAATGTCTCTCAGACATGACTCATCTGCTTTAGATTACATTATATTTGTACTTGGGAGTCAAGTAAAATGTCCACAGCATCAGTGTTATGATTTTTGTTTAGGTCTTCTGTATTAGTCAGGGTTCTCCAGAGGAACAGAACCAATAAAAAATCTCAATCTATGTCTCTGTCTGTTTATTTATCAGCTATGGAGGGAGAAACAGAGAGAGAGAGAGAGAGAGAGAGAGAGAGAGAGAGAGAGAGAGAAAGGTTGACTATAGGAATTGGCTTATGTGGTTATGGAAGCCAAGAAGTCTCACCATCTTCTGTCTGCAAGCTGGAGGGAAGCTGGTGCTGTGATTCAGTCTGAGTCTGAGGGCCTACTAAGGGTGGGCAAGGATAGATGTCACAGCTCAAACAGAAAGTTCCCCCTTTCTCTGTTATTTTTGTTATATTTGAGCCCTTAATGGATTCAATGATGGCCACCCACATTGATGAGGGTCATCTGCTTTACTCAATCTACTGATGCAAATACTTATTTCCTCTGGAAGTACCCATACAGACACACACACAGAAATTATATCTTACCAGCTAGCTGTGCATCCCTTAGCCCAGTCAAATTGACACAGAACATTAACCACTACATCTTCAACTAAATCTGTAAGATCATTTTATTATTGTTGAGTTGCTCATGATTTTCTGAGACTTGAAGAATTTTGGAGGAATATGTTTTGGTTTGTGGCTACATAGGGTACATGTGCGGGCCACAGTGTTCCTCTAGGCACAGTTATAGTTTTTGAGGACAATTACAAGTCCCCGCTTTCGTGATATTCTCCAGATACACCTTTCAAGTTGATGCATCTGGGCCATGCTAACCTAAGGTCCTTTACATTATTGCCTCTGTAATGCAGCTGTCACTGCAGTCTCACAGGAGAGTGACAGGATCCAGAGCTGGGGTTTTTTCCAAACATCAAAGCCAAGAAATTCATACTAATAGCTACCCTCTCCCCCATCCTGGCACTGCTCCTTTACTAAGAACTGTCAATACATATGCAGTGTTAATCTACACAGGGTAATACCAAGACCAGACTTCATGACAGATGTTTGGAAAATTTCATAAACAGGGATCTTTGCTTTTAATCCTCTTGGTGGTGTTTTCCCAGAGCTGTGTTTGTAGTGCTGCTGAAAGTTACGTGGCTAACAGTAAGTACACTATGAGGACTACGTTGAGGTCAAGGAGAAGAAACTAGGGCTATCTAGCTATGATTAAAGCAATTGACTATAAAAATTGGTATAATTTTACAGAGGATCATTACTAATGGGTCCTATGGAGCAGAAGGAAAATAGCATGGGTTTTGGCATCAACTAGACTTAAGTCTGAATTCTGTGTGCCTTTAGAAATATGACCCGAATCCACTAAGCCTCAGATGTTTTTAAAAATAGGAAAAATCCCAAGCATTTCATGGGTTAAAAGAATAATATAGCAAATACATTCATCAGCAAGCTAAAAAATAAGTGTATATTATAAATATAGTTGTAGCCTCATAGGTATCCTTCCCCAAGCATGTTCCCTTCCTTTCCCCTAACCTTGCTGATTTTTCCAGTCCCACCATGCACACACCAAAGCAATTAATACTGAAAACTCAAAAAGATTCAGACATAGAGAAAGTAAAATTGTTTCTGAAATGGCAAGGGTTGGTAGAAACTCTTATTGCAGGGTTAATTAATATATCTGGCAAGAGAATAGGAAAAGGATCTGTTTAGGGAAGACATGGATGGTATTTCTACTTTTTGAGTAGAAATTAGAACCTGTCAGGAAAATATTAGATTTCTAGATGCTTGAGTGGTTTTCTGAACAAAACCGGATTTCACTGAGAAGAGAGCTCAGTGAGCATTGGTTCTATGTGAGTGTGATGGTTAAATTTATGTATCAACTTGGCTGGGCAATGGTACTCAAATATTTGACCAAACATCAGTCTGGGTATTTCTGGGAAGGTGTTTTTGGATGAGATGAACATTTAAATTGGTAGCCTTTGAGTAAAGTAGATTATCCTTCATATTGTGTGTGGGCCTCATCTAGTCACTTGGAGGCCTAAGAGAAAAAATATTGACCTCTTGTGAGCAAGAAGGAATTCTGCCTCTGTAATAGCTGGGATCCAAAATGTCCCCCAAAAGCACTTCAATAAGTGGGGCCTAGTTTGATGAAGTAGGTCACTGGGTGTATGCACTTGAAGGGTATTCCCCCCTGTACCTCTGCTTCCAGGCTGCCCTGAGGTAAGCAGCTCTGCTCTGCCACACACTCCCTGCTATGATTTTCTGCCTCACCATAGGCCCAGAATCAATGGAACCATGTGATCATGAAAAGGAATCTGGGAAACTGTAAGGCAAAACAATCTCTTCTCCTCTAAGTTGATTTTCTCAGGTATTTTGTCACTGCAATAGAAAGCTGACTAATAGCATCCAAATGGGACTTGAGATGCAATATCAACTCGTCCCTGGGTCACCAGCCTGCTGGTCTGACCTAGTAGGTGCTCACTGAAAGAATGATGAAGGAAAAGGCTGAGACATTTGGAGGTGTGGAATTGAGTTAGCACATATGAACTGGGCTTCATGATTTTGAAAGTATGTTAAGGAACATTGTTCTTTGCCTAGATCAGGTTTAACAATGCCCCGCTATGGAAGGTATCAGTGATGCTTATCAATATTGCTGGTCTTTGTCCTGATAGGCACAGAGAAGGATTACACTTTTTTTGTCTTTCGAAGTTAGAGGTGCCCAAGTGACTTGCTCTGACAACTGAAATATGAAAAGTGTTTCCAGGTGGAAGCATTCAGTTGTTGGTTCTTAACTCTCCAGTGTTCTCTACCTTGCTAAATAGGGAAGCACTTTTTGATAATGGAAGTGCAATGCTGAACCATCAAATGGAGGAGATGTGCCCTAGACAGGTCCTCAGAGCCACTATGGATGGTGTGGGAAAGAAACTCAGGTTGCTGTAACCCACTGAGATCTTAAAATCATTTGGTATTGCAGTGTAACCTGTCCTATCTTGATTTACATGTCCTAAAAAGTGGAAGCAAAGTGTCCCTTAATTTAATACTTAGCAGTGTCTTTGAGGACACAGTACAAAAAGTGAGAATAAAGTTAATATGACTGATTTTTTAACAACTTGCCAGAATTTATAATACCCCAAATTAATGTTCTTGCCTTCAAAGTAGTCACTGTGGGATTATATAACAATTTAAATGATGTTAAAAACAGTTATGAAATTCCTTTTATGACCCAACCTCAAAATTGATTAATTTAGTCATTCACTATGTGCCAGGCACTGGGAATACAGAGATGAAAAGACATGTTCTTTCCCCTTCAGGAGCTCACAGTGCGGCTGCAGGAAATATGTAAGTGATCTAATGTGACCTGATGTGTAGAGGGCTATAGGTGAGAGAAGGGGTTGGTTCTACCACGGAGATGCAGGAAAGGCTTCATAGAGAAGAGATGACTAAGTTCTCACTAGCCAGGCAGATTAGGGTGGAGATGGAGGCTATTCTAGGAATAGGGACCAGCAGGAACAAAAGCATGGAGGTTTGAAGTGGTGTGGCCCATTTGGATAAATGCAGATGTTTCTGGAAAACAGGAGGCTGAAGAATAAGGGAGGAGAAGATCCCAGAGGGCCTGCCATGGCACACTGAGGGGTTTTATTCTGTAAGAGGGAGAACCAATGAAGGGTTTGAAGCAGGCAAGCTGCATATTTAATTTCAGGAACAGCAACAGGAAAATACAATTAATTTTGTGACAGGAAGACATTGTTATGTTTTCTGCCTTCTAACAACTGTGAATTCTAGTCTCTTATTGGTGGGATGAGTGTGTTGATGCATGGTTGGAGCTGCCTGGTGAGAATGAAATTGTCTGCATAAAAGAGGAGGAGATAGAGAAATTAGTTTATAGGTGAGGGAAGGAAAGACAAAAAGGAGAGGGATGAGGGTGACTGAGAAACTCAAGAGAAGGGTACCTAATGCAGGTTTGTATTAATTCCATTGGTGTTTGGGGTGCTGTTAAAGCCCTGTTTTCTCTAGAGAACCACAAGAAGAATCTGAATTGCTCACCTGTGCTTGTGGAAGGGATTTACTACTCAGATATGTAGAAAAGTGTTGTTACTTCAAGGTTGCTGTGGGGCAAAAATTAGAAGCTGCCCCTGGAGACAAGCAATCCCCAGGCTCTATACATTAGCCTCTGGCTTGCCCTTGTGACTTGTTTTCGTCAACAATACCATACAAACTTGACACCAGCAGAGGCCTGGAAAAGTACTTACACATCTCTACTTTTTCTTCTGCTACTGTGCCTCACCATGAGAACCTGCTTGGGCTAGACTTTTACCTAATGAGAAACATGTGGCCCTGTCAACCTGTTTCCTCAGTTGACAGACAGCCAACTGCTAGATAAGTGAGCCCCAGCTGAGAACAGAACTGGCCAGTTGGTTGCAGCCAAGAGTGGAACTGCCCAGCTGACCTGGAATCTCATGATAAATAAATGGATATTGTTGTTATTTGTTTTTTTAAAATTAATTTATTTTTTAATTTTAGGTCATTATACACAAATGGAGTGCAACTATCATTTTTCTGGATGTACACAAAGTAGAATCATACAATTTGCATATTTATACATATACACAGGATATAGATATTTGTCTCATTCTATTATCTTTCCTTCCGCACCCCCTCCCCACCCCTTCTTTTCCTCTATACAATCCATCCCTCCTCCATTCTTCCCGTGCCTCCCCCCACCCCCGCTACGTGTCATCAACCACTAATAAGAGAGATCATTCGGCCTTTGGTTTTTTGGGATTGGCTTATTTCACTTAACATGATCTTCTCCAATTCCATCCATTTACCTGCAAATGTCATAATTTTATTCTTCTTTCTGACTGAATAATATTCCATTGTGTATATATATACCACAGTTTCTTTATCCATTCATCTATGGAAGGGCATCTAGGTTGGTTCCATAATCTACCTATTGTGAATTGAGCAGCTGTGAACATTGATGTGGCTGCATCACTGTAGTAATCTGATTTTAAGTCCTTTGGGTATAGGCCAAGGAGTGGGATAGCGGGGTCAAATGGTGGATCCATTCCAAGTTTTCTAAGGAATCTCCACACTGCTTTCCAGAGTGGCTGCACCAACTTGCACTCCTACCAGCAATGTATGAGTGTACCCTTTTCCCCACATCCTTGCCAACACCTGTTGTTGCCTGTGTTCTTAATAAAAGACATTCTAATTGGGGTAAGATGAAATCTTAAGGTGGTTTTGATTTGCATTTATCCTATAACTAGAGATATTCAACATTTTTTCATGAATCTGTTGATTGCTTGAAGATCTTCCTCTTTAAAGTGCCTGTTCATTTCTTTGGCCCATTTATTGATTGGGTTATAAGTGTTCTTGGTGTAAAGATTTTTGAGCACTTTGTAGATTCTGGAGATTTGTGCTCTATCTGAAGTGTGTGTGGCAAAGATTTTCTCCCACTCTGAATGCTCTCTCTTCACATTCCTGATTGTTTAAAATACTTGGGAATCAATCTAACAAAATAAGTGAAAGACCTCTACAATGAGAACTACAGAACACTAAAGAAAGTAGTTAAAGAGCATCTGAGAAGATGGAAAGACCTCCCATGTTCTTGGATAGGCAGAATTAATATAGTCAAAATGGCCATACTACCAAAAGCACTATACAAATTCAATGCAATTCCAATTAAAATCCCAATGACGGACCTCATAGAATTAGAGCAAGTAATCATGAAATTCATTTGGAGGAATAAGAGATCCAGAATAGCCAAAACAATTCTTAGCAAGATGAGCGAAACAGGGGGTATCACAATACCAGACCTTCAACTATACTACAGAGCAATAGTAACAAAAACAGCATGGTATTGGCACCAAAATAGACAGGTAGATCAATGGTACAGAATAGAGGACACAGAGACAAGCCCACATAAATACAGATATCTCATACTTGACAAAGGAGCCAAAAACATACAATGGAGAAAAGATAGCCTCTTCAACAAATGGTGCTGGGAAAACTGAAAATCCATATGCAGCAAAATGAAACTAAACCCATATCTCTCACCCTGTACAAAACTCAACTCAAAGTGGATCAAGGACCTAGGAATTAGACCAGAGACCCTGCACCTAATAGAAGAGAAAATAGATCCAAATTTTCATCATGTTGGCCTAGGACTAGATTTCCTTAACATGACTCCCAAAGTACAAGAAATAAAAGCACGAATCAATGATTGGGATGGAGTCAAACTAAAAAGCTTTTTCTCAGCATGGTCTTTTTAATATGCTTTTGTATGCAATTCACTAACATTTTGTTAAGAATTTTTGCATCTATGTTCATTAGAGATATTGGTCTGAAATTTTCTTTTCTGGATGTATCTTTGTCTGGTTTTGGTATCAGGGTGATATTGGTTTCATAAAATGAATTTGGAAGGGTTCCCTCCTCCTCTATTTCATGGACTACTTTGAGGAGTATTGGAATGAGCTCTTCTTTGAAGGTCTTATAGGACTCAGCTGTGAATCCTTCTGGTCCTGAACTTTTCTTTATTGGTAGGCTTTTCTTCTATTTCACTGCTTGAAATTGATCTATTTAAATTATGTATATCCTCTAGATTCAGTTTGGGTGGCTCATGTGCCTCTAGGAACCTGTTGATATCATTGAGATTTTCTATTTTGTTGGAGTATAAGACTTCAAAATAGCTTCTAATTATGTTTTGTATTTCAATAGTGTTTGTTGTGATATTTCCTTTTTCATCATGAATTTTAGTAATTTGAGTTTTCTCTCTCCTTCTCTTTGTTAGTGTGGCTAAGGGTTTATCAATTTTGTTTATTTTTTCAAAGAACCAACTTTTTGTTTTGTCAATTTTATGAATTACTTCTTTTGTTTCAATTTCATTGATTTCCACTCTAATTTATTCATTTCCTGTCTTCTACTACTTTTGGTGATGATCTGTTCCTCTTTCTCTAGGGCTTTGAGCTGTAATGTGAGGTCATTGATTTGTTGACTTTTCATTCTTTTATTGAATGCACTCCATGCAATGAATTTTCCTCTTAGCACTGCTTTCATAATATCCCAGAGATTTTAATATGTTGTATCTTTGTTCTCGTCGACCTCTAAGAATTTTTTAATTTCCCCCCTAATGTCTTCTGTTATCCATGCATCATTTGATAGCATGTTATTTAACCTCCAGGTGTTGGAGTAGTTTATGTTTTTTATTTTATCATTGATTTCCAATTTCATTCCATTATGATCTGATAGAATACAAGGTAGTATCACTATCTTTTTGTATTTGCTAAGAGTAGCTTTGTGGCATAACATATGGTCTATTTTAGAAAAGGATTCATGAGCTGCTGAGAAGAAAGTTTATTTGCTTATTGATGGATGGAATATTCTATATAAGTCTGTTAAGTCTAATTTAGCAATTGTGTTATTGGGTTCTATGGTTTCTTTGTTCAATTTTTGCTTGGAAGATCTGTCCAATGATGAGAGAGGAGTGTTAAAGTCCCCAGTATTATTGTGTTTTGTTCTACTTGGTTCCTGAAATTGAGAAGGATCTAATTGACGTACACGGATGAGCCATTGTTTGGTGCATAAATATTTATGATTGTTATGTCTTGCTGATTTATGCTTCCCTTAAGCGGTATGAAATGCCCTTCTTTATTCCTTCTAACTAATTTTCACTTGAAGTCCACTTTACCCGATATGAGGATGGAAACCCCTGCTTTTTACTGAGTCTGTGTGCATGGTATGTTTTTTCCAATTCTTTCACCTTTAGTCTGTGGGTATCTTTATCTATGAGATGCGTCTCTTTGAGGCAGCATATTGTTGGGTCTTTCTTTTTAGTCCAATCTGCCAGTCCATGTCTTTTGATTGATGAGTTCAGGGCATTAACATTCAGGGTTATTATTGAGATATGATTTGTGTTCTCAGTCATTTTGGCTTAGTTTTGTTTTTTAACTTGACTTGGTTTCTTCTTTATTTGGCTATTCCTTTAGGGTAGTTCCTCCCTAAGCTGACTTACATTGTTGTTCTTCATTTTTTCCTCATGGAATATTTTGTTTAAAATGTTCTGTAGTGTTGGCTTTCTATTTGTAAATTCTTTTAGCTTCTGTTTATCATGGAAGGATTTTACTTCATCTTCAAATATGAAGGTAAGTTTTGCTGGGTATAAGATTCTTGGTTGGCATCCATTTTCTTTCAGTGCTTGGAATATGTTGTTCCACGCCCTTCTTGCTTTTAGGGTCTCTGTTGGGAAATCTGCTGATAACCGTATTGGTTTCCTCCTGAATATAATCTGATTTTTTTTTCTCTCACAGCCTTTAAAATTCTATCTTTATTTTGTATGGTAGGTACTTTCATTATAATGTGCCTTGGTGTTGATCTATTGTAGTTTTGTACATTTGGTGTCCTGTAAGCCTCTTGTATTTGATTTTCCATTTCATTCTTCAGATGTGGGAAATTTTCTGATATTATTTCATTGAATAGATTATTCATTCCTTTGATTTATATCTCTGTGCCTTCCTCAGTCCCAATAATTCTTAAATTTGGTCTTTTCGAGATATCCCATAATTCTTGTAGGTTCCATTCGTGACTTCTTACCATCTTCTCTGTTTGGTCAACTTTGCTTTCAAGATTAAATATTTTGTCTTCAATGTCATAGATTCTGTCCTCCAGGTTATCTATCTGGTTGGTTATGCTGTCTATTGAGTTTTTAATTTGGTTTATTGTTTCCTTCATTTCCAGGAGTTCTGTTTGTTTTTTTTTTTCAGAATCTCTATCTCTTTATTGAAATGATCTTTAGCTTCCTGTAACTGTTCTTTCAACTGTTTATTGGTGTGATCATTCATTGCATGCATTTGCTCTCTCATCACATCGTTTGCTTCTCTGATCATTTTAATTATGTACCCTCTGAACTCCCTTTCTGACATTTCTTCTGCCCTGGTATCAGTGGATTCTGTTCATGTAGCATCTAGGTTTGTTTGAGATACTTTCTTCCCCTGTTTTCTCATGTTGTTCCTGTATCTTCTCTTCTATCCATGAGAATCTGAGGTATTGCAGCTTCCCCCCTTATAGGCTTGTGGTGTCCCAACAGGTTTCCAATACCTCACCTCCTAGTCTTTAGTAACACTAGATCACAGGTTGGGGTCAGGCTAGGGTATGTCTGGGCCTCTGAGCTGGTCCTCCTTGCAGCTGCCCCCATGCAGAAGTCCCATGGGAGCACTCAGGGCTGATGTACCAGGTGCACAAGTTTCAGGCCTCTGCACTGGGCTGAGCCTGATGTCTGTCTCTGGGCCTGCCTCCCGGACCCGGGGGTCTTGTGGGACTTGGTTGGCGGATCCCAAGCCTCTGAGCTGAGCCTCCCTGAGTGGGAAACTCAAGTGTCCACTGCACCCACTCACCACCTTCCGAGGTCTCCCACTTCTGGACTGTGCCAGCTGCCCCCATGCGGAAATTCCATGGGAGCACTTAGGGCGACGTACCAGGTGTAGAGGTCTCAGGCCTCTGCTCTGGGCTGAGCCTGATGTCTGTCTCTGTGCCTATCTCCCAGACTATTGTTGTTGTTTGACACTGAGTTTTGGGGTGATTTTCACATAGCATTGTTGTGACAAAGTGTAGCTGATACACATGGCATAAAAGCGACCTACCCAAAAAACTGCCACTTCAATCACTATTGTCACTGTGAGGGATCATGAAGCTGCCACTTCAGCCATTGACTCCAAGTTCCAGCTTCTAGGCTCACAGGTATTGAAAATAGAACACAAGTCATACATTATGCTAGGAAGGATCATAGTAGCAAAGTCAGTGTATTTCTGGGGCCAGTGGTTCAAAATCCTCTTATGCAGAAGAAAAACGATAATGGCTTTCAAATGCCTCAGAGTTTCTGAAAAGTCTTACCTTGATATTTTTCTCTTATGGTTTCTGATGAGTCTGCTTCCTTAATGGCTTCTCTTCTGATTTTGTGTTTTTTGTCCTATTTTTACATTATGTTTAAACTTCAAATTCATTTCAAATGGCTTGTGAAGAAGGTATGGGTCCCAAGTCAAAATGTCACAGAAGCACTGAATTGTGGAGCTAGAAGAAACCTTTGCATAGAATTTGGGGCAAGGACATCAGTAGAATCTATACTTACAGGTTGGACTTTGTCCTTAGATCCTTGAGAATATGTTCTCATGCTTCATTTCCCCACATTTTATTTGTGTGAGGCTGTGAAGTAAGAGAAAGCTTGGAAAGACACCTAAAACATCATGCTGTAGCATCAGATCTTGGATTCTAGGAATCAAGTTCAACAAATACCATATGTTGGTAAATTCTTTGAGCAGCCAACCCCAAATGTCCAAATTCAATTTTGGTTCATCCCCTTTAATTATTATTAGTGTTTCTCTTAAGCCCATATACAAGAAACTTTTTTTCCTCCCCTTTTTATTTTAGAGAATTTATTATGAGTTCTTCTCTTGTACTATAATTAAGAATGAACACATTATTTGTGAAATTCAGGCAGAATAGTAATTTCCATGAGAATGTCCTTATTCTTAGAAAATACATGCTGAAGAATCTAGAGGTGAAATCTCATGATTGCTCCAACTTACTTTTACACAGTTCGGCAAAATTAAAATCTGTACATCTGCTGTTTATTTAAATAAAGCAAATTTGGTAAAATGTTAACAACTGGTGGGTCTTAGCAGAGGATATGTGGGTATGAATTGTACAATTCTTTTAACTTTTTGTTTGAAAAATTTAAAAAATATTCTCTAAAGAAACTTGGCATAGATAGTTCCACCAGTTTTACAATAAAGAACTTCATTGTATATGCAGAGTAAATAATTTTTCATGTAACATTTGAACACAGTCTTCTGACAGTAAATCCATAAATACACTCTAAGAAAAAAATGCATCTAACTTTCCTCATTAGATTTATTATTAATAGTATTTTGAATCTGAAACAATTTAATGCCTATCATAGGATAGATCAAATTAAGTACATTAACGTTATTGGAAACTGAGATTTTTGTTGTAAGAGAAAAGAGTCAGAGATATGATTTATGTTGGTGGGAGCAAAACCAGAGCTTCTTAGAATTTGCAGCAGTTTCCAGACAAGCACTTCAGAACCAACTACTTTGGAACTGTAGCCTGAGAACTTTGGCAACAGCTTCCCTGGCCTTTGCTCCTATAACTGTTCCAACGAATGTATAGGTCTCTATTTTCTTGTATTGAAACACTTTATACTTGGACTACATACTTCTCTTTTCCTGACCAAACTGATGAATAGAGGGTACCTATTTTAGTTGTGGTTCATCTAAACTCTAACTGACAGCCCTTCTCATGAAACCCATCAGCTTAATGTAGGTTGGGTTTCCTGTAAGTTTCCTTACCTTAGGTGAGTTCTGGGCCTTGGCATCTCTGCCCCTTTTCCCTTGAAGTTGTAGAATTGATGTTCAAAGTATGCAGTGGCAACAAATACTCTCAGAGAGAAAGTGCAGTCTCAGTCAATTTGAACTGTGATAACAAAGTACCATAGACTGGGTGGCTTAGACAACAGACATTTATTGCTTACAGTTCTGGAGGCTAGAAATCTGAGATCAGGGTGCCAACATGGTGGGGTCCTGATGAGGGCCCTCCTATGGGTTTCAGAGTGTCAACTTCTTGTATCTTCAAATAGTAGAAAGGGAACTAGAGAGCTCTTTGGGGTCTCTTTCATGAGGGCACTAATCCCACTCCTGAGGGCTTCATCCTTGTGACTTAATTACCTCCCAAAAGCCCCACCTCCTAATACCATCACATTGGCAATGAGGATTTCAAAACATGAATTTTTGGGAAACAAACATTCAGTCTTTAACAAGTGACTTTGTTGAACTAATATTCAGCTTACTTCTCTGTGATCGGGTTTTCTCCTGAAAATTTGTCCTGGTAGTTCTCACAATAACTTTTAATCATGCACATATTTCAAGGGGATGATTTCGTATTTTATCCAGCACTTTGGGGTTGTTTTTAAGAGGGTTCATCCAAATAACCTAGCTTGTCATTATAGGAAATGGAAGCCCCCAGACACTTTGGAACCAGATCAAAGGAGACCCTACAGTGCTATGCTAATGGAAAAAATGTGTGCCCCTCAGTAAACCAATACAAGTGATCTATTTAAGGGAAGAGGCCTTTTCAGAGTCTCTCAATTTAAGTCATTTATGCAGTTATCTAAACCATGATGCTGGCTCTCCTCATTACAATGGCTTTAAAAATACAGTACAGTAAGGTATCATTTCTTTGCACTTATAAATTATACCACTGATAGATGAAAAGGCACATCTCTTAGGAGCAGTGCCTGTTTTTGGGTCACTGTGTCCTTTGCAAATCTGATGAAAGCACATACACGCCTATTGTGCACATACTGAGCACAATTTCAGTGAGTTCATAGATCCCCTGATGCCTATCATGGGTCCCAAGTTAAGAAGATGTCACTTAGAAAGTATCTAGGCCATTCAACTCTGGAAACCAGCAACCACACAGAAGATGAATTAAAAAAAAATGGCTTGACATGTTTCATACACCTCTTAGGCCAGCAGGGGCGCTGTAGTCCCTCGTGCAGGAATGCCCATGCTCATCAGTTTCAGATTGAGTAAAGCTTCCTTCTTCCTGCTGCATCTACACTTGAAAAGCACAAAGCAAATTGATGTGGCACTAGCTTAAAATAACTGTTTCCTGTTGAACTTACTTTCTTGGATCTTGAAGATGAGAAGAACAGAGTGTGAAATTGAGCTTGTTCACATGAGCGGTTCTTGAAGTTTGAAGCTGGTTTGAAGTTAATTCTTTAGCTGAAGAACTCTGTCTTTGCACACTTCTTATCCCTTTTAAAAAAAGAGTGGGTAGGAATTCAGAATTTTTATTGTCAGGATGAAGAGTCCGCCTTTAAATTTTCTCTGCCCTGCATCTTCGATGCCGATGATTAAAATCTTAAAAAAATAAGGTGTCCAAATGCAACCTGGATGTTTCTCCTCCTAATATTTTATCAGAAGCCATTTGGGAGATGTTTTCTGGATGGCAATGAGGGTGCAGAACACAGAGATGGTCCTCCTATTTATTTATTTATTGAAGCAGAGTCTTACTATTTCTCCCAGGCTGGCTCCAAACTCCTAAGCTCAAGTGATCCTCCTGCTTTGGGCTCCCAAGTAACTGGGACTATAGGCATGTATCACTGTGCCCAGCTAATAAGACTATTTTTTGAAGTTCATATATTTATTTATTTGTTTTTATTTTTCCCATATTTTCATTGGTGAATTATAATCATACATAATGTTTGGATTTGTGCTTCATATTCATACATGCACACAATATAAGAATATAATTTGGCCAATATCATTCCCCACTATTTCCCCTTTCCCTCCCTCCCTCTGGTCCCTTTCCTCTATTCTGTTGATCTCCTTTGATTTTCAAGAAATTTTTTCCCCCAACACACCTTTCTTTTCCTTTTTCCTCTCTGGCTTCCACATATGAAAGGAAACACTTTCTGAGTTTGGTTTATTTTGCTTAACAAAATGTTCTCAAATTCTATCCACTTTCCTGCACATGACATGATTTCATTCTTCTTTATGACTGAATAAAAATCCATTTATCTATATACATATCACATTTTCTTTATCCATTCATCTGTTGGTGGACACTGAGGTTGGTTACATAGTTTGGTTGTTGTGAATTAATCTTTACTAGCTACTCTTCTGACACAAGATTAATATCCAGAATATAGAAAACTCAAAAAACTTAACACCCATAAAACAAATAATAAGAGGACATAAGTGTTTAATATGTGGTTAATAGCAACCATAATTTACTGAGCATTTGTCATGTGCTGGGCACTGTGCTACATACATCTTTTATACACTATCTAATTGAATCCTCAAAACTGATGACTTCAGTCCTCTCATTAATCCCATTTACAGATGTAGGAACTGAGTTCAACATCACACAGTGAGGAGGTGGTGTAGCTGAAATGTACAAACAGCCTGAGTCTAGAGCCCAATCTTGTAAAAATTGTGCTTTTGTAATTTTACCTCAGGTGCTATTACTTAGAGAATCAGCTCAGAATCAGAGTCAAGAACCTGAATTCTATCTCTGCTTAGCCATTATCTAGCCATCAGAGCCTAAGAACCTTGTTTAGTTTCTTTCTGCCCAACTTTTAAGTGCTTTTTCATAAAGTCAAAGTTTCTTTGACTGGTGTTCAAGAGCCCTCTTTAGTCCCAGTTTGTTTATTGTTCTTGAATACCAAATCCACTTGAAATTTCTTTGCCCTTGTTCTACTAATGCTTTGGGGTCAATTTGCTCATATCATTACTCAACCCTAGCAAAAGCATGCCTCCATCCATGTCTGAACTCTGAAGGTTTATTCATTATTCAATAAAAACTACTGAGTGTCTACCATGTTCTAAGTACTGGGCTAGGCACTAGGAACATGATGGTAAATAAGGTGGTCAATATATCAGGCCTGAAAGATATAACAGTCTATAAAGAGAAACAAAGGCTAAATGAATTAAAAACAATTAGGTGTGCAAATTTTGACTAAATGCCATGAAGGAAAAAAATAACAGAGGAACTGACTTCAAATGGGATGGTCATGAATGGTTTTTCTGAGGTGGTAACATTTATTTATTTTTACTTTTTATTTGCTCTTTTCAGATATACATGACAGTATATTCTGACATATTAGACATACATGGAGTATAACTTATTCTAATTAGGAACCTAATCTTGTGGTTGTACATGATGTAGAGTTTCACTGGTGGTGTATTCATATATGAAGATAGGAAAGTCATTCTACTGTCTTTCCTATTCCCATCCTCCCTCACTTCCTTTCATTCCCCTTTGTCTAATCCAATGGACTTCTATTATTCCCTCCCTCCTTATTATGTGTTAGCATCTGCATATCAGAGAGAACATTTGACCTTTAGTTTTTTGGGATTGGCTTATTTCACTTAGCATGATAGTCTCCAGTTCTATCCATTTACCAGCAAATCCCATAATTTCATTCTTATTTATGGCCAAGTAATATTCCACTGTGTATATATACCACAGTTTCTTAATCCATTCCTCTGTTGAAGGGCACTTAGGTTGGTTCCATAGCTTAGCTATTATGAATTGAGCTGCTATAAACATTGATGTGACCGTGATACTGTAGTATGCTGATTTTAAGTCCCCTGGGTGTAAACCAAGTAGTGGGATAACTGGGTCAAACGGTGGTTCCATTCCAAATTTTCTGAGGAATCTCCATACTGCTTTCCAGAGTGCTTGCACCAATTTGCAACTTCATCAGCAATGTCTGAGTGTACCTTTTACCCCACAGAGAAGATATTATATAGGTAGAGATGTAAAGAATGAGAAGGAGCTAACATTGTTAGAATTTTGGAGGAGAAAATTCTACAGAGAAGAAACAGCAAATGTAAAGCCCTGAGATAGGAATAAGCTTGATTCTGTTTTGTGGAGCAGAGAAAAGGGTAGCGTGGCTAGAGTAGAGTGAGCAAGGGGAGAACAGAAAAAATAAGGCTGGGGAGTTAGGCAGGGACCAGTTCATGTGAGGTGTTGTAGGCCAACAGAAATGTCTCTTGTTTTTGTTTTAAAATGAAATTTAAAACCACTTAAAGGTTTTAAACAAACAGTGGTATAATCTACTTTGCTTTCTAGAACAAGTCCTTCAGCTCATGTGTAGAAGATGGTTTGAGGAGACCTGGAGTAGATGTAAGAAAAGGATACATACAAAACTCAAGAATGAACAGAGAACCCAAGTTTTCTTAGAAATATAAAAACCTTCCTTTGTAAGGAGAAACTCTGGTTCAGATGGCTTTTCCAGTGAGTCTCACCAAATATTCAAGAATGAAATAATTCGAAACATACATGAACTTATTCAGAAGATATGAAAAGGAACAATTCTTTATTAATTTTATGAAGCTAATGCTAATAGGACTCAAAAAGGAAACAATGAAGAATTATAAGCCAGTCTCATGCATGAACACTGATGCAAAAATCCCAAATGAAATATTATCAAATTGAAATCAGAAATGTTTATAAATATAATAACCAAGTTGGGTCCATAGGATTGGAAAGTTGATCTAACACAAGAAATAAATTTATATAATTCTGCCACCTTGATAAATTGAAGGATGCAAATTGATGATAAATTGAAAAAATCAGATGTGATTTTAATAGATGGAAGATAACAATTTCCTCCAAAAATAATCAATAATATTAATTACAACTTATTACAAACCTATGTTAAGATAAGGTGGTACTTTTCACAGAGAGAGACAACCCAATTGAACAGAAGAGAGCCCAGAGAGAGAGAGAGACACACACATATATTGACACATCACATAAAATGAAAGTGGCATGAAAAGTATGCATTTTTCAATTAATAATGCTATGAAACTGGTTTATCCATTGGTGAAAAATGAAAATTGAACCTATAACACACCACATATAAAAATCATCTCTAGAAGGAAAAAGACCTAAATATGACAAGCAAGATTTTAGAAGTTAATTTGGGAGTTACTTTCATAACTTCAGGATAAGGAGGGGCATATGAAACAAGAAAAATGAAGGAAACATAAAGGAAAAATCTTGACAAATTTAACTACATCAAATTACATTATAAGACAGTGAAAAGACTGGCTGCAAGGAATGAAAAACTTTCATAATGCTTGTAAACCAATAACTGATACATGACAAGAGTATATAAATAACTCTTAGAAATCAATAAGAATAAAGACAATCAGCCTAATAGAAAAATGAGCAACTTAAACAGCACTTGATAAAAGAGGGAACTCAAATGGCCAATAAGCATGAAAGGTGCTGAACTCGATTAATAAGTAAGAAAATGCAAATGAATGGTTTAGACAAAAGGGAATGAAGGGAAGGGACAGGGGATGGGAAAAGGAAAGACAGTGGAATGAATCTGACATCACTTTCGTATATTCATATATGAATACACCACAGTGAACCTCACCATTGTGTATATCCATAAGAAATTAATTAAAAAGTAACTGGGTAAAAGGTAGAAAGATATAGAAGAAAGGAAAAGGGGATGGGGAGAGGGAAGGTGAAGGAGAGGCATGGGGTCTGAATTAGAACAAAATATATTCCATGCTTTTATAATTATGTCAAAGTGGATTCTATGATCACGTATAACTAAAAAGATCCAATAAAATTAGAGTAACCTAAAAAAAGAAATTGCAAATGAAAACTGTAATGAGAAATCATTACACAGCCATTTGACAGGCAAAACTTGGAAAATCTGTTAAGAGCCTGAGTTCAGGCTGTGGGTGAGAGAAGAGATAGGAAAATCCACTCCCCAAAAAGCAACTATGAAGTTGGACTTAATTATAAAAACATTAATTTTAGCACTCTAGATGTCAACCAAAGTAACATAACAATCTGAGAAGGATTTGTGCACAAAACACTATATAGATTTAGATAAATTTTGGGAATCTGAGGCATTCTGCCCTAGGTATGCTCTTATCCCATTTCAGGTCCAGTGGCATGAAGCTTCTACCAGATCTTGATCTGGCAGCTACTTTGCCAAGGTCAAAGGGCAGGACTTGCTCAGTTTTGAGAAAAGGATAATGTCCATGCTTAGCATCACTGTCAGTAGAACTGAATTCTAAGAAGCTAGTCAGTGGGAGAAGGCCAGTGGCTTGGCTCTCTTTGTTTGTGGTTGGGGCAAATGCACGTCTAGTTGAGGCTGTTCACATTCAAGTGGAGATTTCAAGAGATGCCAAGCTAATGGCTCACTATTAAGTATGTACTGAGGCTGTGTACATACTTATAGGCAAAGGGGCCTAGGGGAAAGTGTAATCAGAGGTAGATTGGGGAGCGAGCTGAACTTTGCATGTAATCCCCTAACAAGGTACAGATCCACAGAAGATACTGTCTCAAGGTGTTTGAGCACCTCTGACCATCAAGCTACACAGGCACAGAGATGACACCTAGCAAGTTAGACTTAAAAATTAAAACAGGAATTTTGAAAAACAAGTGAACAGTGGTGTCAGTGGCACCTCAGACATCATACACTTGCACAATCTAGGGGTGACAGATTTAACATATTAAGCCCAAGGCAAGCTATTAAAGAAATAAACAGAAAATAAGTTACAATAGCCTTCAAGAGAAAACTATGAGAATACTGAGTGCCTACAAAATCATCTAAAATGTCAAGTTTTCATGAAACATGTAAATAAACAGGAAAGTGTAATCCATGCCCAGGAAAGTATACATAAATGGAAACTGCATCCAAGGGTCTCTGTTATGATTTAGATGTGAGGTGGTCCCCCAAAAGCCATGTGTGAGACAATGCAAGAAACTTAGAGGTGAAATGACTGGGTTATGAGGAGCTTGACCCAGTCAATGAATTAATTTCCCTGCTAGGGATTAACTTGGTAGTAACTGCAGGCCAGTAGGGTGTAGCTGAGATAGGTGGGTCATTGGCTGTGTGCAGTTGGGGCATATATTTTGTCCCTGGCAAGTGGAGTCACTCTCTATTTCTTCGTAGCAATGTCCTGACCTGCTTTCCTCTGCTACATATTTCTGCCATGATGTTCTGCCTCACCTGGAGATCTGAGGAATGAAACTGGCTTTCTATGGACTAAGACTTCTGAAACTGTGAGTTGCAAATAAAATTTTCCTCCTTAAAATTTTTCTTGTTGGGTCTTTTGGTCACAGCAGTGAAAAAGCTGTTTAAAACAGTTCCCAGGCTGGGGTTGTAGCTCAATGGTAGAGCGCTTGCCTAGCACGTGTGAGGCACTTGGGTTCAATCCCCAGCACCACATAAAAATAAACAAATAAACAAAATAAAGGTACTGTGTCCATCTACAACTAAAAGTATTTAAGAGAAACAGTCCCGCTACCCCCCTAAAAAAAAAAAACAGTTCCCAATGGTTGGATTGAGCAAACAGAAAATTCAAAGCATCTATTATAAATGGGTACATCAAACTAAAGGAAGCCATGTTGAAATAATTTAATGCAAGTAGGGGAACAATTATTCAACAAATAAGACTCTCCATAAAAAGAATTAAATAGTAATTCTAAAGTTGAGATGTATAATAACTGAAACAAAAATGTTATTGCATGGACTCAAGGAAAGATTCTGGATGGCAAAAGAAATAATCAGTGGAGTTAATAGGTAATTTTAGTAGAAATTGTGTAAAACAAACAACAGAGAAAAAAAGAAGAAAAATGAACAGGTTCAGAGACCTGTGATTTAAGCCTATAAACACATAATGGAAGTGATACAAAGGAAGAACAAGAATAGAAAGGGAAAGGAGCAAACAAAATTTGATGAAATATGGCCACAATTTTCCCAGAACTGATGAAAAATATTAATGTACAGATCCAAGAACTTCAAAAACCTCAAGTAAGACAAATACAAAGAGAGCCACACCTAGATACCTCATAGTTCAACTATTTAAAGACAAAGAGAAAATTGTAAAGGCAGCATAAAAATGCATATTATATTCAGGGGAGCATTAATGTAATTATGAATTTTCTCATAAGACACAAGGGAGGTCAGGAGTCAGGGGAATGATATGTTCAAAATGTTGAAGGAACAAAAAACTAGCCAGTAAGAATTATATTTCTCATAGAAGTATCCTCTGAAAATAAAGTTGAAATAAAGATATTTCCAGATAAACAAAGACTAAGATAACTCCAGCACTGGAAAATAAAAGACTAAGATAATTTGCTAGCAGGTCTGACTTATAAGAAATCCTAGGGACTTGAAGAAGTCCTTCAGGTGGTAAGGAAGTGACACTAGGTAGTAACTTGCATTCATAGGGAGCAATGAAGTGTGCCACAAATGGTTAATATGTAGGGTAATATAAAAGACTTTATATTTTTCTTATTTCTCCTCTTTTTACAGAGAAATAAGATTGTATAAAATAATAGTTATATTGTATTGCTGGGCTTAAAATATAGAGATAGATATATATGACAAAAAAAGCCCAGAGAAGCAGAGTGGTCAAATGGAACTCTATTGGAGCAATGATCCTGTAGTAAACTGTAATTAAGTTAATATTAATCCAAAGGAGATTTTAATAAAATAGGACACTTATTGTAATCCCTAGAGGAACCACTAATAAAACAATAAAATGTAGTAAAAAATCAACAGAGAAATCAAAATAGTACATTAAAAATATTTAACACAAAAGAAGGCAAGCCAATGAGGAACAACAAATATAGGAGTCATACAGAAAAACTGATAATGTCAAATGTAATTAAACTACAATAAGAATTAAATGAAATGTGAGTAGTATAAATACCCTAAAAAAACCAGAAATTATCAGAATGGATTTAAAAAAAAAACAAGTGACATACTTTAGATTCAAAGACAAATAGGTTGAAAGTAAAAGACCAGAAAAAATATACCATGCAAACAATTAAGAGAGCTGGAGTGGCTATACTAATATCAGACAAAATAGAGGTTAAGATTAGTAATAATATTAAATAAAAAGACATTTCACAAGGATACAAAAGTCAATGCATAAGGAAGATCAACCATACACAGAAATACATCTAATAAGAGAGACTCAGAACACATACTTTAACTACTGTTGTTGATTTCAATACTCTCAGTAATTGATAGTCCTGACCACTAAACAGAAAATGAATTATAGAGAAGATTTGAATGACACTATGAACTAACTCAACCTAAAGGATATAAACAGAATGCTTCAGAATTTATAGAATTGCAGAATATTCTTTTCAAACATATATGGATCATTTTCCAAGGTAGACCATATGTTAGGTCACAAAATAAGCCTCAGTACATTGGAAAGAATTGAAATCATGGAATGTACCTTCATTGATTATAACATAAGAAGAAATCAACAAATGAAACAAAACTTGGAAACCTCAAGAAATTTCGAATTTAAAAACCACACTTCTAAATTACCCATGTATGTGAGGAGAAATCAAAAGGAAATTGGAAAATATTTGTATTGAATAGAAATGAAAATATAGCACAACAAAACTTACAAAATGCAACTAAAAGCAGTGCTTTATAGGAAAATCATGACTTTGAATGTCCATATCAGAAAATATATCAGCAAACAGAGTAAAAATGGGACTGGGGATATAGCTCAGTTGGTAGAGTGCTTGCCTTGCATGCACAAGGCCCTGGGTTCAATCCCCAGCACCACACACACACACAAACCCAAAACAGAGCTAAAATAGAATCTAGAAAAAGATGAGCATATGAATACAAGGTAAGCAAAATTAAACAATAATGATTAGAGTGGAAATCACTGAAAGAAAAAAACCAGAAAATAATAGAGAAAACTCAATAAATTCAAAATTTGATCTTTGAAAAGACCAACAAAATTGACAAATGTTTTGCTAGGCTGAGTAACAAGACAAGAGAAGAGACCCATGTTGTCAAAGTCAGAATTGAAAGAAAATACCACTACCAACCCTACAGAAATTTAAAAAAGGGCTATAAGGGTGTGGGTTAGTTTCCTAGGACTGCTGGAATATAGAACCAAAAATTGGGTACTATAGAACAACAGAAAGTCATTCTCTCACAATTATGGAGACTATAAATCCAAAATCAAGGTGGTGGCAAAGACATACTCTCTCCAAGGGCCCTAGGAGAGAATCTTTTATTGCCTTTTCTAACTTCTGGTGGTTGCTGGCAATCCTTGGCATTCCTTGGTTTATGGTAGCATAACTACAATGTCTGTCTTCACAGGGCCTTCTCCACTTTGTGTGTGTCTTCTGTATGTCTTCATATGACCTTCTTATAGGAAATCAGTTATTGAATTTAGTATGGCCTTATATGAACTAATTATATATGCTGTAGGAGTACCTGAGGATACAGAGCTCAGGCACTTTCTCTTCCCTTAATTGGTCTGATCACGAGCCTATCATGAACCTAGTAGGAGCATGATCGGGAGCGTGGCACGGGGGTGTTAACAGCTGTTGGCAATTTGTAATTAGTGGGTATCTGCTATATAACCTTGCTTGTTCCGCATTAAACCGAGCTTGGTCTTCAGAACTCAAGCTCCCGGCGTGGTGTTAGCGTCGTCGCACTCATCCTCCTAACCCCCACAGGCTGATCCTGTTCCACTTTACAGCAATATGCAAAGCCCCTGTTTCTGAATAATTTCACATTCCAAAATTCTGGGTAGACATGAATATTTTGGTGACACTATTCAATCTCGTACAGAAAGTACTTCATCTTGACAAATTAGGCAACTTAGATGAAATGGACAAATTCTAGAAAGGAAGATTAATGAAACTGAGGAAGGAATAGAAAATCTGAATAGACCAATGACAAGTAAAGATCATGAAATAGTAATTTAAAATTTTTAAAATGAAAAATCCATGTCCATATAGTTTCACTGGTGAAGTTCATAAAATATTTAAAGAAGGAAAACACAAATTATTTGCAAACACTTTTAGAGATAAAGGTGAAGTGACCACTTCCTGACTTATTCTATAAGGCTGGTATTACCTGATACCAAAGTCAGATAGCAATATCTCAATCAAAGAAAAGTATAAGCCAGTATCTCTCATGAACATAGATGCAAATATCCTTAAAAAAATATTGGTGTGGCAGGCATAATTCTAATATGATCCCCCAAGATCCTGGTCCTTGGTGTACACACACCTTTAATCAGTTATTTAATGAAACACTAATCTAGGCATTGCTGTGAAGGGATTTTGCAGATGTAATTAGGGTCCTAAATCAGTTGGCTGATAAGGAAATTATTCATATGGGCCTAACTTAATAACAAGGGTCCTTTAAAAGCAGAGAGAGTTCTTTGGCTGGTCTCCAAAGGGGAGGTCAGAGATTTGAAGACAGGATTTGATATGCTGCTGATACTTGAAAATGGAGAGAGCAGGGAATATTAGCAGCATCTTGGAGCTACAAGCAGACCCCAGATGTTACGTAGCAAGGAAACAAAAGCCTCCATTCCACACTGACAAGAGAGTCAATTCTCCCAACAAGACCTTGGAAACAAATGTTTCCCCAGAGCCTCCAGATAAGATTCAGTCTGGCTGGCGTGATTTCTGCCTTGTGACACCCTGAGCAGAGAACCCCGTCATGGCAGGCTTGACTTCTGATATACAGAACTGTGGGTTAATAAATGGGTGTTGTTTTAAGTGGCTGAGTTTTGGTAATTTGTTATGCAGCAGTAGAAAACTAATACAATTAGCAAACCAAATTCAGCAACATATAAGAAGGATTATACAGCATGACACAAATGAGATTTATTCTAGTAATGCTAGATTGGTTTAACATCTGAAAATCAATTAATGTAACATACTATATTAATAGAATAAAGGACAAAAACACATGATCATCTCAAGAGAAGCAAGAAAAATTTGACAAAAGCCTTCACTCATTCATGATACGACAAACCAGGAATAGAAGGGAAATTCCTTAACCCAGTAAAGGGTATGTACAAAAATATCCACAAATTCTTAAATTCAGGACTGGGGTGCAATGGCAAACCTCATACACTGACAATAAGAATGTAAATTAGTAATAACACTTTGGACATCTAGTAGCTTCTCACTAACAGATAGAAGATTCTCATACCTCAGGACCCAGTAGTTCAACTACTAAGTGTATACCCTAGAATATCTCTTATATATGTTCATAGCTACATTGTAACAGCCCACAGCTGGAAAAATACATATTTCCATCAAGAGTAGAATGAATAAATCAATAATGATATCTTTAAACAATGGAATAGCTGTAGACATAAGCATATTAAATTTACAAACACCAGTGTAGATGTGTCTCACAAATACATTGAGTAAAATAAACAACCAATGAATATATAACAGTGAGTTCATTTGTATGAACTTTGGCAAGACTAAACCATATTATTTCAGGATGCCTACATGGGTAGTAAAATCATGAAGAAAAGCGAAGGATTCATTATACAAAATTTACAATGATTATCTCTGAGTAGAGATGAAGAATATGATAAGGAGGCAACATGGCATGAAGGCACTTCTAAATTACTGGTAATGCAATTCTGTGTGGTGATTAATGGTTGTTAACTCTACCATTAATATTTAAATTGTGCATGTTTATGTAATCTCTATGTTTGATGTATATCATTATTAAAAGTTTAATAAAAAAGTGAAAAGTGCAATCAGATGGTAGAATTAAAGAAACTTGTTGATAATTGATGTAGGATGTTAGAAGAAGAGAAAAATCCAGGATGACTTTCAAGATCTTGAAGTAAGGGAGTATAGATTAAGCAAAGTGGCTAGATTTGAATAGTATTCAGTGGATAAAAATGTCAGGGTTTGGTGTTGGATCTGATATGGGAGTTAATCCATAGGAAGGAATCCAGAAACCTTGGTTTCTGATTTGGGGAATAGGATGGATAGAGATGTCATTCATTGAAGTGGGGAATGGCGTAAGAGGACCAGAAAAGGTAGAAAAGACCATAAATAAAGTGCTGGACCATTGAAGTTGCCTGGAAGATACACAAGTGGCAATGTGAAGTAGGCTGTAGGTCACATAAGCCTGGAATTCAGTGGAGAAGCCAAAATTACATTTAACAACATTTGAAAAATATAGTTAACATTAGAGAATAACTACCACATACCAGTCATTTCCCTCATGGCATCTCATTAATCTTTGACAATTCTGTGAGGTTAGTATTATTACCTCTCTTTCATCAAAGGGGCTAAAGGAGGTTAAATAATCATTTCTGCTATGATTTGGAATATGAGGTGTCCCCCCCCCAAAAGCTCCTGTTAACACAGGAATATTCAGAGGTGAAATGATTGGATTGTGAGAACTGTAATCTACTCTCTCTATCCTGGTTTGAACGGATTGACTGGGTGGTAACTGTACACAGGTGGGGCATGGCTAGAGAAGGTGGGTCACTGGGAGGTTTCCTGGAACAGTGCATCTTCCCTGTGGTCCCGTCCTCTCTCTCACTCTCTGCTTTCTGACCCTAGCATGAGCTGAGCAGCTTTCCTCTTCTGTGCCTTCCATAATGTGCTACCTCACCTTGGGCCCAGAGCAATGAAACTGGTCATCTATGAACTGAGACCTCTGAAACTGTGAGCCCCAAATAAACTTTGCTCTTCTAAGGTATTCTCGTCAGGCATTTTGGTCACAGCAATGAAAAGCTAACCAAAGCAATTCTGAAGACACGCCTACAAAATAGTAGAGTTTGGATTATGTCTTAGTCAGCTTTTTCACTGCTTTTTCACTTCTGTGACTAAATGTCCCGACCAGCACAACTGTAAAAGTGGAAAGGTTTATTTGAGGGCTCATGGTTTCAGAGGTTTTAGTCCATAGAAGGCCGACTGCATTCCTCAGGGCTCTCGAGGCAGAATATCATGGTGGAAGAGCATGGCAGAGGGAAGCAGCTCACATCATCGGGAAGGAGAGAGGGAGAGGGAGAGGGATAGACTCTACTCTCCAGATACAAAATATATACCCCATAACCACACTGCAATTCCCACCTCCACCAGTCACACCCTACCACTTCATTTAATTCCATCAGGGATGAATTCACTGATTGGGTTAAGATACAACCCAGTCATTTCTCCTCTGAACCTTCCTGCATTGTCTCACACGTGGGCTCTTGAGGGACACCTCACATCCAAACCATAAGATATTAAAATCCCAAGATTCTGACTCTTGATCCCATGGTCTTTTGAAACTGTGGGGCAAAGATGTTCAGTCACAGAATTCTGATGAGAACATGTAGTGCTAATAACACACACTTTCATTGGTGCCCCAGTGCAAGGGTCTGTGTTGGCATGGAAATATTCCTTATAGTTCTTTTTGGAAATTTGATATCAGCTGATCCTATTAGATTCCTCATCTCTGCTCTTCTTTGACATCATCCCAAATGCTGACCTCTCTGGTCATCCTATCTCATTTCTGGTCATTCTCAAACCACTGTGTGCTTCCTCCATACCAAACTCACCCTAGACTCACTGCCTACCTCCCTTTCCACTAGCCTTTTACACGGTACTTTCTGGAGTCCTCAAACTAAGTCCTGGATTTCTCCCAAACCTTTCTGTTACGCTCTGAGTACTTCCTGCTCATTTTTTCTATAGCCCTGAACTTCTGGACTGGGAGTCAGGTTAGACTGATACTTAATTTCAAATGTCACTTCCCAGCAACTTTAAGGCACATGTCATCCAGACATACTTCCTTCTACTCTTTCTTACCACTGTCATTTTCTAACACCCTGAATACTCACTTTTATTTGGTGAAGAATTTGTCACCCAGATCACTATCTTCATTTCCATGCAAGTGCCATTGTTTTGGATTATCCATCTAACCCCTGGCCTTTCCGTTCTCTACCCTTCTTTAACTTCCCCTCTACTCTACCTCAGCCATTCACTCCCAAAACTATACCTTAGAATTTTTTATGCTTCATTCCTGATATTGAATCCTCTGACATCCTTTGTACACAATTTTTTACTCCTTCAAGCCTCTCACTCTTATATCTATTCCTTGATCTAATTGAAACCACTTTATTCTCCTCCTATTTATTACCTCTCCTCAGGATTCATTTTTACCTGCTCTGTAGCACAGAAACCCTGGCTTATAACATCAGCCTTGTGTCTTGATTTTTTTATTTGTTTTTTAAATATATGCTTGACAGGATAGCATATTTTGACATTTTGTACACACATGGAGTAAACATTCTAATTAGAACCCTAGTCTTGTGGATGTACATGATATAGAGATTCACTGGTCATGTGTTCATATATGAACATAGGAAAGTTATGTCTAATTCATTCCACTGTCTTTCCTATTCCTATCCCCTCGCTTCCCTTCATTCCCCTTTGTCTAACCACTGAACTTCAATTCTTACTCTCCTCCTTTGTGTGTTAGCATCCACATATCAGAGAAAACATTCCACCTTTGAGTTTCGGGAATTGGCGTATTTCACATAGCACAATACTCTCCAGATCCATCCATTTACCAACAAAGGTCATAAAGTCTTTCTATTTATGGCTGAGTAATATTCCATATTGGGTGTGTATATCACATTTCCTTTTTTCTGATATGTGGATGCTAACCCATAACAAGAGAGGGTAGGTAGGGGAAGAATACAAGCCACATTTTCTTTATCCGTTCATCTATTGAAGGGCACCTAGGTTGGTTCCATAGCTTAGTTGTTAATTGAGCTGATACAAACATTGATTGGCTGTGTCACTGTAGTATGCTGATTTTAAGTCCTTTGGATATATACTGTATAGTGGTATAACCAGATCAAATAGTGGTTTCATTCCTAGGTTTTTAAGGAATGTCCATACTGTATTATTTTTATTCTTCTGTTTGCCTGTTCATCATGTGAGATTCAAACTTCCAAACAATCCCAACTTTCAGCTTTTTTCCTCCTTGCTGAGCAGCACTGCTGGAGAAAAGTCACATAATTGTTCAGGTTGAGGTCATTGCAAATTTTTAGTTCCTAAAGTTAATGGGGCCCCAGTACTTATGCTGAATGCAGCCAAACTGTTCTATCCTTTGTCCTTTCCTATTCTCCTCAGGGGCTATTTTCAAACCTTCTTCTCTTCTCAGACCCTTTGCCTTGCTCCCTCTCTTTTTGATCTCAGAAGATAATATTGATTTCTATACATAGTAAGTAGAAGCTATGAAACAAGAATTTCTTCAATTCCTTCCTGTTAAACCTACTAAATCTATGTAAATCTGCATGATTCAAACTTGCTTCCAACCTATTACAGTTGTCTGCTGTCCTAAAGTCTCTCCCTGTTTTCTTTGGATCCCATCAGAGCCACCACTCTACCCTTTCCACAAGCAATCTCAGGAACTTTACCACTATCTTTTTTTTTTATTTTTACAGACTGGATTTTGATTCATTGCACAAAAATAAGGTACAACTTTTCATTTCTATGGTTGTACACAATGTAGATTCACACCCTTCATGTAATCATACATGTACATAGGGTAATACTGTCCGTCTCAGTCCACTATCTTTCCTTCCCCCACCCCCTCCTGCCCCATTTTCCACTACACCCTCCAAAGTTCCTCCTTTCTTCTCCTGTCCCCCCATCACCAACACTCCCCCCTGTTATGTATCATCATCCATTTATCAGAGAAATCATTCAGTCTTTGATTTTTTGGGATTGGCTTATTTCACTTAGCATGATATTCTCCAACTCCATCCATTTACCAGCAAATGCCATAATTTTATTCTTCTTTATGGCTGAGTAATATTCTATCGTGTATATATACCACAGTTTCTTTATCCATTCATCAATTGAAGGTCATCTAGGTTGGTTCCACAATCTAGCTATTGTAAATTGAGCTGCTATAAACATTGATGTAGCTACATCACTGTGGTATGCTGATTTTAAGTCCTTTGGGTATAAACCAAGAAGTGGGATAGCTGGGTCAGAAGGTGGGTCCATTCCAAGTTTTTTGAGGAATCTCTGTACTACTTTCCAGAGTGGCTGCACCAATTTGCAACTCCACCAGCAATGTATGATTGTGCCTTTTTCCTCACATCCATGGCAACATTTATTATTGCTTGTGTTCTTGATAATAGCCCACTATCTCTTTAAATGTTTTTTTAAAAATTATTTATTTATTTTTATTTGTTCTAATTTAGTTACACATGACAGTAGAATGCATTTTGACACATTGTTCAAAAATGAAGCACAACGTCTCATTCCTCTGTCTGAACATGGTGCAGACTCACACCGGTAGTGTAATCATGCATGTATATAGGGTAATAATGTTCATCTCATTCCACTGTACTTCCCAGCCCCCCTCCCCCTTCCCCTCACTCCCCTCTGCACAATCCAAAGTTCCTTCATTCTTCCCCACCGTCGCCATTATGGAATAGCATCTGCATGTCAGAGAAAACATTCGGCCTTTGGTTTTTTGGGTTTGACTTATTTCACTTAGCATGATAGTCTCCAGCTCCATCCATTTACCTGCAAATGCCATAATATCATTCTTCTTTAAGGCTGAGTAATATTCCATTGTGTATGTGTACCACATTTTCTTTATCCATTCATCAGTTGAAGGGCACCTAGGTAGTTTCCATAGTTTAGCTATTGTGAATTGAGCTGCTATAAACATTGATGTGGCTGCATCACTGTAGTGGGCTGATTTTAAGTCCATTGGGTATAAAACTGAGGAGCAGGATAACTGGGTCAATGTTGGTTCCATTCCAAGTTTTCTAAGGAATCTCCATACTGCTTTCCAGAGTGGTTGCAACAATTTGCAGTCCCACCAGCAATTGTATGAGTGTACCTTTTTCCCCACATCCTTGCCAACACTCATTGTTGATTGTATTCTTGTTAATTGCCATTGTGACTAGAGTGAGATGAAATCTTACAGTAGTTTTGATTTGCGTTTCTCTAATCCCTAGCGATGCTGAAAATTTTTTCATGTTTGTTGATCAATTGTATTTCTTCTTCTGTGAAGTGTCTGTTCAGTTCCTTAGCCCACTTATTGATTGGGTTGTTTCTTTGGTGTTGAGTTTTTTGAATTCTTTGTATATCCTGGAGATTAGTGCTCTATCTGAGGTGCATATGGTAAAGATTTTCTCCCATTCTGTAGGCTCTCTCTTCACATTATTGATTGTTTCTTTTGCTGAGAAGAAGTTTTTTTTTTTAGTTTGAGTCCATCCCATTTCTTGATTCCTGATTTTACTTCTTGCGATTTAGGAGTCTGATCAAGGAAGTCAGGCCCTAAGCTGATATGGTGGAGATTCTATCCTACTTTTTCTTCTATTAGGCACAGGGTCTCTGTTCTAGTGCCTAAGTCTTTAGTCCACTTTGAGTTGATTTTTATGCAGGGTGAGAGATAGATATTTAATTTCATTTTGCTACATATGGATTTCCAGTTTTCCCAGCACCATTTGTTGAGTAGGTTATATTTTCTCCAATGTATGGTTTTGGTGCCTTTGTCTAGTATGAGATAACCATATTTACGTGGGTTTGTCTCTCTGTCTTCTATTCTGTACCATTGGTCTACATATCTATTTTGGTGACAGTACCATGCTTTTTTTGTTACTATTGCTCTGAAGGATAGTTTAAGCTCTGCTCTTGTGATGCCTCCTGCTTCACTCTTTTTGCTAAGGATTGCTTTGGCTATTCTGGGCATCTTACTTTCCAAATGAATTTCACGATTGCTTTTTTGACTTCCATAAAGAATGTCATTGGGATTTTAATAGGAATTTCATTAAATCTACATAACAATTTTGGTAGTATGACCATTTAATGATATTAAATCTGCTCACCTAAGAGCATGAGAGATCTTTCCATCTTCTAAGTTCTTCTTCAATTTCTTTCTTTAGTGTTCTATTGTTTTCATTGTAGAGGTCTTTCACCTCTTTTGCTAGGTTGATTCCTAAGTTTTATATTTTATTTTTTTGAGGCTACTGTGAATGGGGTAGCTTTCTTAATTTCCCTTGCAGTGGATACTACTATTCATTCTATTAGAATATAATGGAATGAAACTAGAAATCAAAGATAAAATAAAAAATAGAAGCTACTCCAACATCTGGAGACTAAATAGCATGCTATTGAATGATGAATGGATAGCAGTAGAAATCAGGGAAGAAATAAAAAAATACTTAGGGATAAGTGAGAACACTGATAAAACATATCAAAATCTCTGGAACCCTATGAAGGCAGAGCTAAGAGGAAAGTTCATTGCATTGAGCTCATTCATTAAAAGAATACAGCATCAACAAATAAATGATATAATATTACATCTCAAAGCCCTATAAAAAGAAGACCAAATCAACATCAAAAGCAATAGAAGATAGGAGATAATTAAAATCAGAGCCCAAATCACTGAAATTGAAGCAAAAGACACAATTCAAAAAATTAAGGAAATGAAAAGTTGGTTCTTTGATAAATAAACAAAATTGATAAACCCTTAGCTACACTAATGAAGAGAGAAAACCCAATTTAATAAAATTCATGATGAAAAGGGAAATATCATGATGGACACTGCTGAAATGCAGAAAATTATTAGGAACTATTTTGAAAATTTATACTCAAATAAAATACAAAATCTCAAAGACATCAACAAATTTCTAGAGACATATGATCTACCCAAACTGAATCAGGAGGACATACACAATTTAAGCAGATCAATTTCAAGCAATTAAATAGAAGAAGCCATCAAAAACCTACCAACCAAGAAGAGCCTGGGACCAGATGGATTCTCAGTGGAGTTCTACAAGACTTTCAAAGAAGAATCAACACCAATATTCCTCATATTATCCATGAACTAGAAAAGGAGGGAACCCTTCCAAACTCATTCTGAGGCTAGTATCACCCTGATACAAAAAGCAGACAAAGAAACATAAAGGAAAGAAAACTTCAGACCAATATCCTTGACAATCATAGGTGCAAAAATTCTAAACAGAATTCTGGCAAATCACATACAAAAAGATAGTGCACCATGATCAAGTGGGTTTCATCCCAGGGATGCAAGGTTGGTTCAAACATTCAGAAATCTATAAATGTAATTCACCACATCAACAGGCTTAAAGTTTAGAATCACATGATCATTTCAATAGATGCAGAAAAAGTATTTGATAAAATATAGCACCCCTTCATCCTCAAAACACTAGAAAAAAAAGGGATAGTAGGAACATGCCTCAACATTGTAAAAGCTATCTATGCTAAGCCCATGGCCAACATCATTCTAAATGGAGAAAAACTGAAAGCCTTCCTCCTGAAAACTGGAACAAGGCAGGGATGCCCTCTTTCACCACTCCTATTCAACATCATGCTTGAAACACTAGCCAGAGTCATTAGACAGACCAAAGAAATTAAAGGGATTCGAATAGGAAAAGAAGAACTCAAACTATCACTATTTGCTGATGACATGATGCTATATTTAGAGGATCCAAAAAATTCAATCAGAAAACTTCTAGAACTAATAAATGAATTCAGCAAAGTAGCAGGATATAAAATCAACACTCATAAATCCAATTCTTTTCTATTCATAAATGATGAATCCTCTGAAAGACAAATTGGTAACAGTACCCCATTCACAATAACCTCAAAAAAATAAAATACTTGAGAATCAATCTAACCAAAGAGATGAAAGACCTCTACAGTTACTAATATCCTAATTAGCAGGATATAAAATCAATACCCATAAACCAAATGCATTTATTACCCACTATCTTCTCATTTCTAACTCCTGTGTATTGAATTATTCCTCTCCATTGGCTATTTATTTAATGAGTTCAGAGATAGTTTGTCTTAATCAACAAACAACCCAAACCAAAATCAACCCACTCTTGATAACTCTGATTGTTTCTTAACTCTTTACTCTATAACTGGTTATTTCTTAATAATTTACTCCCTCCAATCTATATTCTTTCTTTTTCATTCAAGCTTCTTTAGAGGATGGTCTATATTCACTGTATTCACTTTCTTACCTTCCACTTTCTTTTTAATCCTTAATCATTGACCCTCTGCCCTCCCCACCCCCACTCCCCATCACTCCCTTGAGTTCAGCTCAAGGGGTCCACTGAATTCCTTTTTGTCAAACCCAATGAACTTTGCATTCTTACATGATCCCATCTGTTTTGGCAATTGTTAATGATGATCAACCTTTTCTTGAAAATATGTCTACATATCATTTCTGTGATAGCATTCTTTTTTATTTCTCCTCCTTGCCTTTGATTATTTCTTAATATTCTTTGCAAACTCTTTTTAGTTCACCCCTTAAATATTGTTCTTTCCTAGGCTTTCCCTTATTTTTTATATTCCTGAACTCTCTGAGAGTAAGTTCATTCATACCCCTGGCTTCATTTGCCATGTGGTAGCCAAAGATGCCTAAATCCAAATCTCTAGCTCTAACTTCTTCAGTTAGCTCTAGATCTGCATATTCAACTGCCTGCTAGATACCTCTCCCCAAACATAACATGTCCAAAGTGGAAGTCATCATTTCAAGCCACCAAACCAAACTTCTCCTAGTTTTCCTACATCTATGGATGACATTTTATTAAATCATGTTTTTTAAGTCAGAAGTCTAGGACTCACTTTATTTTTTTTTTCTCTTTTATTACCTATGTCTAACATGTAACCAATTTCAGGAAATTCTGACTGCTTGCTACCTGTCATACCTATTGGACCTTCCCAATAAGGGAAGGCACTGTCACTGCCTTACTTCAGTTTTTGTGCTCTCTCACCTTTACCACTACAACAGCTCTCTAACTGGACTTCCTGCTTCCACTCTTGCATCCCTTAAATCCATCATGCTCAGAGTAGATAATATGAGCATGTTCTTCCCCTGCTCACAACCTTTCAAGATGATGTCAATAATTTAGTACAACCTGAAAGAACTTCCATGATCTGGTGTCTGTCTCATTCATTAACTTCGCTTTTTGCTATCTATTTCCCTCTTTAGAACACTACACTGTCGCCATGTGATGCCTTCCTAGATTTCTCCAAGCAGTCATAGGTGTGCCTTCTCTTTTGCTCTCATTGCATATTATATGGATCTCTATTACAAAAAGTAGCCTATTGTGTTTTTTTTGCCTCAGAAGTCAAAAACTTGGAGCTTTTGGACCATGTCCTGTTTTTATAAATTTGTTTGGCCTGCATAGTGGGGTTTATTATGTGAAGGACATAAGATCTAAACTCATGCTTCCTTTTGGTAACAGTCAGCCAGAGTCCAGTTGTAGTTGCCTCCTTTAGACTGCATTTGCATTCTCCAGTTCATTTGGTATTGTCCCTCCTTGAAATTCATTTGCAATTGGGTGCCATGTCAAACACCTGTAATCCCAGCAACTCAGGAGGCTGAGACTGAGGCAAGAGGATTGCAAGGTTGAGCCCAGCCTAAGCAACTTAGTGAGAACCTGTCTCAAAAGAAAATGTCCTGGGAATGTAGCTCAGTCATAAAATGTCCTTGGGTTAAATTACAGTAAAACCACCTTTCCCCCGCATCCCCCAAACCCCTCATTTGTCTCACAAGTTTGGGCCTTCTGAACACTTGAGCTTGAAGCTCCTAGTCTATAGGCACATCTTTTTAAAAAAATAAATTTAGTTGTAGATGGATACAAGACCTTTATTTTATCTATTTATATTTATGTGATGCTGAGGATCAAACCCAGTGCTTCACATATGCTAGGCAAGTGCTCTACCACTGAGCTACAGGTCCATCTTAAACCTGCTGTTTTGGTCCCATTGATTACTATGATCTGCATGAAAGCAGGAGTATTCCTTGTTTCATATCGTATCCTGGTTCTGAGTCACCTGGGCATAGAGCAGACAGTAGATGTTTGTTGGATGAATGATATTCTCTTTGGAATACTATGTTAGATTGGATTATTGATCTTAATACTCCATTCATCCCTGTGTGTTTCCTTTTGCTGTGAGACTCTGCAGTTCATCCCACCCTTTGTCTGTGATCTTGACCATTGGACTTGCTTTTACCGATGAGATGTTAGAAGATATAAGCAATGGCCTGTGTGATTGGGGTAGCCCTTGTGTGCTTCTGCCATTGCATGAGAAGAACCTGCCCTGGGTGGCCTGCTGGCCCAATGAAGATAAGAGAAATGTAGAAAAGATTTGCATCCATATCTACCCTTTGGAGGCAAACCCAGCCAAGGCCAGCTGATTCCCAGATGACACTCAGACGTGTGTGAGAATAAATGTTTGTTGTTTTAAAGCATAAGTTATAGGGTGGTTTGTTATGTGGTAATAGCTAACTGATACATAGGACCTATCTTCTCCAGGTTTCAAAATGCTGCTTATTCTCTGTTCATCTCAAGAGCTGCTCCCCTAATATACAGTTCTTTCATCATCCTCCAAATTATCATATCTCCTTATTTTAAAATACAGTGTTAAGATATAATTCATATACCAGCGATTCTCTCAATGTGTATAGTTCAGTGGTTTTAGTATATTCAGAGATATGCATACATCACCACAATTGATTTTAGAACATTTTCACCCCCCAATAAAAACCCTCACACCTTAACCATCACTTCCCAAAGCCCCCTCCCACCAGCAATGGGTCCCTACAAATTTGTTGTTGAGGATTTACCTATTCTGGACATTCCATATGAATGGAATCATATGTTATGTGGCCTTTTGCATCTGAATTCTTTCACAAGACCCATTCGTACTGCACTGCAGTATTAGTGTTTCACTTTTTAAATTCTCAAATAATATTGTATGAGTATTCCCTGTTTTATTTATATATTCATCAGTTTATGGACATTAGGGTTGTTTTCACTTTTTGTTATTATGAATAATGTTCATGTACTAGTTTCTGCATGAATATGTTTCAATTGTCTTGGGTATACATCTAGGAGTGGAAATGCTGAGTTACATGATAATTGTGATTCACTCTTTGTTTGTTTTGTTCCAGGGATTGAACCCAGGGGTGCTTAAACACTGAGCCACATCCCCAGCCCTTTTAATATTTTGTTTGGAGATGGGGTCTCACTAAGTTGCTGAGGCTGGCTTTGAAATCACTATCCTCCTGCCTCAGCCTCCTGAGTTGCTGCAACTACAAGCATGCACCACTGGGCTCAGCTGTGATCCACTTTTTGAGGAACTGCTAGACTATTCTCCACAGTAGATGGACCATTTTACATTCCCATCAATAGTATATGAGACTTTCTATTTCCACACGTTCTCACCAACATTTAAAAAAACTTTCCATGTTATTTTTATGTATTTATTAATATTATTTTATTTTATTATTATTATTTTTGAGATGGAGTCTGTCTCTGTTGCCCAGGGTGGTCACCAAATCCTGAGCTCAAGCCTCCTACCTCAATCCTCCTGAGTAGCTGGGACTACAGGTGTGTGCCAGTGTGTCTGGCCTTGTCTTTTGTGTGTGTGTGATATTGGGGATTGAAGTCAGGGGTACTCTACCTCTGGGCTACATCTCTAGTCCTTTTTATTTTATTTTATTTTTTAAAAAATTTATTTACTTATTGATTCATTGAACACAAATGGAGTACAGCTATGTTTCTCTGGTTGTACACAAAGTAGAGTCACACCATCTGTGCGTTCATACATGTACACAGGGCAATGATGTCTGTCTCATTCTGTTATTTGAGTTTGGTCTTGTTAAGTTGCTGAGGCTGGCCTCAAACTGGCGATCCTCCTGTCTTAGCTAACCGTGTCATTGGGATTAGAGGTGTGCATCACCATGTCCTATTTGCTTGGGTCCTCACAAGATTGCTGAGGCTGGATTTGAACTCATGATCTTCCTGCCTCAGCCTACCAAGCTGCTGGGATTACAGGCATGAGCCACCACGCTCGGTGATGCCGAGCATCTTTTGATGTGCTTGTTCGTCATTTGTATTTCTTAGAGAAAAATGTCTGAGATTCTTTCCTCATTTTAAAAATTATGTTGTCTTTTATTTTTTAATTGAGTAGCACTTTATTCTTTACCACTCATGTGGCACTTACTGTTTACTGCCTGGTGTTGGTGATACTTTTTTCATGTGTGAATAAGTTATTTCCCCAGTTACACAGGGAACTCATTGAGAGAAAAGACTATGTTTCATACATATTGTTTCCCCCACTGTGACTAGTGATCAGAACATTGTCACAGCTCAAAGCTACCATTTACTGAATCCTTGATATATGCCAGACGCAGTGCTAAACACTTTACATGTATTATCTCTTCATTTTATACACATAACTCTATAAAGTTGTTATGATTTCCACTGTACAGATCAGGCGATTGAATCAGAGAGCAGTTTAGTCAACTACTGAAGTTCATATAGTAAGTGGCAAAGAGGGGACTCAAAGTCAGGTAGGTCTAACTCCTGCATTTATTCCTTCAACTGCTAAAGCCATTACTTCAGTATGTAGTGTATACTAGTATCATGCATGTCTCCTATGCATGTCACAGGCTAACAATAAAAATTTTTCATTCATTAGTCTACAAAATACAGATAAGTTCTGCCTTTATCTGATGATTTAAGTCCTGTTTAAGTGCTTAAAAAATCCCTAGTGTCTTAAAATATGAGATGCTTTTGCAATATTTGCTGAAGGGTTGTGCAAATGAGTGCACGTTTGGTGGTAGGTAATACCATTATCTTCATATCAAATAGTTTGCAATGCTATCTGCAAGTATCATTCTGGAAAAATTCCAATCTTTCCTGAGAAGTGTACTTTCCTGGGGACACTAGAATCTGGATTTGAATTCTCCAAAAGCTAACCTCAGTGCAGATCCTCATGCTGGCTTGGTGAAAAGAGCATAAGATTCTTCTAAAACAAATCTCAGTGACTTTTTTCTCACGTATTAAGCCTCTATCAACAATATCCCTCCCTTGCATCTCCATTTCTTTGCCTTTCTGCAGATGCAGCTTGGCCTACATGACATCTAACGATGTTAATAGCCTCTCAGTTGCTAAGGGGGTTCTTTGGAATAAGTCAAGCTGTTGGAAGCTTTGTCTGAGCAAGGTGTATAGCTGACATCTAAAGGAACTATTCCCTGAGGCCGGGCGCTCATCCCAACAGAAAAGGAAGAGCTGCCAAGCCTGGAGGCTGTGTGCAATGACATGTTTTCAAAGCTTGCTGAATTTCGAATAGCAAATCTGACCATGCATACAAAGAAAGGAGATTTAATATTCTGACTACTTCTCCTTCTCCTCTAATGCCATCTGCAGCAGAGACACAGTAGCCCTCCTCCTTTCTATTGAAACCAAGACTATTGTCTCACTAAAAGCTCCTCATGTCTGCTTCCAAAATTCTGTGTGTTTCCTACCCAAGGCAAGTGCAGGCAAAGAATGGAAGCAAGGTACAGACCACTTAACAAGCACGTTTATATTCAGGAAGGTGTGCGGAGATGGAAGAGGGCTGTAAGTGAATCTGCTAGGGGTAGATAAGAGCTGCAGGTCACCAGCACCACATGTGACCTGCTTGCAATATAAGCCATGTGTTTTGTGCCATAATTCTTGTTTAACAAGGCAATAAAGCAAGGAATGGGGGTGGACAAAAAGTGCCTCTCAGTGAAAGTGTATTTTGGTCACGTCTTCTGCCCTTTTCCTTTTTCTTCATAAATCCAACATAACTAGTTAGTTGATTGGGACTTTTTTTTATATTGTTTGGCTTATGTGCACACAGTGCCTAGACTCTGTCTCATTATGCTTATGTTAGCACAAATTACTGCAAGCAAAATGACAGACTCTTACATGCAGTAATGTGTGGCAACTAAGGAAAGGGATACAGGGAAGGGAAAATATTACAGGAAAGGGAAAGGGAAGCTAGGTATCTATACCTGCTGTCCAACTCATTAGACTAGTACAAACTTTGATGACTAATTTTTTAATATTACAACAAAAGATTTTCAAAAGATTTTCTTATGTTTAAAAGAAGTCTCTTGAATCAGACCATTTTTTCACATTTTAAATTTGTATTTTAGACATGCATGACAGTAGAGTGTATTTTAACACATTATACATACATGGAGTATAACTTATTCTAATTAGGATCCCATTATTGTGGTTGTTCATGATGTGGAGTTACACTGGTCATGCATTCATATATAAAGAGAGGAAGGTTCTGTCCGATTCATTCTCCTGTCTTTCCTATTCTCATCCCTACTCCCTTCCCTTCATTCCCTTTTGTTGAACTTCTGCCCCCCCGCTATTGTGAGTCAGCATCTACATATCAGAGAAAACATTCAACTTTTGACTTTTTGGGATTGGCTTATTTCACTTAGCATGATGTTCCCCAGTTTCATCCATTTACCAGCAAATGCCATAATTTCATTCTTCTTTATGGCTGAATAATATTGAATAAGACAATTTTAAGTTCATGTCTCAGCTTGTTGCCAACTAGTTTTTTGACCTTGGGCAAATTATTTAAACACTCTGAGCGTTCATTTCCTCATTGGTAAAATGTAAGTCTGACTTCAAATACTAAACTCTTAACTACTGATCACGTTGCTTTATTGTGTACTATATAATGGGTATGAATTTTGTGGTTAACTAAGATACTATATGAAGAATGCTTGTCACATAGAAGGTATTAAAATATGCTTTTATTATTTGGGGGGAGGAGGGTGCCAATACCTGGAAAGAGTATACAGTCTGTACTGAGTAAGAATAGGAGAGTGAAACTTGGGGAGAGGTGGGGAATCAGTATAGTTATATATTACATGAACATTGGCACATTCATCTATTACTGCTGTACGCCCTTGAGCTAATCACAATCTCTATTTTAACCCTGTTTCTTCATTAGTAAAATGGAGCAAATACTATCAGCTCCATAGGATTGTCATGATACATAAATGCATAAAATACTGAGCATAGTGCTGAACAGAGTAAATGCTTAATAGATATTAGATGCTGTTTTAAAAATTATTTTTCCCTTTGAAGCTCAATACCCCAAATCCTCAGCATAGCAGCTAGGTGGATTCCAGGATATTGAGTGGTAGCATGTGGTGCATCCACTGTTCTATAAAGGTTCTGCAGAGTTCTGTAAACCTGGAAAATGAAAGGCCAAACTGTAAGATTCATCTGCCCCAAGCTCATCAGCATCCACATTCTGCATGCTGTATGGGACATCACAATACTTTTGATGGATCCTAGACCCAGGGCCAATGGCTACCATGTTGGATAATATTTGGCAGGTCTGAGTCTATTCAAAGTCACTGTTTCTTCATAAATATTAGCCACATGGAAAGCCTCCTGAATCATGAGGCCCCAAACCCAAGGCTTTGGTACACAGGTGCAGAAGCTTAACCATTTCTCTTGATCCCCCAGACCAGCCATTTTGGTAAGAATTCTAAATACCTTGGAGAATTTGACGAAAGCTAGGGATCTCTTCCAAAAAGAATGCACATAAGCCCTAATCCCACTTTACACATAGTTTAGGACACAATTTTGGGAGGTAAAAGTCTCATGAAGTCTGCTATGAACCTCCTAGGGAATTCATGGACTGCAGGATAAGAATCTCTGGATTAGTGGAAAAGGACTTTTGCTTTGATTATGGGATATTTGACCATAGAGCCTTTCACTCTTGGCCTCAAGGCACATGAGTAGTAAATTTACAGACTCAAATATTTTATTAATAAATGTCTTGCCTTTCTTTTCTAGAAGCACACAAGTTTACCTCAAAGAGGCATGGTTTCGAGAGTCAAAATGAAATGCCTAATTTACACAAAATGAATTGAGGAGATCCTTGTTTTAATTCGTTGATTTTTTTCATCTGTGGTAAGCTGATGTGAAACTGCCCAAGAGAGAATTGATCAAATTCTGGGAGACTGACTTACTGAAATAAATATCTTTAATACCAACCTAGATATAGGAAGATATAATTACCTACCCCATTTAAACACATACACCTCATTATCCACTAAAGAAAAACAAAATCCTATGGTGGTAAACTGTGTTTACAGATGTTTCAACATTTCTGGTATTCTGGCTCATAAATGGATCTCTGAAGTACACATTTCTCTTTTTATTATTCAGTCAGAATTTCAATGTGCCCTACTTGATGCAGCTGAATGGTGCATTGGCCATACAGATGTTAATGCATAATCTCAAAACTCTTTAAAAATGCCAATGTTCCCTATAACAGAATCATCATTTATTGAGTAGGGAAGGAGGAAGAGCTGGGCCAAAAGAAAGTGATCTAATGATCAAAAGCAAAGATGATTCTCTGGGGTCCACAGTCCATCTGTCTTCAGAGTTTTGGGAAAACTTGCATCAGGATCACCCCTTATACATAACATGTCAACATAGTATGAACTATAACTAAATGTTATGCTAGTCTCATGTTTTACTAGTTTCCATGTATTTCTTCATGCAATCAGTAGTAAAGCTCTGAAAACAAGAAGGGCTTAAGTGCAGATGATCATCTGGAGCCCCCAAGGAATGGGAAATATAGGAAGGCTGTGGTTCCTTCCATTATCACAACTAGGGAAGAACACAGGGGAAATAGAAACTATGGAGAGCATATGAGAGGAAACTGAGGTTTTGTAGCCTACTGTAAAGGAAGGAGCATGGAGAGTGGCCTGGGACTCAGAGATTCTCATAATCTTTCATTCAACCTGAACAATAAAATCATCCATGAAATTGTCCAGGAAAGAAGGAACTCAAAAGTATTCTGTTAGTATCCTTCTCAGATACTGAATAATCCCATTTGCAATTAGAAGTGAAAGTGCAGTGATTTGGAAGGTTGAGGAAGGAGGATCACAAATTCAAAGCCAGCTTCAGTGACTTACCAAGGCCCTAAGGAACTTGGTAAGACCTTATCTCAATATTTTTTTAAAAAGGGCTGAGGATGTGGTTCAGTGTTTAAGAACCCCTGGGTTCAATGCCTGGTACAAAATGAAGAAGGAGGAGGAGGAAGAGGAGGAGGAGGAGGAGGAGGAGGAGGAGGAGGAGGAGGAGGAGGAGGAGGAGGAGAAAATCTTAAAAATTCTGACCTCAAAACATGATCAAATATTTCAATTTTTAAATGCACAGTTGAGCATACAGTTATGAAAAAGAAATAGCCAACAGTCAGGGACCCCAAAGTAGTCTGAAGACCGAATGGAAACCAGCATGTGAGTTAAACTGATGGTTTGTCTGGTATGGGGGTGTATTAGTCTCAGTAATACAGGAATGTAAGTTACAGGACTTTATAAAAGTATAGTGTATAAGTCCATTGTTACGTAAGATGATGAGTTAGAATTGATATCCCTACATAAAACTAGAGACTTCAAAGGGATACATTATTGTAGTTCCTTCAAGAAATATGGATGTGTCCATTTCTGGGACACAGAAATCAGATGAGTTTGGAATATTTTATATTGCCTAGAAGAGATGAAGTGCTTAAAGACTAAGAGGATAGGGCAAAAGGACATAAGAACTGACTCAAACAGCCTCCCACTAGGCCAACCTTAGGACAATTTTAGCTTTATTTACAAAGGAGAAAGGATACTGTTAGTGCCAAGGTCTGAGTGACACCAACATAACCAACTAGTCAAATTATCATTACTGATAATGGAATCCATAGAACAAACTGAAATGTGTCTCTAGATGTGGGGTAATGGGAAAACCACAAAGACTTCAAAGTAACTGTTATAAATATTTCAAAGAACCAACATAAACCGTGCCTATGGAAGAAAAGTGCAATGGCAATATGTGATCAAAGGGGTCTGGGACTGTGTGGGGATCATGCTCTCAGGAGGACTCTTCTTGGTTGTCTCTTTCCCAGTTTCTCTCTGCCAGTTTGCTTATTACTACTAGTCTTAAGGAGCTACCAGCCTCTCTTAAATGCTAGCCACCAAAATCTCCATTGTTTTAGACAACTCCCTTAGGAATGAAATCCTCCCTGTTTTCTTTTAAAGAAAAGGATATCTCAAAATTCTCTGACTATAAAAAACTTATTGCTGGATAAAATATTTCAATTTTAAATACACAGTTGGGTATAAAATTATGAAAAAGAAATATCCAAGAGTCAGGGACTCAAAAGAGTTTGACAACAGAAAGCATGTGAGCTAAACCGAAGACTTTTTTTTTTTTTATTAAGTCCATCGTCTCAGGCAGAGCTGAGGAGTTCTCAGTCCCTATGGCCTGCTGCTCCCTCTGATCAGAACTTCTGCACCACTGCTAGAGCTGGGAGCAGAGACAGTGGCTTACTTCTGGAGTGACACTCCTGTTTTACCAGTGGACACTGGTGATGAAGGTAGCCCCTGGGAGAATCGAAGATGGCGGACTAGAGGGAGGCTGCGTCTTTGTTGCTATGTAACTCAGGATTCAAACAGGAAAATCTGTTTCTTGGTGAGGCAGTCTTTATTCCTCATTGATCCCCTGCTGTTTACCACATTTGTCTATCAAGGTCACCCGCAGTCTACCAGCCTAGCAACTACATTTGAGTGCAGATTGCTCACTGACCTCTGCCTATCATCCATCACTTGCCTGTTTGCCTGCCTCTGGCCTGCCCATCACCCACCAACCGAGGTTCATCTGCCGATCATCCGCCAGTAGCCTGCAGAGCCTGCAGACCATCAGTGGATCGCCAGCTGCCTCCATTGCCTGGAAGTTCACCGTCACAGTACCTGCAGGTTTGGTTACACATGGCTGCCACCATTTTGGGGAAAAAAAAAGCCAGGAGCTGTAGGACTGCCAGCCTGACTGACAGCACCCTGACTCCAGGACCCTCCAGCACACCACCTCCAGGGGCCCAGCCTGACCGACTGCACTCCACACAGACTCAGTGCCCATGCCCTGCGCTGCATCTCCCCACCTGCCAACACGTTTGGAAGCCAGTGCAGCCATCTTGGATTATTCGCAAAGGGGAAACTGGCATTATGTGGGGCAAATCCCATCCTGAGACACCTGCTGGAGACTGGAAGCTCATTGTCAGGTACCTCTCATGCCTCAGGCTACTAAAGACTGGGAGGTTTGAATAGTATATGACTGTTATAGTGTAGATTTTTTTCTCCTTTGTGAAAGGTTTTGAATTTTTATTTCTTTAGTTTCTTGCTCTATACTTTCCTTTGGTTTACCTCTTTCCTCAAGGACTTTTTCTCACTTTTCTCATGCTAACAACCAACTTCTTTTGACTACACTTACACTCTTCCTATGATCTAGAACTTCTTCATACTCTTTTCTTACATGGTTAACAGTTACATCCTACACCCCCCATCCTCTTTGTCCTCCATTAGAAACTGCAGTTCTCATTGCAAATCTGGTGTTGTTATACTGTAGATAATAATTGAACTCATCCTCTCTGTTTATTATGACAATATTGTAACAATATTGTAACAAGAAGACTACTGTAACAATAGTCTTCATAGGGGCTATTTGGTTTACAGCTGCATATTGTCTGTACTGGGTGTTGCTAATATTGATCCTCCCCCCTTAAAGAAGAGGTTTCAGAAAACTATAGGGTCACTATAAGCCTATAGGGCAGAAACTATAATACCCTAGATCTGCATTGCTAGAGGGTAAGATACATGAACAACATGAAAAAACAAGGGAGGAAAGTGTTCCAAACAAATCAAGATTCTACAGTAATAGAATCCAATGACAGCATGGTAGAAGAAATGCCAGAAAAGGAGTTCAGAAAATACATGATTAAAATGATCAGAGAAGCAAATGATGAGTTAAGAGAGCAAGTGCAGGCAATGATTGACCATTACAATAAGCAGCTGAAAGAGCAACTACAGGAAACAAAAGATCACCTCAACAAAGAGATAGAGATTCTGAAAAAGAACCAAACAGAAATCCTTGAAATGAAGGAAACAATAAACCAAATTAAACACTCAATGGAAAGCATCACCAGCAGACTAGATCACTTAGAAGACAGAACCTCAAACAATGAAAATAAAATATTGAATCTTGAAAATAAAGTTGCCCAAACAGAGAAGATGGTAAGAAATCATGAATGGAACCTCCAAGAACTATGGAATAACATGAAAAGACCAAGTTTAAGAATTATTGGGATTGAGGAAGGCACAGAGATACAAACCAAAGGAACGAACAACCTATTCAATGAAATAATATCAGAAAATTTCCCAAACCTGAAGAATGAAATGGAAATTCAACTACAGGAGACTTACAGAACATCAAATGCACAAAATTTCAGCAGATCCACACCAAGATACATTATAATGAAAATGCCTAATATACAAAATAAAGATAGGACTTTAAAGGCTGTGAGTGAAAACAGATTACATATAGGGGGAAACCAATACAGATATCAGCAGATTTCTCAGCCCAGACCTTAAAAGCTAGAAGGGCCTGGAACAAGATATTTCAAGCTCTGAAAGAACATGGCTGCCAACCAAGAATCGTATATCCAGCGAAGTTGACCTTCAGATTTGAAGATGAAATAAAATCCTTCCATGACAAACAAAAGTTAAAGGAATTTACACATAGAAAGCCTGTGTACAGAACTTTCTCCGCAAGATATTCCATGAGGAAGAAATGAACAACAGTGATGTAAGTCACCAGAGGGAGGAATGATCCTAAAAGAAAAGCCAATTAAAGGAGAAACCAAATCAAGTTAAAAACCAAATCTAAGCCAAAATGACTGGGAATACAAATCATATCTCAATAATAACCCTGAATGTTAATGGCCTAACCTCATCAATCAAAAGACATAAACTGGCAGATTGGATTAAAAAGAAAGACCCAACAATATGCTGCCTCTAAGAGACTCATCTCATAGAAAAGGACATCCACAGCCTAAAGGTGAAAGGATGGGAAAAAACCTATCATACACACGGACTCAGTAAATAAGTGGGGGTTTCAATCTTTATCTTTACATAAGATAAAGTAGACTTCAAACCAAAGTTAGTGAGAGGGATAAAGAAGGGCACTTCATACTGCTTAAGGGAACCATAAATCAAGAATACATAGAGATCATAATATTTATGCCCCAAATAATGGCTCATCCATGTACATCAAACAAATCCTTCTCAATTACGAGAATCAAATAGACCACAATACAATAATTCTGGGTGACTTTAACACACCACTGTCACCACTGGACAGATCTACCAAACGAAAACTAAACAAAGAAACCATAGAACTCAATAACACAATCAATAACTTAGACATATATAGAATATTCCATCCATCAATGAGTGAATACACTTTCTTCTCAGCAGCACATGGCTCCTTCTCTAAAATAGACCATATGTTATGCCACAAAGCAGCCCTCAGTAAATGCAAAAATGTAGAGATACTACCTTGTATTCTATAGGATCATAATGAAATGAAATTAGAAATCAATGACAAAATAAAAAAACAGAAACTACTCCAATACCTGGAGACTAAATAATATGCTATTGAATGAAGCATGGATAACAGAAAACATCAGGGAGGAGATAAAAAAATTCTTAGAGGTAAATGAGAATGATGATACAACATATCAAAATCTCTAGGACACTATGAAAGCAGTGCTAAGAGGAAAATTCATTGCATTGAGCATATTCAAGAAAAGAATAAAAAGTCAACAACTCAATAACCTAACCTTACATCTCAAAGCCCTAGAAAAAGAAGAATAGATCATCACCAAAAGTAGTAGAAGACAGGAAATAATTAAAATCAGAGCTAAAATCAATAAAATTGAAACAAAAGAAACAATTCAAAAAATTGGCAAAACAAAAAGTTGGTTCTTTGAAAAAGCAAACAAAATAGATAAACCCTTAACCACACTAACAAAGAGGAGAGAGAAAACTCAAATAACTAAAATTCATGATGAAAAAGGAAATATCACAACAGACACCACTGAAATACAAAACATAATTAGAAGCTACTTTGAAAACCTATACTCCAATAAAATAGAAAATCTTGAAGACATTGACAAATTTCTAGAGATGTATGATCCTCCTAAACTGAACCAGGAGGACATACACAATTTAAACTGATCAATTTCAAACAATGAAATAGAGGAAGTCATCAAAAGCCTACCAACCAAGAAAAGCCCAGGACCAAATGGATTCTCAGCTGAGTTCTACAAGACCTTCAAAGAAGAACTTATACCAATACTCCTGAAAGTATTTCATGAAATAGAAAAGGAGGGAACACTTCCAAATTCATTCTATGAAGCTAGTATCACTCTGATACCAAAACCAGAAAGACACATCTAGAAAAGAAAACTTTAGGCTGATATCTGTGATGAATATAGATGCTAAAATCCTTAACAAAATTCTGGCAAATCACTTACAAAAACATATTAAGAAGATAGTGCACCCCGATCAAGTGGGGTTTATCCCAGGGATGCAAGGTTGGTTCAACATCTGGAAATCAATAAATGTAATTCATCACATCAACAGACTTAAGGTTAAGAATCATATGATTATTTCAATAGATGCTGAGAAAGCATTTGACAAAATACAGCACCCCTTCATGTTCAGAACACTAGAAAAAATAGGGAAGGTAGCCCCTGGTCTTCTCAGCTTTCTTATTTCATAATAAAACTTTATCCTATGAATGAGCTGAGTAGAGCTAATTGGATGCCTATCTTCTGGAACTGGTATGACTCAGGAGAGCCTTTGTCCTACTAGTGGGTGTTCCAGTCCTCCCAGAATTGCCTGCTGGGAGTAGAGCTTTTGCAACATGGGACTAGGAAGGATGAGAGACATAAGCAGCCTGCCCCTCCCAGGGTAAAACTGTAGTGCCAGTCTAGGAGTTGCAGGGAAAGGGAGCATTTGTCTTAATGTCCATGTCAGCCCAGAGGAGAGATGTCATTGCACAGACCTTGTAACATGTCATATGGGAACAGGTCCTGGCAGAGATACCACAGATTTTCACTATTCTTATTGAGATGTAGTAGATAATTTTGGGTAAATATGTGTTCATTTGCTCTCTGTCCATAGGACAATTTACAGAGATTTTAAATATTTTTTAAAAAAATTTCCAATAGTTAAATGATTGTTTCACTGGAAAAAAGAGTTTGTTGTATTCCTCATATCACCATTCCAGAAGTCCTGCCTGTCCATGGGCCATTTCTTATGTACAAGGAAGGATGATTCAGAAGATCTCAAAGGATGGAGCCAAGGACTATGAAGAATCATTTCCATCAAGCAGGACTGGGTACTACACAAAGAGCTGGTGCTAGATACCCAGTTGAATTTCAGAATTGCTATGGACTGCTGTCTCCTGTTTCCACCTCTTGTGAATGGGAGAGTGTCTACCACAGTAATCACATTTCTATTTCACCATTGCATGTGGGGTAGGTAGGAGAATATAACTAATTTCTTTATTTCATGGGTCTTCAGATATATAATATTTATATTCAAGAAACTTCACTTCAGGATCTTCACTCCATCAAGACCTCATTTAGTTGATAAAATTTGGTCCTCAAATTTAAACCTTATGTCAACAATAACTAAATTAAGGAACAAACCTAGGTGTCCTTAAATAGATGAATGGATAAAGAAAGTGTGGTATATATTCACAATGGAATATTACTCAGCTTTAAAGAAGAATGAAATTATGGCATTTGCCAGCAAATGGATGTAGCTGGAGAATATGCTAAGCAAAATAAACCAATCCCCCCAAATCAAGGGCCAAATGTTTTCTCTGATATATTCAGAGAATATATCTGCCAATTCACATTAAGTGGGGGCTAGGGAAGAATAGAATTACTTTGGATTAAGCAGAGGTAAATAAAGGGAGGGGAAAGGCATGGGGGTAGGAATGATAGTAGAATGAATCTGACATTATTGCCCTATGTGCATATATGACTACACAACTGGCGTGTACATCATGTACATCCAGAAGAATGAGAAATTATATTCCATTTATGTATAATGTGTCAAATGCATTCTACTGTAATGTATAATTAATTAAAACAAGAAAAAATAGGCTGAGATTTCTGGGAACCTTGGAAAGGGGAAAGTATATGTCTAATGTATGTCTAAGAAATGTAAATAATATTTGGTTAGAGGGGGGAATTTCATGTCACTTCTCACATTGAATCTGGGCTGACTTTAGTCACTTACCTAACTAATAGAATGCAGTAGATGTGATGCTCTAAGATTTTAGTCACAAGATCAGAAGAAACATTGATCTACTTCTGGAACTTCTTGGAATTCAATTGCTACATTGTAAGAAAGTCCAAGCAATCACATGAAGAGTGATATAGAGAGTAAGTGAGATCCCCAGTTGACAGCCAACACCAATGTTCAGTAATGAGAATGACCCATTTTGGATGTGGATACTCTACTTCTAGTAGACCCATCTGGGTGATCTTGTGTAGAGCAGAGAGGAGCCATCTCCACTCAATTTGCAGATTCATAAGCAAAGATAAATAATACTGTCTGTTGTAAGCCACTAAGTTTTAGGATGGTTTGTCATATACTGCATCATTAACCATAATATTTCTTAACCTCGCAATTCTACATCTACATGTCTACCTTAGATAAACTTGTGCACATATGAATAAAAAGCGGATATGAAGATGTTTATTCCAGCACTCTATATGGAAGTGAAAAAGTTGGAACAATGTGCTATCTCTCAGGGAATGAATAAATAAACTATGACCTATTTGCATGGTGGTTAAAATGAATGAGCCAGATTATCCATATCAATACATGTAATCCAAAAATAATGCTAAATGATAACAGCAATTTTCAAGAAGATACATGCAGTAGATTCCATTTATATACATTAAAAATATACAAAGCAATGCTATGTATTACTTATGGACATATATTTTTATAGTAAGTGTACAATTCCAAGCAGCTGATTAATAAATATGAACTTCAGAAAAATGGTTCTCTCTTGGGGAGGGAGAGGGAGGGTGAAGGGACAGAAGTGGGCTTTATCTCTATTATCAATATTTTATTTCTTTTCTTCTTTCCTTTTTAGAACTCAATGATACAAAGTGTTTACATTAGTTTTATCTTAATGGTAGGCACAAATGTATCTGCTGTATTATTATTTGTAATTAATATACTTGAATTATTTATATTTTCCAATTTTTAATAGAAAAGTCACACAGTATATCTTCCTTTTGGGGACATGTTCAACAATATAAATTTTAAAATCAACTTTACTGAAGCTTTATTTATATGGTAAAAAATTTACCCTTTAAAATTGTACAGTTTGATAAGTTTTGTTAAATACATAAGCTCATGACCACAGTTAAGGTATAGAATATTCCTATCACTCCAACAATTTCATCACATACCTTTTGCAGGCAATCCCTCCACCCCTTGCCCCTGGAAACCATGTATCTTCTTTATGTCATTATAGATTATGCAGATTGGTACGAATGAAATCATATGGTGGGTTAACTTTTGTATCCGGCTTCTTTTCTCAGCATAAGGCTTTTCAGGTTCACACATTACTAAGCATATCAGTAGTAGGTCCCTTTGTATTGCTGGATAGCATTTCATTGTATGGACACAATCTGATAAGTTTATTCACCTGTCATTGGACATTTTTGTTGTATACTGATTTGGCCCACTATGAATAAGGCTACCATGAACATTCATATGGAAGTCTTTTGTGGATATAGATTTCCAATTCACTTGGGTAAATAAGAGTGGAATTTCCGGATAGAACTCGTGTCAGGTATTTGATTTTGAATATTATTTTGTGTATGGTGTGAGGCAAGGGTTGAGTGGATTTTTTATCATATGGATAGCCAATTTTTCTAGAATTTGACCAGACTGTGCTTGAAGTAGACTTTACTTTTAGACTTCTTATTATGTAAAATAATAAATGTCATTAATTTAAGCTGAAAGTATCTTCATATTATCACATCTTGTAACCACCTTCCTATTTTCATTCTAAAATTGGTGCAGCCACTCTGGAAAGCAGTATGGAGATTCCTTAGAAAACTCAGAATGGAACCACCATTTGACCAAGCTATCCCCCTCCTGGGCCTATACCCAAAGGAATTCAAATCAGCATACCACAGTGATGCAGCCACATCAATGTTTATAGCAGCCCAATTCACTATAGCTAGATTGTGGAACCAACTTAGATGCCCTTCAATAGATGAATGGATAAAGAAACTGTGCTATATATACATAATGGAATATTATTCAGCCATAAAGAAGAATAAAATTATGACATTTGCAGGTAAATGGATGGAACTGGAGATCATGTTAAGTGAAATAAGCCAATCCCAAAAAATCAAAGGCCAAATGACTTCTCTTATAAGTGGTTGATGACACATAGCGGGGGTGGGGGAGGCACAGGAAGAATGGAGAAGGGATGGATTGTATAGAGGAAATGAGGGGTGGGGACAGGGGGGAAGGAAAGATAATAGAATGAGACAAATCTCTATACCCTATATTTATGTATGCAAATCTCTATACCCTATGTTGACTATGTTTATGCAAATTGTATGATTCTAGTTTGTGTACAACCAGAAAAATGATAGTTGTACTCCATTTGTGTACGATGAACTAAAATAATTTAAAAAAATAAAATTTCTAGTCAAAACAATAGGAGATGCAGGGGAAATTATGTAAGTGTATAGACTCTGTAATTCCATTCAGAGGGAGGGAGGGAGGGAGGGGAAGAGAGAGAGAGAGATTTGCTCATTCCTGTTAACCAATGAGCAATGATATACAGTATCATGAGTTACACATCACTCGTAACAAAATTAGTTTAAATCTAAATTGTTTAACTTTTCTCCCTTCTTTTAGCTCCTGCACAGTTTAACTGGCTAACTCTAGTTCCTTTTCTAATTTTGTAATCTAAGCCTTCATCATTTCTTACTGGGTGCACTGTAACCACCTTTTGGTTTCTCTCTTACATCTATCCTACCATATACATTTTTTTTTTGCAATTTTGTTTCCCTACATTGGACCTAAGCTCAGACCTTCACAGTATCACGTTCCTCAGCCCCATTTGGTCCAGACTCTTCTTTTTGGCTCTCAAGGTCTTACCTTTTCTAGTTAACTTTCTTACCATTAGGGCCGTGTCCTCATTTTTCCATAGATATCCTGTATTTGCCTCTGTTCCCATGCTTTTCCTACAGGCAGTCCTCTTTTTCTTACCCCACAAGCTACTCCTCTACAAAACCTTCAGTCAAGTCTCTAGTTTCATCACTTTAGCTTTATTGTGAATTCCTCTCACAGTGTTTTAATCAGTTTTTTTTTTTTTTTTTTTTGTTGCTGTGACCAAAAGACCCGACAAGAACAATTTTGGAGGAGGAAAAGTTTATTTGGTGCTCATGGTTTCAGAGGTCTCAGTCCATAGATGACTGACTCCATTGCTCTGGGCTGGAGAGGAGGCAGAACATCATGGCAGAAGAGCGTGGTGGAGGTAAGAAGCTCAGGACATGGCCACCAGGAATCAGAGAGAGCTCTGCTCACCAAAGAAAAAATATAAACCGCAAAGGCATGACCCAGTGAAACAACTCCTCCAGCCACACCCTACCAGCCTACAGTTACCACTCAGTTAATCTCCATCAGGGGACTACTGCACTGGTTAGGTTCATAGATTAAGGCTCTCATAATCTGATCATTTTGCCTCAGAAGATTTTTGCATTGTCTCACACATGAGCTTTTGGGGGGACACTTGACATCTAAACCACAACAACATGCTTCAGTCAGCCTCTGTATTTTCGTACATTGTTCCCTATTATTGAATGTGTACATCTTGCCTCTGTGTGAGTGTAAGGAAGAACTATATCTCATATTCTTCTATCTCCTGCAATGCCAAGCACATAAATGCTTTTCTAGCTTATTTTAGATTTTTTTCCACTCACTGATTAGAGTGAATGTTAATTTGAAGTAAAAAATAAATGCCTTTAGTTTTAGAATTGCCTTTCTATTTCAGCTCTTGGAGTTACTGCCTTTGTTCTCCTGGAAGGAGGAAGGACTTCTATGGAAGGACCACTATGACAACTCCAACCTAACGTCTTCATTCTTTCTGCAGATTTGGAGGTGGATAGCCAGCCAGGATGTTCTAATTCCAGGTCAGAAGTGAACTGGGAAGTACAGACAGATGGCTGGAGTGAGTATTCTCTCTCTCAGATCTCAGGAAAAGACAGGCTCCTCTTTTAACCATTGGTTGCCCTGGAAAAGACAAAGACCACTCTGTTAAGGGAGCTGCAGTCATTGTTGTGTGCCAGCTTTAACAAAATAAAGAGAGAAACTTAATCAGGGAAACATTGATTAAAATGATCATCATTAAAGTGCATATAAGAAATACATGAAAAGTATGCAAGGAAACAACTGCTACTTCCCTTTTTCTATCCCTGTTTTTTAGTAAAAGAGGTTGATACTTGCAATCTCATCTTAAAGTTGAACTGTTGAGGTCAGCACACTCCATGTGGGTCCCAGATCTTTTCTATTGAACTCAGCAAAGAGTGGCATTTAGTTACTCACACCTGACCCTATACACATTCACACGATCAATCTCCTTGGTCCTGTCTTTCCTTTTCCAGTCTGACATCATCAGTGATTTAATCCGTTTCTTCCATCTCAGGGAAGGTCTGACCCTTTGGGCTTCCTCCCTGTTGGTGAGGAATTTGAGCTGTTTGGTGGCACAGCAGGTCTGCCTGGGGGACCATGAATCACATGTGGTTTTCAGTAATCATGATATCAAACTTTAAATGGCATTAAATTTAGGTTTTACGTATGTGAAGTCTCACCCTGTGCAGATAAAAAAGGCTGTAAATACAATGCTTTCAAATGAATGTAGTGATTAGTATTTGACTGTCATCTACTTTGTTTTGCTCTGTGGATTACTTCAGTTAGAATTTCTGGCGCAGCAGAAAACCAGTTGAGAAAATAACAATCCTTTATGAGCAATTTCAGGTTTTCTAAACCTTTTGCAATCTTCTGCTTTAATTTGTTTTCCATTAGTACATGCTTAAGTGTACTGAAAAGAAAGAGAACTGAGCTGGGAGTGGGAGACTGAGAACATTCCAGCTCTGTGATTCTCTAATTCTGTGACCACTAGCAGGTGATTTTCTTTCTCTCTGCCTCAGTTTCCTCACTTGTAAAAAGAGGGGCTTGGATTGGATGGTTGTGAAAGACCTGTCCAGATTATTTGATGTTTTGTGTTGCACTCAAATATGCTATTTTGATGGTTATTTTAACAGAATATTGGAATTTGTACTACTTGCATTAGTTGTCCTTGCCTTTCTTTTATCTCAATAATAAGCCTTAGAGGTGGGATTTCAAAATTAGAATTTTCTACAGGCTGCAGCCAAAATGATAGAACCATCACAGGAGTACTATTAGAGCTAATATTCTTATCTGTAGATATCTAGAGAGGCAAACAATATTTGAAGATCTTTTTGCTGTGTCTCTCTAGGTTCTTTATCCAAGGGTGTTTATATAACTAATGTATCTTAGTGGCAAGAAAAATCGACAAGTACTGAGTGAAAGAAAATCAAGCCCCCTCCTTTTATCTTTGTCCCAGTCTGGGACATTTTCCCAGGTAAGCCACCTGTGTTTTACTCTTTAGGGAGTTCAGCAAATATATATAAATATATAAATGAGCATTTGTTCACTGCTAGTAGGAGCTGCTAATAGCATTCCTGTCTCTTGTCAGGGATGTCACAGTTGATTTCTTTTTTACATATCTATGAGTTTTATCAAGTTCAACAGCTGAAAATCAAGCTCATTAAGATGCTCCCTGATGGCACTGAGGTTGTGGCTCAGGGGTAGAGCTCAGGGGTAGAGCACTTGTGTAGCACATGTGAGGCACTGGGTTCCATCCTCAGCATCACATAAATAAACAAACAAACAAATAAATATTATTTTTAAAAATAAAGAAGCTCCCTGAGTAGTTCAGCATGAGCTAATTTTCCAAGGCCAGTCTTAGGCACAAAATCCAGTGAACAGGAATGTAGATATGAATCAAATAAGAACCAAGGACTTTAAGAGGACGGAGAAAGTTGAGCAATAAAGGGGATGCTCTGAATGATGAACTGTGTATTTCATTTGGCAAAGGCACTTGATGATCTTACATATCTGCATAAAAACAGTTCAAGAATGGTGAGAAGTTTTGTCACTGGAGGTCCCAGGAGTTGTCAAAATGGGGATGTCAACTCAGACAAGGGAGGTTCTTGGAATACTTGATGGAAAAGAATTTCAGCATGCACAAGTTAGAGACAGATTTATTTAGGAAAGCAGATACATCTTGAAGGGAAAAATGTGGGTTATCTCAGGTAAGAGACATTTTGGAGGGGGTAAATAAGAAATACACATTCAAGGGAGAATGTGGCCACCTTGAGAGTACAAAGGAGAATGTTGGCCATCCCTTGAGAATGAGAAGCTTTGTGGGTAAATCAATAAATACACATTCAAGTCAGATATGGTGGTGCATGCCTATAATCCCAGTGATTTGGGAGGCAGAGGCAAGAGGAGTGCAAATTGAAAGCCAACCTCAAAAACTTAGCAAGACCCTGTTTCGAAATAAAAAAAAATCAATGACTGGGGATGTGGCTGATTGGTTAAGCACCCCTGGGTTCACTCTCTGATATAAAAAAGAAGCACCTATTCAAAGAGAATATGGGCTACCTCCAGAGGAAGAAACAGCAACTCCTTGGTGTACAGGGTTAATATTTATAGAGGGACAGTTGATAAGGCCTGGTCTAGAGGTGGATCCAGAGCAGAATCACACAATTTGCTGCCAGTTTTTTTCAGTGGTTGCATATTGTCCTGATATTACTTTTTGCAGGTAAGGGCATGAGTCAAGGGTGCACAGGGCACTGACCAAGAGTGCAGGCAAAGGATATGGACTAGGTTGCTCAGGAATGCTTGTTTTGCATTTCAAGTTTCATAGGTGTTTCTTGCTTTCCAGTGGTTTATGGGCACTTCTGAGACTCAGTCTATCTTTTCTTGTCTGTATCCCCAAATTTCTAGCTCAGTTTCTATTTTAATTCATTTATATTTGCAGGTAATTTGGCATTCTTGGCTCAACTGCTCTTCATGTAGATGGGGCAAAGACTTTGGCAAGACAACCTTTAAAATAGTTTCCTCCTACATTTCTGTCTGCTTCTTCTAAGTCTCTTTTGGAATTTTCTACTCACCTCTTCCATTTGTTAATCTTGGGAGTTTAGTCCCTTAACTTCTTTTCTTCTCTAGCAACTCCTTTTGTGATTTCATCCAGGATTTTGTTTTAAAATATGACTCTTAGTTCACTTTCTACTGAGTAAATGATAACAATTGAAGTTCCTTGGTTCATGATTCCAAAGGTAGGACAAAAAATGGAAGGAAGGAGCTCACCTACATGCTCGAGTTCAATTCTTGAGCAGGTGCATTTTTGCTGCTGCCATCACTCAGAGACATCAGGCTCCCGCTTCATTAACCTTTCAATATGGACTCAGAACAGCAAGTCTCCAGGGAATTCCAGATCTTTAGCTTTGGACCGGGGCTGCACCATTGGTCACTCTTGCTCTGGTTTAAGAAGAAGCTGGATGAAGCGGTCATGGTTTCTCTAAGTCTTCAGCTTTCAGGCAGCCATCTGGGATGATCAAAGATTTGATCATGTAAGCCAATCTAATACATTTCCTTTTATAATTATATATACTACATGCATTCTGTGGGTTCTGTTTCTCTGAGAGCCCTGACTATTTTAATGAACACCCAAACTGGAGGCTGTGCCCAGAATCTGTTTAGCTCAGACAATGGAATTAAAAAATTAATATTTTTGTTAGTCAACACAATAAATACAAAAAATCTAAAATTGTTGTAATAGAGGACCTTGAAATATAAACATTAAGTGCTTTTCTGGTCAACTGGCTTTGTCTTGATAAGGTACGGAACGATGGTATATTGTGATGGTTAATTTTCTGTATCAACTTGATTGGGCCATGTGGTGCCCATATATTTGGTTAAATGTGTCTGAATTATCTGTGAAAGTGGTTCTGAATGAGATTACCATTTAAATTGGTAGTCGTCATGAAGCATATGGCCCTCCCCAATGTAGGTGGGCATCATCCAATCCAGTGAAGGCCTGACTGGAACAAAAAGGTGGAGAAAGGGAGAATTAGCTTCTCTTTCTGCTTGACTGATTGAGTTGGAACTTTGATCTGCTACCTTCAGACTAGAACTTATACTGTTGATTCTCTTGCTTTCATCCCTTCAGACTTGAACTAGAACTACACTACTGGTTTTCCTGGCTCTCCAGCTTATCAACTGAAGATATTGTGGGACTTCTCAGTCATCATAATCATGTGAAGCAGTTTCTTTTTTGTATCTATTTTTATCTGCCTATTGGTTTCTCTGGAGGACCCTGACTAATGCACTTTGTATTATTCTTACAATGACTAAGTAATCCCTAATTTCCCTGATACTCCTCACTATTCTTTCATAACCCCATGGGGGAAGTTATGGGAGAAACTGCCAGGTGTGGAAATTTCAGTCTAACTCTTGGTAGTTTTTGTGATATATTTTCATTCCTGCTTATCTGAGAAAAATGACACTGCAACCAGTGGTAAGCAGATTAAATTTATATTGCCTAATATTTCTTCTTTCTTTCAGCTCTCCTGCATTTTATATTGGTAATCACCTTCACATTTTTGATACCTTCTCTCCACCTTTCAGTACACACCTAGTTCTACTTGTAGGGCCTCTTCTTCATCTACTAGAAAGAATGTGCAGAATGGAGGGAATAGCACTTATTGGTTCAATTGACTGGCATGTGGTTTCTTCTCAACTTTTTCCTGTATCTCCTCCCTCACTCTTCCTCAGTCATCTTGGTTTTTCCTGATCACTGCTCTGCATTCAAATTCACTTATATGATTTCCCCAAAAGTGTCCATTCTGTTACATAACAATAGCCACACAGCTATCTAATGAGTTCCTCCCTCAGAGCTTCTGCGTTTGAGATCAGAGAGAGTAGTTCAGTTACCCACTCTCTGCAGATGGTTTTGTTAAAATATGTAGCTCCAGAGATATTGATAACAGTAGTGAAAGGGAAGAATGAAGTCATGATGTGGGTAAGAATAGTGACAATTATCCCACTCCTGGGTATATACCCAAAGGATTTAAAATTGGCATATTATAGTGACACGGTCATATCAATGTTTATAGCAGCTCTATTCACAATAGCTAAACTATGGAACCAACTAATGTGCCCTTAAACAGATGAATGGATAAAGAAAATATGGTATATATACACAGTGGAGTATTAACCATAAAGAAGAATGACTTTGTGGCATTTGCAGGTAAATGGATGAAAATGGAGACCATCATGCCAAGTGAAATAAGACAATCCCCAAAAGTCAAAGGTTGAAAGTTTCCTCTGATATATGGAAGCCATGATAAGGTGGGATGAAAAATAGAAGCTCAGAGAAGTAGACAGAAGGGAATGAAGAGAATGGAGGGGAATAGGAATGGGAAGGACAGTAGGATGAATCTGACATAATTTTCCTATGGTCATATATGAATATGCCACAGTGCATCTCAACATTGTGTACATCCAAAGACTGGGAACCTAATTAGAATAAAATATATTCCATGCTTGTATAAATATATCAAAATAGATTCTACTGTGATGGGTAACTAAAACAAACCAATAAAAATAAAAAAGAATAGTGACAAGAAATATACAGTGGCCTGACCCATTTTGTGGCTCCAGTCTAGTTGTTTTCTTTCCTTTCCTTTCCTTTCCTTTCCTTTCCTTTCCTTTCCTTTCCTTTCCTTTCCTTCTTTCCTTTCTTCTTTTCTTTTCTTTTTTTTCTTTTCTTTTTTCTCCCTTCCCTTCCCTTCACTTCCCTCCCTTCCTTCCTTCCCTCCTTCCTTTCTTTTTTTCATTCTTCTTTTTTTTTTGGTGGTACTAAGAAATGAACCCAGGAGCATTCTGACTCTGAGCTACATCCCCAGACCTTTTTAAAAATTTTTATATTGAGACATGGTCTCATTAAGTCATGCAGGCTGGCTTTGAACTTGAAATCCTCCTACCTCAGCCTCCTGAGGAGCTGGGATTACAGGCATTTGTCACCATGTCTGGCTAATCTAATTGTTTCTGAGGATCAGGGAGATTCCTGATTTTTGATTCCCTGAAATAAGCCAATCCCCCAAAACCAATGGTTGAATGTTCTCTCTGATATGCAGATGCTAACACACAATAAGGCAGCGGGGGGAGGGAGGAAATAGAAGTTCATTGGATTAGACAAAGGGGAATGAAGGGAAGGGGGATGGAAATAGTAAAGACAGTGGAATGAATCAGACAAAACTTTCCTCTGCTCATGTATGAATACACCACCAGTGAAAATCCACAACATGTTCAACCACAGGAATGGGATCCTAATCAGAATAAGTTATACTCCATGTAAATATAATATTACCAAAATATTAGTTATAAGAGAAATGCAAATCAAAACCACCTTAAGATTTCATCTTACCCCAATTAGAATGTCTTTTATGAAGAATACAGGCAACAACAGGTGTTGGCAAGGATTTGGGGAAAAGGGTACACTCATACATTGCTGGTGGGTATGCAAGTTGGTGCAGCCACTCTGGAAAGCAGTGTGGAGATTCCTTAGAAAACTTGGAATGGATTCGCCATTTGATCCTGCTATCCCACTCCTTGGCCTATACCCAAAGGACTTAAAATCAGATTACTACAGTGATGCAGCCACATCAATGTTCATAGCTGCTCAATTCACAATAGCTAGATTATGGAATCAACCTAGATGGCCTTCAGTAGATGAATGGATAAAGAAACTGTGGTATATATACACAATGGAATATTACTCAGCCATAAAGAAGAATAAAATTATGGCATTTGTAGTAAATGGATGATGTTGGAGACTGTTATGCTAAGTGAGATCAGCCAATCCCAAAAATCCAAAGGCCGAATGGTCTCTCTGATAAATGAATGATGATGCATAATGCGGGGGAGGGGAAGAGTGGCAAGAATGGAGGA
>JAJEJO010000260.1:94292-137061 GCA_020662805.1 Glaucomys volans | reverse complement strand
AGTGGCAAGAATGGAGGAAGGATAGATAGCATAGAGGGAAGGGAGGGGTGGGGACAGGGTGGGGGGTAAGAATAATAACAGAATGTGTGACAGATACCATTGCCCTGTGTACATGTATGAACACACAGATGGTGTGACTCTACTTTGTGTACAACCAGTGAAACAATTGCTGTACTCCATTTGTGTTCAATGAATCAATAAGTAAATAAAAAAAAGAAATGATTAGAATAAAATGATTGGTATTGGAAGTGTCATATTTCAGTTACCTGGTAAACTCTCTTATAAATAAGTAGATGCCTTCTGCTGAAGAAGCAAGGCATGATTGTAATACTGGCTTTACCAAGTGCTGCACACATTGCTTTGTGTGTGCATGTGTGAGTGTGAGAGGGAAAGTGAGCTGTACAGAGAGTCCTTGACAACCATTTTTGATTTTATGAGGATGTAAAGACAATACACAGTTGTAGAAATTCTACTTACAAATTTGAATTTTGGTCTTTTCCTGGACTAACAATATGCAGAATGTTCCTCTCTCTTGATGCTGGGCAGTGACAGCAACAGCTCCCAGTCAGTCACACCATCAAGAAGGTCAACAATGGATCCTCCACACTTTGCTGTGTTGCTAAGCTATGTGTTCCATATGTTAAATGGATTAAATGCATTTTTTGCTTTTGTTACTTGAACTAATTAAATATATTTTTCACTTACAATACTTTCAATTAATGTGGGATTTACTGGGAAGTGGAAATGCCTGAACTTTATCTATCAAACTTATCAAACTTATCAAAGTTTATACCACCTGAGGTATAAACTTTGTCTTACCCAACCAAACAATATCTAAGAATTTCACCAATAAGCATGGCCCTGCACTTTACCAGGGTTTGCAGCTCGCATTCTCCTTTGCAAATGAGTCAAAAGCATGGAGGTCGCCTTGGCGAGCACTGAAAGGGAATCAGATGTGATCATTGTATAAACACTTTTGCTAGCTGAGGGGACCATGTTTGTTACCATACCAGGACACAAGATGGGGCGATGGACCTATCCTTGAGATAACACCATAATTGTTCACTGTTGGTCTTCCCACATGAAGGCAAATGACTTTTGACTCTCAGGGGCTTTATCTATGATAAGGCATTAACAAGGTCCAACACAAAGTGCTAAATTTGCAATTGACTACTTTTCTAGAGTACTGGGTAAGTTGGGAATGGTTGCATGAATTTAAGGGATTATCTTAATTTAATTTTCTATATTACACTGTCATGCATCAGGTTCCATCTGGCTTTCTAACTGGCCAAACAGGGGTGTTAAGGATTGTAGATTGGATGAATTATGCTTAATTTAGCCAGTTTGCATATGGCCTCTGTTACCTCTTGATGGCCATTGGGGACCTGATATTATTTGGTGGCAACAGTTTAGCACAGTGTAGGCAAAACAACAGGTGGATGTTTAGCATGCCCTCTTAATATTGGCTTTACAGCTGACACATGCTTAATCTCCCAGAAAGGCAAATGGAACTCCCCTATTGTAGTTTGTAAGCATTTACCCCATAAGATATCAACACATTATATATTTAGGAATGGCTGTGAACACAGGGTAGGGGGTGGGTTGCAGGTATCCAAGCTGCAGAGTCAATGTTACAGCTCAGATTCTCAATGTTTTTGTCCCTATATCCATCAGTAGCAATGACCTGCCCGAGAATTTTTCAGGGTTACCATCTATCAGTGTACATTCAGCTTCCAAGTCGACAGTGCTGTCATTCTCTGAATATGTTTTGAAGATGAATCTATTACCATTTCTATATATGGCCTCCCATCCAGAGACATGGCTTGGGCCCCTGAACCTTGATCTCTCCCCTAGTCAAACCATACCCAAGGTTCAAAGCCCTGGGCTCCACTTTCATTACATTTTCCCATAGGAGAGATTTGTCTCTGTCTCCTTTTGGAGCAGGAGTCCATTCTACCTTTCTGATTGCCTCCCATTTCTTTTGCTTATGGAGAGTTAGTGACTGAAACCTCTTGTCCTTTGGCAAATGCTTCCATAAGTGTACCAGAGTGGCATTAGATTGTTTATTTATTTTCCTTTCGTCCACTCCTGCTTCTATTAAGTCCACTCTCCGTTCTTTTTTAAATTAACTTTTAAGATTTTTTTTCAATTTTTAGTTGTAGATGGACACAATACTTTTATTTTATTCATTTATTTCTTTTATGTGGTGCTGAGAATTGAACCCAGTGCCTCACACGTACTAGGCAAGCACTCTGCCACTGAGCCACAATCCCAACCCTCCACATCTGTTTTCAGGAGACTTGAAAACCCTTCAAGTTTGGACTGGGTTTTACAGAATCCTGTTTTTTGCTATGATCTTTCCGTCTCCTCTAGATCTGTTTGCTGGAAGGGGTGCCCTATGAATGGTGATAATACTAATACCAGGGCATCATAAATGGACAAAAGGGGACAAAAGGGCTATGTGTAGCACTGCATCCCTCTTCCTGGCAGTAAAAACCATACTGTCTTATCCCAGAAAAGGCTGCACATGAATACTATGTTTCATTCCCAGGTCCCACAAATAGCTCTATAGATCTTCCATAGAGGCCCAGGTGCCTCTAGGCATGGGGATATCTCCTGAATTTGGCCATGTATTATGAGTGGCAAGAAGCAGCCTAGCTAGTAATGACCCGACACTTTCATCAGTGGCCCTGATGTAAAGCTACTGACGTAAAGCAGGGTGCACAGTTAGTGAAGCCATTTTAGACAATTCTGTACTGTTCAACATGACCCCATCTGTTTCAGGGTCCCACAGGAACTTGCAGGTAAAGTTTCTTTTGTTTTCTGCCTGAACTTGGACTCCAGTTCCACAAGGTATAGAGGTTCATGGTGGAATGTAAATCTTTTTCTGGAGCACAGAGCAGATCCGGATCTGCTCCCCCACTGCACCAGGCTGTTCTTGCTGGGTATTTAACTTTTGGACAATTATCAGTCTAGCTTCCACTAAATCTTCATCTTCCACCTCAACTTCTGAGTCACTGGAACTAGTGGACTCCCTGAGTGGATCCCATGACCCCTGTGGATGCCAGTTTTCACTCATCACCATGCCCTAATGTGGGCTTTGGGCCCACAATGTCCCCTCAGTTTAGCATAAAGATACGCCATGACCTGCAGACATTCATCTTCAAGTTCATCCGCCACAACAGCACATCCTTGCTGCAAACCTGTGCAAAATGTGCATCTCTTTCTAGTTTTAACTCTTCCTGCACTCTATGGAGCTGAGCTTGAGTAGCTAACTCCTGGCCTACAGCTAACTTTAAGTACACTGCAGGGGCATTCTTTGTCTTCTTTAGCTTTCCCACAACAACTTTGGATTCCTTGCAGGGTGTTGCCATACTCACGTGATGATCACCACCCCTCCAATAGGGAAACCACCTCCAACCACATGGAAGCTGTGGTCAGTCCTGGATTTCCCCCAGACTCCATGCCCTTTCCCAATTCCAGAGTCAACTCAGCACATCCCCCTTTCGATCCTGTGGACTATGACAATAATTCAACCCCAGGGCTGCAAAGGCCCCAAGAATACTGTTTACGAATCCCAAAGAAAGAATTTGGAGGAGTCAATGGAGAGGTTTTGGAAATTTATTACTCGCACATTCCTTGGTAGCAGGCGGCTAGGATACAAGCAGGGGTCATACATAGGATAGGTTGGAGGCCCACTGTGCAGGTGCATTTCCTCTGATGTTTTGTGAATACATTCCTTTACTTTACAACCAGGGTGACTCTGTTTTGATCCTCTCCTAAAGTCTGGAGATAAGGGAAGTGGCCAGCTTCTCTCCATTTCTTTTGTTATCACATTCTTCAGAGACCTTATCTCACTGCAAGCTTTCCTTGGTACTGATTAGTGTTTAACACAACAGGTTTATCAAAATGTAACCTCATCGTAAGTTGAGAAGCATTTGTATTATGTTAAACACATAGTATTCAGCATTCCAGATTTTTCTCTCCCAGACTATATGGTTGTGGTTCAAAGGGTAGAATATGTCTCACTAATGTATTAACTCTCCCACACTCTTGATTATTTGACCACCTCTTCAAACGCTTCAAAGAAAAGTACCATGACAGATTCATATTTGCAACCCTCATTGGCTTTCAGAATGTGTTGGAGAGAGTAAACACTCAAACAACATGTGAATTGCAATATTGAACTTCATGTCTTGAGGTCCAATCACATGAAACACTCTGTTTTGCTGGTGTGGGTACAAAATTTATTTTTAAGGAGAGGATTAGATAATGCCTTATGTTTTCTTTCTCTCTCTCTCTCTTTTACTGTATTTAGAATTTGTTGCCTTTTTATGATTCCAACCACACATTGGGCAGATGTCTTCAGGGACTTCTCTCCAACAACTCCCAGATCCCTTATCTGTGCCAGAACTGATGGCTTGGAGACTAACATCTTGTGAATAGCATTTGGCACATTTTCTCTTAAATGCAGTACTTTATACTTGCTCACATTGAAGCTCATCTGTCACTTTTTCACACAGAAATATAAGCTTGAGGGAGCCTCTTGCCATTTGTGCATTGACTTAGAATTTCAAAATGTGCACAGAATCAGTATTTTGTTCATTTATAAATTTCATTGTTTAAATATTTTTTTAAAATAATCATTTATGTAGAGCTTAACATGCGATGAGAACTTTTATAAATATTAGCATATTTAATGAAATTAATCCCATTAGAATTTTTTGATAAGTGCATTATTTCAACGTAGCTGATTTCCTTTGTAATCCTTTGTATTTTACTTCACGCATTTAAAAATATTACTGTGATAAGGGGTTCAGGCACCAAATATTGTTAAGAAGCCCTTTTTTATTCTTTCAGCCATAGTAGGTAGAGGCTGGTGTTGAAGTGGGAGGACTCAGGAATCCTGCATTCTTACCCGAGCTCCACCATTCACTTAGCAGTGGGACCTATGATATGGCTCTTCATTCTTTGGAGACTCGTTTTCCTTAGCTGCAATAATGCTGAGGAAGCCATCTGATCCTGTTAGCTCACAGAAGGTTGTATAGATTGAATGACATAATATCTGTGCATTGACTTGCTATGAAAACCCTTTAAAGTACCATATATGGTAGTTATTGAGGAATAGGAATGAGTTAAGGTTTCAGAGGTCTGGTGCTGCAGGGGACTATTAATTTTAGGGCACTTTAATATTCAAACATACTTGGAGCAAATGCAGTTGGGCAGAACATTCCTTAATATGTCCTGCATAGCATTTTCCACCTAAGATCTGAAATCATCTCCATAAGGGCTCAGTAATTAATTGCTTCAGCATGCCTTTGAGATCTTCCTTTCATATAGGAAATGTAGGCAAGGAAGATGTTATGGATCTAGGTATATGAGAGATGGAAGGTCCCTTTGGCCTCCTTCTTCTTAATGGGGTGTGGTCTGTTCTGTGATGAGAGGGGGAAGAACTAGAAGGATACTGAGATTATATAAGAAGACAGCGGAGGGAAGTTTTTTACCTGTATCATGCTTGGGCCAGCATTATCTACCTCTGATGGAGCATTGGTACCCAAAGTTTTTTAAGCTAATCGATCTCATTCTTCTTTTAAGTTATTATATGGCCCTGTGGGGGGATCTCATATTATAAAGGGAGCCCTGTAGTTGTTGATGCATTGTTAATATGACTATTACTTGAATATCAGTTACAGCTATTTATTGAGCACTTTCTCAGGCATATTACTGGGCACTGAACAAAATCTCATAAATGACTCTTTGAGGAAAATATACATGGATATATACATGGATTTCCTCAATACAGATGAAGGAAAAAGGTTTAGAGAAGTGACAGTGTTAGAAAGTGACCTGGAGTACCATGGTATAATAGAAACAACACAAATTGAAGCCAGACCAACTTGGATTCAATTTCTGGTCTTTGTCACATACTTGCTGTGCACCTTGGGAAAGAAATTTAACCTTTCTGAGCTTGTTTTCTCTTCTTTTCCATCTCAAGCTTCCTAATATTTGTGTCCCTCCCACAGCACCTGGGACATGACTGTTGTTTAGCAGGCTTCACATCAGCTCTTGATGGAAGGATCATAATGGGTTTGCCTTTGAATTTCTAGAATCAAGACCTACACCTATCAGGTACTCCATAATGGCACATGAATGAACAACTTGGGATTTATAATAATACTTACTAATTAGGTTGATATGAAGGTTAAATAAATCACTGGACCAGAACATTTTGAGCTTGCAGTTGGAAATATCCAAGATTCAAAGCTCATCTCTGTCTTTTAAAAACCTAAGTAAGTTAGGTTTTTCAGACCTGCAAGTCCCAGCTAAAACAGAGGCCAATACTAAACTAGTTTTTACATCGTGGTAAAAATTAATGAATAAATATCTAACTTTATGCATCACTCATCTATCATTTATTTGTGTCCTGGTTTGTTGGACTCAATACTCAATGTTAACTTTTATTATTAGTAGTATTTTATTATTATATGGAGTGAAGAATGATATACAAACACTCATTTGCCAACATTTACTGAGCACCTACAATGCACCAGACTGAGAATGTGGCAATGAATAAGGACAAATGTGGACCATGATCTCATGGAACTTGAACTCTGGGGGCAGTGCTGGGGCATGAGATTAACAACTCAGGTCTCAAGAGCAAGACATCATTACCACCTTATCCACGCCATTATAACTGCTTAACACTGAATATTTTTACACTGAGTTTTTTTTTTAAATTTTGATTCATTGTACACAAATGGATTACAGCTGTTGTTTCTCCGGTTGCACATGAAATAGAGTCACACCATTTGTGTAATCATACATTGAGTTTTTGTGACTTTGATTAAAGGGTAAATGACTTAGGTTGGATTTGTCAAAACCACTCCCCCCTTTTGTAGTACTAGGGATTGAACACAGGGGTGCTTTACCACTGAACTACATCCCATAACCTTTTTTAAATTTTGAGGCAGGGTCTTGTTAAGTTGCTGAGGCTGCCTTGAATATGCCATCTTCCTGCCTCTGCGTCCTTAATGACTGGGATTAGCTAGTCTTCGATCCTCTGGAAGGCAAGGGCCAGCCATACTCCTTTTGTATTCCCTAGTGCCTGTTGGAGTGTCTGGGACAGAGGAATATTTGGAATACATTTGAATAGCTGAATTCCTTTTGTTGAGTTCTAGTGACATGATGAAGCCCCACAGTTCTAGGTGTTTAAAGCTGTGGGTAAAGCTCATGAAGTTTGGCTGAATCATCATCATATTTATGTTTCCTTTCTGAGAACTCGCCATGTATCACGGGCAATTTGCAGACACTGTCTTGTTGGACTTCTACTACAACTCTATGAGGTAGGTTCTAATTTTTAATTTTGTCTATAAGGAAATTGAAGTTCCCACTGTGTCCAAGTAACTTGCCTAAAGACACATGGCCAGGAGGTGACTTTATAGTATGACTATATACTAGGTACTCAGGAGATGGTAGTAATTGTGGTATTAAATGAAGATGGGTCTATCTGATGGATCATTCTAGGCAGTGGAAAAATCTCAAGGGCTCACACACTTCTACTGAGTGAGTCAAACATTCTTGCACATATACGCTGTCTTTTCAAATAGTACCATTTATTCTGTGCTATATGAAAACAAAACATTTTGGGGACCAAATTTTACAAAAAGTCTCTATATAAGTTGAATACACATATTGTGTCTAATTTTCTCTGAAAAATAACTTATTTATTCATATTGAAGGTATTTAAAATGCAACTTGCTAATATTAAAAAACAAACCTAGAGGTGTCATGAGGCTAGGGAGAGAGATGAAACAAATATTTTTAAAATAAAATAAAGCTTCTGTTCATAATTATCTGGAAAAACTCAACTACTCTTTCATAAAAATAACAAAACAGCAATATTTCAAAATTATGGTGGAACAACAGAACAATAAATAGCACTGAGAATTTTTAAGGGAAAATAACTTCATTAATAGATCTCTATGGTGAATGGAAAGGATTATGAGTGACACTACGTGCTGCAATTTGATTATGTAATATAATGCAAACACACTTTACTCTTAAACATTGTAACAACTCTAGACTAGCATATTAGGGTTCTCCAGAGAAACAGAACTAATGGGATGAATACTACATGTACACACACACACACACACACACACACATGCACACAACGATTATAAGGACTTGGCTCATGCAAATGTGGGGGCTTGCAAGTTTGAAATTTGTGGGCTGTCTACTAGGCTAGGAATTCTGGCAGGAGCTGATGTTGTAGCTTTGAGTCTGATAATAGCCTGGAGGTAGAATTCCTTCCTCAGGGGGGACTGAGTCTTTTAAGGTTTTTAACTGATTAAATGGGACCCACCAACATGATGATTTACTCAAAATCTACTGGTTTAAATGTTCATCATATCTAAAAAAATATCTTCACACCACCATGTATGCTGGTGTGGAATGGAGCAAATGGCTAAACTGAAGCAGAAAATAAACCATCACAATTAGCATATTGACTCAGGCTGAAAGGAGTACACCTGGACTAGACTGGCAAGTGTAATAGAAAAATACACTTTGCAATATAAGTGAGGGAGAGCAAGGTGTTCATGCATGGCAGCTGTTGCCTTAAAATTTAATTTTGCTTGACTTATTTAAATAAGAAAGAACTGATTAAGTGGGGATTTTCCTATGATTTCATTGATATCATTAAAATAAGGCATTCTAACCACCCTGAGCTGATGAATCAAAGCCTTCCACAGCATTGATGACAGAGATGCTTCAATGAAAAAGCTAGCGTAAAAATAACCCTAGCTGCTTGCCCGGGCCACCGTGGGGATGCTTGAGTGGGAAGCCAACTTTCAGCATGAATGGGCTGCTGGGGGAATGCTATTTCTAGTTGTCAAGCAGGTTTAGCATCTTCTTTCAACAGAGAAACTGAGATCTACTAAAGGATCGCTTAAGAAGCAAGTCATTCAAAACAGAACACAGGCAAGGTATAAAAAAAGAATATTTATCTTTTAAAAATACAACTTTGAACACTACTGGCAACTCATTTACAAAGGATTTGCATGAAATACTCTGCATTGGCTTTTCTTATTCAGTGCATTCTCTTACCTTCAATGGAGCTCAAGGGAGGGCATGCTTGTGTGATTCTAAGCACCAACATCACTACCACCACAAGAGTAAATAAATAAAAGACCATCTCTGTCTCAGAATATTAACCCCAAGCCCCTTCCTTTCCTTTCCTTTTCTGCCAAGCAGAACTTCCTGAATGGTCCACCTACACTCCACCATTGCAATCTGCTGATGAGCACCACAGACCTGGAGGTGTCCCTGGAATCAGCACTCCATGTGGAGCTGACACATTTGCAGGAAGCCTCACACATCCTGGCCCATTATTTATTAATTAGTTCATTACTATTAATACTCATAACAACTCTTTACAAACATTCAGCATGAAGTAAATATAGTATTTACAGTAGTAAATAGTACACAGTTTGCAATTCAACACACTGACAGCAGAAGAAAAGGGACCAACAGACTGTAAGAAGGCCAGAGGGGAAAGAATATTAAAATAAATTCCTTCTGCTAATGCTTGCATGTGTGCGCGTGCCCACATGTGAGCGTGTTTTAATTCATAGAAAACTAAACATGCCCTCCTTTAAAAGCAGACTATTTACAAGTGATTCTGAATAGCATGAACACATGCTAGTCATACTGGACTTGCTTTCTGTGAATACATCCAGGATTATTTTTTAAAATTCTGAAATAAGACCTTTTATCTATTAGAGAAAATAACTTTGGAACATCTGTCAACTTTTGGTTCCTAGTAATTTTGCAAAAAGCCACAAACCATGCTTTGTCATTTCAAAGGTAACCCTGGTTAGGCACCTTCTAGAAGACGCTGACGTGTCTACTGGGGCTTGGAAAGACAATGGCAGTTACACAGAGTATCTAGTGCTCCTTTCATTCCTTTTACCAGTAGCAACATCAATGTGAAGAGAAGTCTGGAAACACAAATTACATACAAATCATCAAAACATTTCAGTTAACAGTGCTTAAAAAAATACCAAGGTCTACAACAGCAGTACAGACACTGAAAACACACCAAATACTCTTTAGCCTCAGGACTTTTTCAATACAACTAATAAGAGAAGACAACTAATTGCCAGAAGCGGGAAGAAGTTACAGCACTTGAGGTTTGAGGCAATTTCTTTTTAGGGCCTGTAGCTCGAGGTGCTGTTCTAGGATCCTTATTTTAACTGAAAAGATATTCCAGGAATGAATTGACAAATTTAAAGTAACTTCCACTTGAAAACTATCAAAAATACAAATCACTTTCTAAATTTGTCCAACACACATTTATTTTCAGGATCCCAAGTTGTTAGGCAGAAATTCAGGTCAGTTTCAAGCCTTCAAAGCCACAGAATTTCCATCTCTTCTCCAGGCTGGCTCCAACGCCTGTCATTTCCTGCTTGAAGGTATGCTGGAGTCTACTCATGAGACATTCCACATCGCTGGTGCAGATCTGTGGGACAGAGAGGATACTGTCTATTCAAAACCAGTTTCACATTCCCAGTATGGTTCTTCTTTCCCAGTTTTGCCTACTTCAGAATGCTGGTGTGCATGTGTGTGTTGGGTGTGGGAGGGTTAACTTCCTCCGCCTCCTTGTATATTTGTGCATGTTGGTAGAGTGACTTTCAGGCAGCAGTGTTTCTCTGCTGTGACCACCAGACACAGTCCACTGAGCTTGCTATTGAACAGACCTGGTGTAAGTTGCATAGAAAGCTTTTGGTGTGTAGCCAGCTGAATGATGGGTGCTCTGTGCTGGTGATGCTATGTGCAGGCCAAGTCTTTGGGAGAGGAGGGAGGCAGAAATGGCTGCCACCAGAGCAGAATTCTTCACACAGGCATATTAGCTCATGCTGGAAAAGTAACAGGAATGGGGAATGTCTTGTGTTCCTACTTCCTCATATTTTCTTTATTTCCCACTTAATACACATGTATGCATGCACATGCACACGCATACCCATCAACACAAAAACTAAACTTTTGACTCTTTCAGGCTTGTTTTAGGAGATCATATTTGCATTAATAGCCACCTTCCTAACTGTAAGCCTGGATACCAGGGCTTGGCTGAAGAGCACCAAGGGATCCTTATAGGTACCGTCACAACTGGAGATGGAGGGAGGGAACCCCCAACTCTCTTGACACCATTGCAGGCTCTCATTGGGAGGCCTTTGACACTACACTGGCAAGAAGATGCTAATGAGGAACTGTGTCTAGGCTAGGAGTGACATCATGCCTTCTTCCCAGGTCCAGGAGTCAATTGGATCCAGTTCAGTGAAAGAAGTACATTGCAGGGTATCATAGAGAATAGAATCCCATGTCAAGAAAAATAAGTAGATAATATTTATTGATAGATACATATAGAGGTACAGCATATGTAATGGAAGAGGGTCTGAAATATATGCCAAATGGTTAGCCCTTGAAGGGCAAGTAATCTAGCTCAGTGGTAGAGCACTTGCCTAGCATGCACAAAAACCTGGGTTTGATCCCCAGCACTGCAACAACAGCAACAACAAACAGAAACACAAACACACAAAAAAAGACTGTTAATCTTTGAGGGGTGGGATTGGAGGTAACTTTCCCTCTGCTATATTGCTATTTTTGCTTACCTTTTAAAGAAAATGTTATGTATTATTTTGTGAGTTAAAAAAGAACCAGATAATTTTTACTGATATGCAGTTCCATTTCATACCATTGCAACTGACCATTTGGTTCTGGTAATCCCATCCCACTCTCACCTTTTCTACACAATAGACTATTTAATTGCAGAATAGCACCAAGAGGGATACGAAAGGGGAGTGCTAGCTAAACTAAAACAAATGCCATCATGGACTATACATCACCACAATTATAATATGTTTAGAACAATAAGATTCCCAAATGGGCCTGTGTCTTTCTTAAGAGGACATATGCTTAAATGGCTTAACATTTTGGACATAAGTGTCAGGAATCTGCATTCAAATGTCACTGCCCAGGAGGCCCAGATCCTGTGAAATAGTGAGTAAAATCCATGAGCAGGTTTAACTGAATGCTGCTTCTGAAAAAAATGTATCAAGAGCTTATTCATTTTTAGTAGTCAAGAATCCCCTCTTACAAACTCATATAAATACAGTTATCTCATCCTACACAAAGGCACTAAAAGCATTCACTGGAGAAAAGATAGTCTATTTAATAAATAGTCCTGGGAAAACTGGAAATCCACACGTAACAAAATGAAATTAAACCTCTGTTTCTCACCCTGCATGAAACTCAACTCAAAGTGAATCAAAGACTTAGGCACTAGACCAGAGACCCTGCACCTAATACAAGAAAACGTAGGCCCAATTCTCCACCATGTTGGCTTAGGACCTTAACAAGACTCCTAAAGTATAAGAAGTGAAATCAAGAATCAATAAATGCACAGATGGTGTGACTCTACTTTGTGTACAACCAGAGAAACAACAGCTGTACTTCATTTGTGTTCAGTGAATCAAAATTAAATAAATTAAAAAAAAGAATCAATAAATGGGATGGATTCAATCTAAAAAGCTTCTTCTCAGCAAAGGAAATAATAATGTGAAGAGAGAGCCTACTGACTGGGGAGAATATTTGCCACATGCACCTCAAATAGAGCATTAATCTTCAGAATACAAAAGAAATCAAAAACTTAATGCCAAAAAAACGAACAACCCAATCAATAAATGGGCTAAGAAACTGAACATACACTTCACAGAAGATGAAATACAATCAACAAATATATGAAAAACTGTTTATCTCCTCTAGCAATTAGAGAAATGCAAATCAAAACTGCACTGAGATTCCATCTCACCCCAGTCAGAATGGCAATTATCAACAATACAAACAATAAATTTTGGCCAGGACGTGGGGAAAAAGGTACACTTACACATTGCTGGTGGGACTGCAAATTGGTGCAACCATTATGGAAAGTGGTATGAAGATTCCTCAGAAAACTTGGAATGGAACCACCATTTGACCCAGCTATCCCACTCCTCAGTATATACCCAAAGAACTTAAAATCAGCATACTACAGTGATGCAGCCACATCAATGTTTACAGAAGCTCAACTCATAATAGCTAAACTATGGAACCAACCTACGTGCCCTTCAACAGATGAATGGATAAAAAAATGTGAGACACACACACACACACACACACACACACCATGGAATATTACTCAGCCATAAAGAAGAATGAAATTATGGCATTTGCCAGTAAATGGATGTAGCTGGAGAATATCTTGCTAAGTGAAAAAAGCCAAATTCCAAAGAACCAAAGACCAAATGTTTTCTCTGATATGCAGATGCTAATTCAGAATAAGTGGGGGGCTAGGGAAGAATATAGTTACTTTAGATTAGGTAGAGGGAAGTGAATGGAGGAGAGGGGGCATGGGGGTAGGAAGAATGGTAGAATGAATCTATTATTATCCTATGTACATATATAACTATATGAGTGGTGTGATTCTACATCCTGTACAACCAGAAGAATGAGAAATTAGATTCCATTTATATATGCTATATCAAAGTGCGTTCTACTGTCATGTATAACTAATTAGAATGAATTTTAAAAATTTTTACAAAGAATCCCCTCTTGCCTTTAAGGGGCATCCGTGACTTCCTAGCAAATTAGCTCTTCCCCTTGCTCCAGATGCTCTGTGAGCTCACCAAAAGGAGAGCATACGAGGAAGAAAATGGCCCCTTGAGACCAGATGTGAGCAAATGTTCAGCTCTTAGTTCCATATTTTTTTCTTTTGGTCCCTGCTTTCATTGTTTCATAATAGGTAATGATACTGGTGATAGTAGAAGGGGAACTAGACTAAGACTTCCAATTTTGAAAATTAACATTTGCTAATGGCCTGAGGCCTGGAAGTTGGATGGGCAAAAAAGCTGATAGTGGTTAATTTTCCGGTTAATTTGCAGCTTATGTGTAAATTATGAGAAGGGAGGAAAATTATTGTAAGTTGTATCTTGGAAGTAGTATGGCCAACTCATTCAAGTCTGCTTGACACTTCTGTGGATTTAGCACTAAAAAGTCTCAAGTCTCAGGATCCCCCCTGATCCTAAGCAAACTGGAACAGATGGTCATTCTGCTCTAAGAAGGAAGCTGTACACTGAATTGCTGTGAGACAGAAAGTCATGAAAATTTTTAGAGCAATAACTAATAGCTTATTTATGCTTGAGGAAAGTAAGGTCTCCTGCTCACAGAAAATGCTACATCCCCTGGCACCTCCCTTCCGGGGCCCCACATACCTTATTATCAAGACGATGCAAGTAGGAACAGATGTATTCAATGCTTGCTCCAAATGGGTGAACATGAAGGAATGTGGAGATAATCCCTATAGAGGCAACACCCCAGAGGTTACACTTGAGCATAGTATTCCTTAAGATTCCGTGTGGATAGCAAACTCTTCAACATAACTAACATGTACAACATCAATATGCTGAGCACTAATCTAAATTTACATATATTTTACTCAATTTATTTTTGGTACCAGGAATTGAACCCAGGTACCTAACCACTGAGCACATTCCCAGCCCTTTTTATTTTATTTTGAGATAGTGTCTTACTATGTTGTTTAGGACCTTGCTAAGTTGCTGAAGCTGGCTTTGAATTTGCAATCCTCCTGCCTCAGCGTCCTGAGTCACTTGGATTACAGGTGTGTGCCACCATACCTGGTCTTATTTTATGTTTATAATCACCCTGTGAGGTAGGTAATGCCATCCCCATTTAACATATGTGCCTCACATTCTGAGTCACAGAAAGTTAATGCAACTTACTCAAGATCACAGCTATTAAATGACAGAGCTGGCATTTGAGTTCAGGCAGGTAATATTAATTACTACATATACTACCTCTTACTGTACTGTATCACATGTACAAAAGCTGTCATATAAAGACTCATTTCCATCATCTGTGATGGCGAAGGACTATTTGAATTCTAGAATTTTACAATGCATTTAGATTGTGCTAGGTTTTTTCAGTCCCTTCACATGGTCTTTAAACTTCAGCCTCTTAGGTGTAAATAATGCCTTGCTATTGTGGCAATCATACATATCATGTAATTTGCCTGATTAACCTAGTGCTTCTTACAAGAGAATCTGGTTAATTGTATTTGGGTTTTATTTTGTGAGTAGCTCTGTAAAGAGAATCCAAACATTTCCTTTGTGGATGATTTAAGTGGTCACAAGCATTTTGTACATAGAGCTCCATATCTCTTCATGCAGCAGAATTCTAATTTTTTATTTTGAGACAGAATCTCACTAAGTTGCTGAGGATGGCTTTAAACTTGTGATCCTCCTGCCTTTATCTCAAGCCTCCTGAGTAGCTGGGATTACAGGTTTGCACCACTGTGCCTGGCCATGCAGCTGAATTCTTACAGCAATTTATAGAAATGCAAGTGATTTCTACTTAGACTAACTCGGGGGTGATTGGCAGCAGCCAAGTGCCTTGATTGTTTTGGCTTTCAGATTAGTTGTCCTAATCTTTGTCTGGAAAAAAGTGGAAAATTTGTTCAAAAGCATACTATTTCTTCTTTGAATTATTTTGATTTTGCCTTCTTTCATATGGTCTTTGGCACATCAACAAGACCTAAAATTGGGTTTGCTAAAAACTGCCAGGAAATAAAAGTGAAATTCAATTAGGTTTATAAACTATATTTTTTATGTTCCTTTAAGAGACTTACAAAGAATGACATAAGTTTAAATTGTACCTCAGAGTTCAGTCAGTTCTTTATGAAAATTCTCCAAATATTAGATGGCAAAGGGGTGGGCTGGGGGACTCTGGGGAAAACTGATGGTTCAAAACAGATGACATTATTAATTAACATTACTTTATTCTTAAATGACTAGGTAAATTGAATTTCCAAACACTGTTTCTAGTTGAGAAACTTAAATTCGGAAGAAGACAGTCCATGTTCCAAGAAATTCTACATATCATGGCCAGGAAAGACTGTCAAATGTCAAGAAATAACTGTATAGGTTCAAAAACACTAAGCAGTTTTTGTGAGTCCATGTCCCCTGAAATTATTTTAAAAACAGTTTCTTCTTTCTCTCTGTCAGCCCAAGACCATGTTCTTTAGAAACAAAACAAGAAACACTTATTTTTAGGAATCTTTTTTTCTAGGGCTATCCATTTACAGAGGCTTCCTTCTACCCCAGCACTTCTCTGGGGTCTCCCTGATGCCATGCCAATGTGTTAAAAACTGTGAGTTGGAAAATATTAAAAATTGTCACTTTTCTTAAAGAATAAACATCAGATTCCCCTGTGCATCTTTATTAATGTATCAAAGTGCTAAGTCTGAGTATAATATCCATTATCAAAGGAGGTAAATATATCTTAAAAATAGGCAGATGCCAGTCAGTGTGGAAGAATTTGGAGACTGGGGTGGGACTACTGTGTGAACCAGCTTTTTAGAGGATAGCTGGGATTAACTATCCCTTCTTAAATGACTGAATATTTTAGAACCTCAATCTGCCATTGTTCTCCAAATGGAAAGTCAATGAGCATTTGTGAATACACTATAAGTGTAAAATGGTTTCCATTTACTAAGGGCTTACTACAGGCCAAGTTCTGTGCTAAGGGACTTAGGCTAATTATCATATTTAATAATCACATCTGACTTTTTTTGGTATTGGGGATTGAACCCAGAGGCACTTAACCACTGAGCCACATCCCCAGCTCTTTTTGGAATTTCTAGAGACATAGAGTTTTGTATGCTAATGAATGACTGGTGGCGGGGGTCCCTTCAATAGCTTCAAGGTAAGGGTGCCAGTAAGACCAAGGCATGATTAGAGGGTTGGAACTTTCAGGACCTCCCCCACCAAGAGTCCCCCACCATGAGTCCCCCACCATATCCACACAATGAAACCACCATAAAGACCCCTCTGTTATGGAGTTCAGAAAACTTCCCAATTGGTGAACATAAGATGCTGGGAGGGTGGCATGCCCAGAAAGGACATAGGAGTTTCATATACCCTCTTGTAGTACCTTGCCATATATATCTCTTAGGTTTGGCTGTTCCTGAGTTGCATCCTTTATGATAAACTGGTAATAGTAAGTAAAGTACTTTCCTAAGTTCAGTGAGCTGTCTCCTGTCCCTGGGGGACAGGGTCATGGGAACTCTTGACTTTGTAGCCAGATCAGATAGATATGTGTGTAATGCTGCTTAGATTTGGATCTGCAGTGTCTCCAAAAGGCCTATGTGTTAAAAGCTTAATTCCCAGCCCATGGCACTATTGGCAGGTGGTAGAAACTTTAAGAGGTGGGGCCTGGTAGGACGTCTTCCAGTTACTGGGCATGTCCTTGAAGAGAATATTGGGACCTCAGACCCTTCCTTTCTGTTTCTTTTTCATATCCTTCCCATGGAGTGAAGGGTTTGCCACATACTGTTGCTATGATTTGCTGTCTCATCTCAGGTTCAAAATCAATGAAGCCAACTAATCATGATCTGAAGTCTCTAAAACAGTGAACCCAAATAAACATTTCTTCTTTTTAAATTGATTATCTCAGGCATTTGTAACAGTAAAGAAAATCTAACACTTTCAGGGACCCAATATTTGAGACTGGTATCTAAAGTGAGGGCAGAATTGTGGGACTGAGTCCTTAAACCGGAGGTAGCTTTAGCTAATTGGTGTTGTAATTTAATTGAAATGAACTGAATTGAATTATAGGACACCCAGTTGGTGTTGGAGGGTTGAATGAGTACTGTTGGAAGGGACATCAAATATTTGCTGTCAGGTAGTATAAAAACACCCTCTCATTTGGAGTCAGAAGTGTCATGAGTAAAAATGTCCCAGCCTGTAGCCTGGAAAACTTGAGAGGCAGACATTTGCTCCAGAGGCTCATCTGGCAAAGCTCTTTGCACAGCAGCATCTGCACTAGCCCCCAAAGTGGATATGAGAGGGCTTAGCTATCCTTGCATAGAGATTTAAAAAATATAAAGTGCTTCTCCAGCTGACCCCCTCTTAGCATAATGCTCATACTGACACAACTTGATATGGCGTGCTACAGGGAGCTTGGAGAAGGTTGGGGGCTGCTGTTACAATTTTTATGGAAATCTGTACTAGCTCTTACTCTACTGTCTCTAGGATTCTGGGTTCTTGCACTGTCATAAATGCTTGGCATGTGCTTATAAATCTTAGGTAAACCCCTCCCCTCCTCCACTAGATACTATGGGTTGTGCATATGTGTTAGCTTCCTTACCCACTAGCAGTGCTTCTCGTTCAGATTTGATAGGACTGCTATTCATGGTCTTCTCAAGAGGGTAGTCACTTTCCTGGCTTGATGCACACAGTCTAGAAGCACAGTTTTCCTGTGGGAAGAATGTGATTCCCAGGTCAGTTCACCGACTTTGGCAATGGAGTTGGTTTCAATTAATTACCCAACAGATAAAAATCTTCACACAGGTCCATAAAAGCAATACTGCCTAATTTGGATTATAGAATGGGAGGGAAAACAGAATGAATTATGAAAGTACCAGAGATAATCCAAAATATCTTTACATGGCTTCAAAACACAGAAAAATTAAATAATTATCTTCAGCTTTTCCCCTGCTTTCAATATTCTTGACTATATGAGTAATCTGGGGAATGAGATTCAATATTTATTGTGCACTAACTAGATGCCAGGTGCTGTTAGATATGTATTATCTCTCCTCTCAAAATGAAGAAAGTAAGCCTGGAATAAATTAGATAAATTGGCTAAGATCACATTGGTAGGAAGAGGTAGAGTCAGCATTTCATTCATTCACAGTCATTCACTGTTAAGAGGATCATTTTTTTAAAGAAAAATGGTACATACCATCCATGAATGGAGATTTTGTAATGTAGCTAATCTACTCACAGGAAATCAGCTGTTGGCTTTTGAGCTAAAAATGAGAACCTCTATCTATTGACTAGTGACTCCCTCCCCGCTCTGTGATAAAGAAGTTATCATCTAGAATATTCCTAACTTGACAGTAAGAAATGAACAAAAATACAGTCAATGGCCTTCTTTGTTGAAAAATTGTTCAGTCTCTGAGTGTAGCTGGTAGGTTATATGAGATAAACTATAGATGAAATCCATGGCTCCAGACTGTTCATGAATCTTTCTTTGGGTACTGAGAACAACTTTTCTGTAGTACATAAGTAAAGGAAGAGGCTTGAGAAGAAGGAATAAATGAAATAGTTGTTTCAGTCTTACTGCTTCAGTCTTTTACTGTTGTAAAAGAAAATGCTGGGGAACTGCTCCTTGGGGGGCAAATGATGGCTGACTCGGATGCTTTGTCACTTCCTCCCTTCCACAAGCCCTTAGCAGGGACAGGAATCCTTCTATTTTCTTTAAAGATGTCTTCAAAGCTTCCTGGATGCTGTCTCTGAATGAAATGAATGGTCTATGTTGCAAGACATGTTGTTTTGTGGATTTACAGGCTTCCTGGCTGCAGTCAGAGGGGAACTCTTTTTTGATGACCTATTCAATCTTTGTCCTTTAGAATCCAATCTAGGCGGTAACAATTATGCCAGGTTTGATTTAAACCCCTGGTTCACTTTAAAGCCACAGGCTTCACATCTGCTTCTAACCCTCTTAAAACATTAAATGATCCAGTAAGCCATTTTTTTTAAGTGTTAGAAATTAATAGATTGAGGTTGATTTAAGATTTGAGATTTCCTGAGAAGTTTTAGCCATTTTGAATAGAACCATGGCGTGATTTCAATTTTATTATAGCTGGTGTTTAAAATAATTAAAGGTGTATTGAAGGAATGCTTATTACCTTGAATTTTATTAGCAGATTCAAAGTGCTAGTTCTATAGACATAAGTCCCACTGTTATATTGCAAAACACTGACAATAACTTACATTGTGGCTTACTGTCAAGAAACCCAAACAAAAACAACAAAAAAGATCCCTCCTCACCAAAACTTATTGCTTTCCTTTCAACCTGAAATTACTTTTGCAGTCTAATGTGATGGTACTTTGCTTCCTAACCTAATTGTGTCAGGTTGAAATATTTGGCCACAAATCAGCTTCCCAGAGAAGATCAGTTTATAATGAACTGTCATGAATTTCTCTAAAAGAAGCTTTGCTTAAAATAACAGGAAAAACATTCTGACTCCCTGTTTTTGATTATCACTTGGATCTCTCTCCATGTCCTCTTTAGCTGTCACTTCATGGTATATTCAGTTTCAGAAGGGAAACACTTATTCTTGGCATAATATGGCAAGTTTCTTCTATGCCATTTGACCTATTGTTTTTTTAAATGACATTCTTTACAAAGCAGAAAGTTACTTATACTCAAAATGTCCTGAAGTCAATTTGTGATGTCAATCCTCAAGAGAAATTCTAAGCATAATGTCATTAGTTTAAACTTAGGTCTATTCATGTTTTTCTCCAGTTCAAGCAGAAAGCAAAAGCGAGCTGTGTAGCAGCTCTGGGACAATTTAGAATCTCTGATAGTATGAGGAAAGTTCTGATAAGTAGAACAGCTTTGGCACTTCTCAATTAAATGCTTGATAAATGAATTTCTCTGGGATTGTGCTCATTTCTTTAATTGCACTCACAAAACTGGAAAGTGAGTTAGTTTTATGATGTGGAAGAATTAAAAGCATATTGCAAATGGCCTCCAGAAGAAAACACTTTCAATCATTTGCTTCAACTATACCAAGGTTGCCAGGTCCTGATGGCACTCTGGGGGACATCACTGTGCTGATAAGCACACCAGGGGCCTGTATGCATTGCATCTTCCTGAGCTAAGCAGAGAAGATAAATAGAAGGAGCTCTCGAGGAACTGTATTATTGTTGGTTTTGGTTTCTTGGTTCAGCTCCTAATCATTCTCTTCCTTCTGAGACAGTAAATCAGGCAGTTTGGGTCAATGACCCTTCTTTTTCAGAGAATAACTTCAGCTGAATATTCAAGTACAGAGGACATTGGAGAGGTATGACAAGGAGGCACCTATCAACAGACTTTATACACCTTGAATAGAATGGGTATCTGACTCATGACTGTGATGCACTAATCCATCCAAATGTCCTCAGTGGTGGATCTTATCACAGCTTACAGGCTCTCACTTGATAGAGTCTCATCTTGCCTTCCATGATGCTAGTATCTAGCTTTAGGATATTGTGTCTCTTCATTCCTTTCCAAGGTTTCTTTCCTTTTGCTGTTGGCTATTAATTTAACTTGTGACTGCTCATGATTACATTGAATGGACTCTATGCAAAGAAATGCCCATGTTCTAGTTACACACATGTTTCTTCCTTTACTGAAATGTTCATTTGAAGGTACTTTCTGTCATATGAGCTTTCTCCACATTGCTATTTGCTTTACAGGAAGAAGCAGAAAAGAGGTGTGCATACTGGTCTTCTCCAAGAGGGAAGGCTGAGGAACTTGAGGGATGGACTAATTTTTAGTCATTGGTAAAATATACCATACAGAACCTTTAAAAATGGCAGGGACTCAGCTCTAAGAGCAGAACCCTTGATAGAAGAAGTATTCTGGAATTATTCTGGAAAGGTACTTTTAATCCCCAACCAGTCAAACATTCCATATTGATTTCTATTGCAAAAACTTACAGGGCTTTTTCATTGTCATGGAAAATGGGAAAAGGGGCAAGGGAAGAGGTTCACTGTGACTCTTATACCTTTTCTTTAAGATTTTCCAACATTTTCTCCACCTGTAACTTGTCATCTTTGATTTTTTCAAGTTCAGCTTCTTTCCTTTTGTATTCCTCTTGGACTTTGAGGAGATGCTACAAGAAAGACCAAAGACAATCAAGTCTCTAATTAAATAGCCACACTTCACTTAAAATCCCTGAATGAGTTTAGATATCAGGAGGGGCCAGCCTCACATCATTCCAGCACACAGAATCCTTTTTCCATACAGAGATTTGGAAAATTAGACATTTTTCACTTTAAGTTATTTATCTGGCTCATATGAATTTCCTCTGAACTTGGCTCTGAGAAACTAATTGATCTAGTCACTTAACTTCTTTCCCATTCTGTTCAGGGGTAAGGGTTTGGTACAGTTAATATTGTGTAGGCAATAGCTTGATTGCTTCATAAATGTGAACTTAATGTTGTAAATCATTCTTGCTAATAGCCATTTGCCAAACCAATTTCAATTTTTATGAAGAAAGCAGTAGAGAATCCAAATTTCACATATGTTCATTTCTATATTGGTAGGTAAAGAGCTGGATTTATCATTATTAATAATTACAACAAATACTATTTATTGAGGTCCTAATATATGCTAAGCATTGTGCTAAGGGTTTCATTTGCATGAACTAATTTAAGCCTCACAATAACCCTATGACACTATTATCTCTGAGGCTTAGAGAGGTTAAGTGGATTTCCTAAGGCCATTCAGACAGGAAGTGGCAGAGCTAGATTTAAAACAGGCCAGGTCAACCCCAGAGTCCATGTTCTTAACTACCATATTATATTACACATCTTTTGAGACAAGTTGGGAGAAATTTCATAATTGCTTATAAGGCTATTTTCTCTAAAAAGAATAATCAAAATGAGTGAAATTAATTTTTTAGGAGATAGACCTCTAAAAACTCACTGAAGTATTTGAAATGATTAAATGAAAACTTTGTCATTTTCATTTTGCATTTAAGTGGCAGAACTGTTCTTATGTGCAATGGTTTCAAAATCAATATTAGAGGGAATAAAAAAAAGCAAAATGTTTCCAAAGTCTTACTTTTCAAAGGCTTGCAAAAGACTATTGGGAGGGCTAAAAATGCAGGGTACAAGGTACACTGTCAAAGTTCTTTGAAGTTGAGCAGAGCAAACACATTTTTTGTTAGAATGATCTCTGATATAATTTATGTATTCCAATTAAACTCCATGATGATACTAAAAGGAAGGTAAGCATTACTTCATAGATTTTGTTAATAGGAAAAATGAAATATTAATGTGATATTACTTGTCACACAAGAAGACAATAGTGGCATAAGTAATAATACAGAGATGCTAGGGCCAGAAGAGACTCCCTATTCATCAATTGTAATTTCCAACAGGCAATTAGCTTTGCCCTAGGTAATTCTGAGGCACAGAGTTTAAAAAATTATTGCTTAGTTTAAGTTGTAGGGAAAATGGTTGGTGGTCTGGCACAACAGAAGAGGATAGTACCCTTACTCAGAAGTGCTGTTCCTTTACAATAGTGAAAGCAGATGTTGATGTCTTTTAAATTGTAGGCTCACTTAGGTCATAGTTATACCAAACTTCTCTACATTGAACACTTGCTACACAATGTCGAATCTGAATATAACTGGAGTTAAATGCAATTATTTACTTTTATACTTGGGATCATGTGTAGGCAAGCTCATTCAAATAAATGACCGTTGAAAGAAAATAAAACCACAGAGAATGAATTATTATTATGCACCCACAGCATTGATACTTACAAATCCAGAATGTCCCCACTTTCAACCAAATCAAGGATAGGATTCTTGTCATTTCTTCTAAAACTTTGTATTATATGTCATTCCATCAACTAGATACTCATTCACTGGCACTTTTTCATATATAAATAATTGAGGTTCTTCATAAACATCCTGAGGTCCCATCTAGATACTTTAAGAACTTCTAAAGCATCAAGAAAAGATCTGATTCTGTTCAATGTAGTTTTAATGTTAAGCATTTCTCACTGAATGCTCTTGTTTGAAAACTAGTGATCCATTGCTAAGACTGCATTAACCAGAATATGTTATTAACACATAGCACATGTACTTCCTTCCTCAGCCATGCCAGAAACTATAGCATCAACAAGAGTAAGAGGTTTGATAGCTTATTTACTTGCAGAGGACCCTTTTACAAGTGAGGAGTTAGTGGTATTGTTCCAAAAAGTGAAAGTGCAGAAAACAAATATGCCTGTACCTGTTGCATTCCTTGTAGGGCTTGTTGCAGGAGTTTCAGTTGTTGCTCCTTGTTTGGATCATCTTCTCTGTGGGCTTTGCCTTGTTCTTGCTTGAGCAGTTCTACCTCATTCCGATAGGCATCGAGCTGCCAACGGAGGCTGTCATTTTCTTCCTTCAGAGCCTCTGCCTGTGATACTAAGGCTAAATGATTAATGGAAAATGTTAAAACATGTCCAGATTACTTTTGGGGTTTACTTGAATACCATGAAAGGTTGATATTTTGAATTAAAATGTATAAGTTATCTTCTAATATACAAAGGTGCCAAAAACGTACGTTGGAGAAAAGGTAGCCTTATTAACAAATGGTTCTGGGAAAATTGGAAATATATATGTAGAAGAATGAAATTTAACTCTTATCTCTCACCCTGCACAAAAGTCCTCAAAGTGGTTCAAACACCTAAGAATTAGACTAGAAACCCTGCACCTGCTAGAAGAAAATGTAGGCCCAATATTCTAACATGTTGACTCAGGGACTGACTTTCTTAAAAGACTCCTAAAGTGCAAGAAGTAAAATTAACAATCAATAAATGGGATGGGATCAAATTAAAAAGCTTCCTCACAGCAAAGGAAAAAATCAAGTGTGTGAAGAGAGAGCCTAAAGAATGGCAGACAGTTTGCCATCTGCCCCTCAAGTTGGGAATTAACATACAGGATATACAAAAAACACAAAAAACTTAACACCAAAAACCCCACAAATAACCCAATCAATGAATGGGCAAAGGAACTGGAAATGCAATTCACAGAAGAAATATGAATGGCCAACAAATAAATGAAAAAAATGTTCAACATTCCTAGCAAATAGAAAAATGCAAATTAAAACTACACTGAGATTTCATATTACTCCAGTTAGAATGGCAATTATCAAGAATACAAGCACATCCATAATAAATTAATTTTAAAAACTATGGAGAAATGGCAGAAAGATCAATGGAGGGAAGGGAGCAGGGGGTGAAAAGAGGGAAGGGGAAGGAGTCTGAATTAGAATAAGATATATTCCACGCTTGCATAATTATGTCAAAATGGATTCTACTGTGACATATAACTAAAAAGAAACAACAAAAATAAAACAAGTAACAATAAATGTTGGTGAGGATGTGGGGGAAACAGTACATTCCCGCATTGTTGGTGGGACTGCAAATTGGTCCAACCACTCTGGAAAGCAGTATGGTTGGTGATGGAGCCAACCTAGGTGCCCTTCCACAAAATGGGTAAATAAAATGTGGCATATATATAGAATGAAGTATTACTCAACCATAAAGAAGAATGATTTTATGACATTTGCTGGTAGATGGATGGAATTGCAGACTATCATGCTAAGTGAAATAAGCAATTTCTCGAAAATTGAAGTTCAAATATTTTCTCTGATATATGAAAGCTAACCAAAAATAAGGACAGGTGGTTAAAAAAATAATAGAAAAAATATCAGTGGAGTAGACAAAGGGGAATGAATGGGAGGGTGGATGGGAGAAGGAAAGACAGTGGAATGAATTTGACCTAACTCTCCTATGCACTGTGATAGTCTCATATGACTATCACAGTGAATCTCATCATTATGTACATCTAGAAGACATTACTTTAAAGAAAATCTATAAGTAAATAGCAGACAGAGCAGTAGAGCATAGGGAAGGGAACAGTTGTGGGAAGGAATGTAGGGGAAAGGGAAGTACTGGAGACTGAATTAGAACAGATTATATTTCATGCTTTTATAATTATGTGAAAATGAATTCTATTATCATGTATAACTAAAAAGAAACAATAAAAATAAATTAATATGTATAAAAAGCAAATTAGTTCAGCAACTTTGGAAAGCAGTATAGAGACTCCTCAAAAGACTAGGAATGGAACCACTGTATGACTCAGCTATCCCACTCCTTGGTATTTAACCTAAAGAACTAAAATAAGCATACTGTAGTGATACAGGCACATCAGTGCTTATAGAAACATAATTCACAAGAACCAATTTAGGGAACCAGCCCAGGTACCCATCAACAGATGACTGGATAAAGAAAATGTGGCATATACACACCATGGAGTTTTACTTAGTTATAAAGAAGAATGAAATTATGGCAGTTGCAAGAAAATAGATGGAACTGAAGATTATCATGCTGAATGAGACAAGCCAGACTTAGAAAGTCAAGAGTCAAATGTTGTCTCTCATAAGTAGCAGTTAGACCGAAATAAGGGGAAAAAAAGGTGGGGTAGAAATCTTGTGAAAATAGAAGGGAGATCAGTGGAGTAGGGGAAGGAGATAGAGGGGAAGGAGGAGGGATGGGAAAAAAGAGTGATGATGGAATGAAATTGAAAAAATTATGCTACATACATATATAAATGTAACAATGAATTTCACTTTTATGCATATCTATAAAGAATCATTTTTTAAAACTATAAATGAATAAAAAGAAGACGAGTAAAATAAAGGAAGAAGAGTAGGATAGGGGAGGAGTGAGGGGAGTGAAAGAAGAAATACAGACTAAAATGGAGCAAATTATATTCCATTCATGTATCATTATGTCAAAGTGAACCACAATATTATATATAACTATAATGTGCTGATAAAAACAGTTTTTAAAAAAAGCCTCTTGATAAGGAACGTTAGGTTAAATTGGCCATGATCACAAGAGATGGACACAAAATCCATACAGACTCATTTTTGTAAATGAACCAGAATTCTAACACATGACTCCTCATCATAGTTCATATTCTTCACCCCAACTATAACTAAGATATATCCAAGTAAGATCAGGTACTTTTATTTGAAATGTAGCAAGTTCTAAGAGTCTTGTAATAAGAAAGTATAGGACTAATTGCCTCAAACTGACAACTGCCTACACAATAATTTCGCTGAAAGATGCTTTCAAAGAATGTAGCATTGACTATTCTTACAGAAGAAAAGGAAATTCATAAAGTAAGACATAAGATTTCCAGTTTCTGGTCTAGCACATGAGAAGCTTAAAAGTTTCCACTCTGTCTTAACAAGAAATAAACAGCTGAACAAACTGAAAAATCAATAGCTCTTCTTATATCCTTCGGGGGAGTGAGGTCAAAGGGCAAACTGCTGCCCCCCCAAATTGGAGATATAGTCAGGCGGACCTACTGAATCATGACTTATAGAACCAGAAACCCATGAGCAGAAACCTCCATGGGAATCAGTGTCAACTAAGAGAAACAAAATGTAATTGACAAATTGTTGGCAGCTCAGTGTGGACAGTCTGTGAGTTAAAAACTCTGAATGGGTTGGGGGATACTTTTGTAAGTTTTACCTTCAGCAGATCTACCAGTTCTCACAGAGAATTCTCACAGTTTATCAGAGAAAAATATCTTTGCTTCTGGCAGGGGAAAGGAAAAGAACCATTTTGAAATTTGAAATGCCAGAGCATTCTGTTCTTATTTACACAACTTGCTCTTAGGAAAAACTATTTTTTCCAGGGCCTAACCTGCTAGGGTTTTAAGAGCCTAACATACCTGGGGGAAGGGAAATACTCAACTCCAATCCCTTCTAGCCATCCTGTTCCACCTACAGATCAGGGAAACAAAACTGAGAAGCACTGATAAAGTCCACAGTCTGTGGACACAAACTCATTGAAAGATTGAGGCTTAATCATAGTAGTGGAGAATGTTTCTCCTCCTCTTAACACGAATGAAGGTCTATTTGATGGACTTCCTTATACTCAGAATATAATATCTGGATTCTAATATACCTAATGGCAAAAATATGTTCAAGGATACAGAGAAGTATCAGTACAGACTCAGATATAGCAAAGGGAGCTGGAGTTACCAGTCTGGTAACATAATAAAAGACCTCTATGGTTAGGTTTAAGGGGCCAGGATACAGGAAATAGAGAGGGAGGGGGGAAGGTGCTGAGGAGTTATATTGGCCAAACTATCTTGTTATATTGTATGCATGTGTGGATATATAATAACAAATTCCACCATTATGTGCAACTATAATGCACCAATAAAGACAACATAGAGAAAAAACCCTATGATTAATATGTAAAGGGTTTTATTGGAAAAGTAGAAGGCATGTGAGAAAAAATGAATAGTGGAAGCAGAAAGATGGAAATTTCAAGAAAGAATCTTAAAAAATACTAGAGAACAAAAACTGTAATAGGAATGAAGAATGCCTTTGTTAGGTCAATAGTAGACTGAATATGGCTGAGGAAAGTATCTCTGAGCTTCAGGATATAATAATTAAAAACTTCTAAGACTGAAAACCTATCTTTGTCCATTTGGTCTGTTACATAAATATCATAAACTGGGTAGATTTTAAAAAACAAATTCACTTCCTATAGTTCTAGAAGTTGGGAAGTCCAAGAGCAATGTACTAGTAGTTTTAGTGTCTGCGAATGCCTAATTCCTGGTTCATCGATGGTGCCTTCTAGTTGTATCCTTGTATCAGAAAGGGGCGAGGGAAGCTCTCTGGAATCTCTTCTATAAAGGACACTAATCCTATTCATGAATGCACAGCATCTCCCTAGAGCCCCACTTCCCAATATTGTCACACTGGTGATAGGTTTCACCATGTGAATTTTGGGGGACATGAATAACTATACCATAAAAAAGCAGAGAGGAAAAAAAAGACTGAAGAAAAAATAACAGAATATCCAAGAACCATGGGACAACCACAGCAGCTGTAATCATGTATGATAGGGACACAGAGGAGAAGAAAGAAAGAAGCAATATTTGAAGCAATAATGACTGAGAATTTTCTCAAATTAGTGTCACATGATCAAGGAAGCTCAGAGAACACCAAGCAGGATAAATTCCCCCAAAACCACCCCTATGCATATCACACTTAGATTTCAGAAAATCAAAATAAAGAAAAAAATCTTCAAAGAAGACAGAGGAAAAGAGCACCTTACCTATAAAAGAGCAAATATAAATATTATATCTGGTTTTTCAGAAACTATGCAAACAGGGAAAGTGGAGTGAAGTATTTAAAGGTTAAGAGAAAAAACTACCAAACTAGAATTCTGTGTCTCTTGAAATTATTCTTCAAAAGTGAAATAACAAGAAATATTTTCTCAGAAAAACAAAAACTAAAGGAATTTATCGCCATTAATCTGCCTTTTAAGAAATGCTAAAAGAAGTTCTCCAGAGAAGAGAAAAATGATATGTCATAAATTTAGATCTGTATAAAGAAAAGAAGAATATAAAAATGAGTAAGTGAAGGTAAAATAAAAACTTTTATTTTTAGCAAGAAAAAATGTGTTCAACTATGTGCACTTATGTATATGTGAAATAAATGAAAGCAATGATGCAAAGGATGGGAGAAAATTGTTAGGAATATTTCATTATTGTAAGAAACTTGTACTACCCATGAAGTGGTGTAGGTTATTTGAAAGTGGACTTGGATTACTTGTAAATGTACAGTGCAAAATTTTATGGCAACTACTAAAAATCATGTAAAAAGAAGTAAAATTGATATGCTAAGAAAAGGAGAAAATAGAATAATATAGAATGCTTCATTTAAAACCAGAAAAGGCAGAAAAGGTGTGAAGACAAAATAGGAAAAAAGAACATGGGTAACCAAGAGAAAACAGCCATCAACATGGTAGATATTCATGCAACTAAACCAGTAATCACTTTAAATGTCACTGCTCTAAATATACCAAATAAAAGATGAAGATTGTCAGAGTGTATCAGAAAACAAGAACCAAGTATATGACCCATAAGAAAACCACTTTGAATATAAGGACATATGTAGATTCAAAATAAAGAGATAGATGAAGATATATCATTCTAATACTAATTAAAGAGAATGGGAATATCTATTAATTTCAGACAGAGCTGACTTCAGGGAAAGGAAGGTACTGGATAAAGAGGCTTTATATAATGTTAAAGGTGTCAGTACTCCAAGAAGATGTAGCAGTCCTTAATGTGTAAGAGGCTAGCAAAAGAACATCAAAATATGTGAGGCAACCACTTATAGAACTTCAAGGAGAAATAGATTAACATACTAACACTACACAATCAAAAATGGACAATTCCAAAAAGCAGAAAATTAGTAAGAACATATTTGAACTCAACAGTCCCATTGATCAACTAGATATAATTGACATCTATAGATTACTTCATCCAACAGCAGCAAATTACATATTTTCTAGCTCTCACATGTAATTTTTGCTGAGACCACATGTTATGCCATAAAATACAGCTTAAAATCTTTTTAAAAATGGAAATCATGCAATATATGTACTTACAACACAGTGGAATTAAGATAGCCATCAATAACAGAAAGATAGCTGGAGAATCCCCAAATATTTAAACAGCCTACGTATAACAAATGCTATTGTGAATTGAGCTGCTATAAACACTGATGTAGCTTCATCATCGTAGTATGCTGATTTTAAGTCCTTTGGTTATAGGCCAAGGAGTGGGATAGCTGGGTCAAATGGTGGTTCCATTCTGAGTTTTCTAAGGAACCTCCATACTGCTTTCTAGAGTGGCTGCACCAATTTGCAACCCCACCAGCAATGTATGAGTGTACCTTTTTCCCCACATCCTCACCAACACCTATTGTTGCTTGTATTCTTGATATTAGGCATTCTAATTGGGGTGAGATGAAATCTTCAGGTAGTTTTGATTTGTATTTCTCTTATTACTAGATAAACCTAACGCATTTTTATTCATAAGTGATGAATGCTCTGAAAGAACACTAATCTCCACAATCTATAAAGAACTCAAAAAACTTTACACCAAGAATACAAATAACCCAATCAACAAATGGGCTAAGGAAATGAGCAGACACTTCACAGAAGAGGATCTACAAGCAATCAACAGATATATGAAAAAATGTTCAACATCCCATCATCTTTGAAATCCTGTAACTTTCATGCATCATGCTACTGAAGACTACAAGTTTTGAATAGTATGTTATAGTTTTGTTGTATGTGTTTTTTATTTTTTAAAATTTAAAAAATTTTCTCACTCTATTTTCCTCTTATTTAAATGTTTCCTTGGAGTCTCTTTCTCCCTTTTCTCCTGCTAACAACCAGCTTCTTTTGATTCCTCTTTCACACTTCCTATGACCTATTACCTCTGTATTCTCACTTCTTACCTCATTAACAATACATCCTACACCCCTCCCCCATCCTCTGTCCACCATTAGAAATTGTAGTCCTTATTGCAAACCTATTGTTTATACTGTAGATAATTAACTCAACATCTCTGTTTGTTACGACAATACTGTTAACATCTTAATAGGGGCTATTTGGTTTAAGACTGCTTGTTGTTTGTACTGGGTACTGTTAATATTGATCTTCCCCTTAAAAGAGAGACTTTGGAAACTTGCAGGGATACCATAAACCTATAGGGGGAAACTGTAATACCTCAGATCCAAACTGCTAGAGGGGAAGATACACAAACAATGTGAAAAACAAGAGAATAAAGTGCCCCAAACAAACCAAGATGCTATATTAATAGAAGCCACTGACAACACAGTAGAAGAAATATCAGAAAAGGAGTTCAGAATGTAAATAATTAAAATGATCCGTGAAGTAAAGGATGCTATAAGAACGCAAATGCAGGCAACAAATGAACACTTCAACAGTTAAATGAGCAAATGCAAGAAGCAAAAGATTATTTCAATAGATAGAGATTTTGAAAAAAACAAACAAACAGAAATCCTTGAAATAAAGGAAAAAATAAACCAAATTAAAAACTCAGTAGAAAGCAACACAACCAGGATAGATCACTTGGAATTACCCTAAAGGAAAAGTCAAGCAAAGGAGAAACCAAATTACGTTAAAAACCAAAAATAAGCCCAAATGACCAGGAATACAAATCATATCACAATAATAACCCTGAATGTTAATGGCTTAAACTCATTAATCAAAAGACACAGACAGGCGGAATGGATTAAAAAGAAAAGATCCAACACTTTGCTGCCTTCAGGAGACTCATCTCATGGGAAAAGACACCCAGACTAAAGGTGAAAGGATAAGAAAAAACGTATCACGCACATGGGATTCAGTAAAAAAGGAGGGGTTTCCATCCTCATATCAGATAAAGTGGACTTCAAGTCAAGGTTAGAAGGGATAAGGAAGGACATTTCATACTGCTGAAGGAAACCATAAATCAGCAATGCATAATAATCATAAATATTTATGCCCCAAACAATGGAGCATTTATGTACATCAAACAAACACTTTTCAATTTCAGGAATCAAATAACACAATACCACAACACAATAATACTGGGTGACATTAGCACACCTGTCTCATTACTGGATAGATCTTCCTAACAAAAACTGAACAAGAAACCATAGAACTCAATAACACAATCAATAATTTCGACTTAACAGACATATATAGAATATTTCATCCATCAACGAATGAATACACTTTCTTCTCAGCAGCACATGGACCCTTATTTAAAACAGATCATATGTAATTCCACAAAGCAAATCTTAGCAAATACAAAAAACAGAGATACTACCCTCCATTCTATCAAATCATAATGGAATTAAATTAGAAATCAATGATAAAATAAAAAATAGAAACTTCCAACACCTGGAGACTAAATCATATGCTATTGAATGATGCATGGATAGCAGAAGACATCAGGGAGGAGATCAAAAATTCTTAGAGGTAAAACAGAACACTGATACAACATATCAAAATCTCTGGGGCACTATGAAAGCAGTACTAAGAGGAAAATTAATTGCACTGAGCTCATTCCATAAAAGAGTAAAAAGTTGACAAATATCACCTAGCATTACATCTCAAAACCCTAGAAAAAGAAGAACAGATCAACATCAAAAGTAGTAGAAGACTGGAAATATTAAAATCAGAGCTGAAATCAATGAAATTGAAACAAGAGAAACAATTGAAAAAACTGACAAAAGTTGGTTCTTTGAAAAAAATAAACAAACTTGATAAACCCTTAGCCACACTAATGAAGAGGAGAGAGAGAGAGAGAGAGAGAGAGAACTCAAATTACTAAAATTCAAGATGAGAAAGGAAATATCATGACAGACACTATTGAAATATAAAACATAATTAGAAGCTATTTTGAAAATATATACTCCCAACAAAATAGAAAATCTCAAAGATATTGACAAATTTCTAGACACATATGTTCTACCCAAACTGAATCAGGAGGACATACACAATTTAAACAGATCATTTTCAAGCAATGAAATAGAAGATGCCATCAAAAGCCTACCAACCAAGAAAAGTCTAGGACCAGATGGATTCTCAGCTAAGTTCTATGAGACCTTAAAAGAACAATTCATTCCAATATTCCTCAAAGTATTCCTTGAAATAGAAGAGGAGGGAACCCTTCCAAACTCATTCTATAAAGCTAGTATCACCCTGATAAAAAAGCTGACATAGATACATTAAGGAAAGAAAACTTCAGACCAATATCCCTGAAGAACATAGATGCAAAAATTCTTAACAAACTTCTGGCAAAACACATACAAAAACATATTAAAAAGATAGTGCACCATGATCAAGTGGGTTTCATCCCAGGGAGGCAAGGTTGGTTCAACATCTGGAAATCTATAAATGTAATTCACCACATCAACAGACTTAAAGTTAAGAATCATATGATTATTTCAATAGATACAGAAAAAACATTTAGAGCTCTTTTTCATCTTCAAAACACTAGAAAAAATAGGGATAACAAGGACATACCTCAACATTGTAAAGGCTATCTATGCTTAGCCCATGGCCAAGGTCATTCTAAATGGAGAAAAATGGAAAGCATTCCCTCTAAAACTGGAACAAGACAGGGATGCCCTCTTTCACCACTTCTATTCAACATTGTCCTTGAAACACTAGCCAAAGCTATCAGACAGAAAGAAATTGAAGAGATACAAATAGGAAAAGAAGAACTCAAACTATCACTATTTGCTGATGACATGCTTCTATATTTAGAGGATTCAAAAAACTCCACCAGAAAACTTCTAGAACTCATAAATGAATTCAGCAGAGTAGCAGGCTATAAAATCAACACTCATAAATCTAATGCCTTTATATTCAGAAGTGATGATGAATCCTCTGAAAGAGAAATCAGGAAAACTACCCCATTCACAATAGCATTTAAAAAAACATTGGAATCAATCTAACAAAAGAGGTGAAAGACCTCTACAATGAAAACTACAGAATGTTAAAGAAAGAATTGAGGAAGATCTTAGAAGATGGAAAGATCTCCCATGTTCTTGGATAGGCAGAATTAATATTGTCAAAATGGCCATACTACCCAAAGTGCTATACAAATTCAATGCAACACCAATTAAAATCCCAATGATGTACCTCATAGAAACAGAGAAAGCAATCATGACATTTATTTGGAAAAATAAGAGACCCAGAATAGTCAAAGCAATACTGAGCAGGAAGAGTGAAGCAGGAGATATCACAATACCAGACCTTAAACTACACTACAGAGTAATAACAAAAAGACTTGGTACTGGCACCAAAATATACAGGTAGATCAGTGGTACAGAATATAAGACACAGAGACAAACCTAGTTAAATACAGTTATCTCATACTAGACAAAGGTGCCAAAAACATACAATGGAGAAAAGATAGCCTCTTCAATAAATGGTGCTGGGAAAACTGGAAATCCACATGCAGTAAAATTAAATTAAATGCTGATCTCTCACCCTGCACAAAATTCAATGGTTCAAGGACTTAGGAATTAGACCAGAGACCCTGCACCAAATAGTAGAAAAAGTAGGCCCACATTTTCATCATGTCAGCTTAGGACCAGACTTTCTTAACAAGACTCCCAAAGCACAAGAAATAAAAGCAAGTATCAGTAAATGGGATAGATTCAAACTAAAAAGCCTTTTCTTAGCAAAGGAAACAATCAATAATGTGAAGAGAGAGCCTACAGATGGGAGAAAATCTTTACTACATGTACTTTAGGTAGAGCAATAATCTCCAGAATTTATAAAGAACTCAAAAAACTTACCACCCAAAATACAAAGAACCCAATCAATAAATGGTCTAAGGAACTGAGCACATCTTCATAGAAGATATACAATGAATCAACAAACATATCTAAAAATGTTGATCATCTCTAATAATTAGAGAAATGCAAATCTAAACTACCCTAAGATTTCATCTCACTCCAATTAGAATGGTTATTACTAAGAATACAAGCAACAATAGGTGCTGGCGAGGATGTAGGGAAAAAGGTACACTCATACATTGCTGGTGGGGTTGCAAATTTGTGCAGCTACTCTGAAAAGCAGTAGGGAGATTCCTCAGAAAACTTGGAATGGAACCATCATTTGACCCAGCAATCCCACTTCTTGGTTTATACCCAAAGGACTTAAAATCAGCATACTACGGTCACACAGTCACATCAATGTTTATAGCAGTTCAATTGACAATAGATGCCCTTCAATAGATGAATGGATAAAGAAACTGTGGTATATGTACACAATGGAATACTACTCAGCCATAAAGAAGAACAAAATTATGGCATTTTCAGGTAAATAGATGGGAGTTGGAGAATATCATGCTAAATGAAATAAGCCAATCCCCAAAACCCAAAGGCAGAATGCTTTCTCTGATATGTGGATAATAATACATAGTGGGGGTGTACAATGGAAGAATAGAGGAATATTGGCTTTTGTAGAGGGAAATGAGGGAAGATGGGAGGGTGGGGGGAAGGAAAGATGGTGGAATTACTCTATATACATGTATGATTACACAAATGGTGTGACTCTACCTCATGTACAGAGAAATGAAAAGTTGTATTCATTGTATACAATGAATCAAAATGCATTCTGTTGTCATGTATAACTAAATAGAACAAATAAAAAAGAAGTGTTTTCTTTTTTTAATCTTTAATTAATTTTTATGTTGTGCTGAGGATCAAACCAGTGCCTCACATGTGCTAGGCAAGTGTTCCATCACTGAGCTACCACCCCATCCCACAGAAGTATTTTCTAAAAGGATTTCAAATAAAAATTTATTATTGTCTATATAAGGCATGGAAGTTGTGATATACAAAGATGAAATATGTAAAAGATAACTAAATTCTGATGGCAAAAGAAAAAGAAAAACTATTCCAAATAGGAAGCTGCCCTTAGGTGGCACTAGGTTTATTTCAGTGCCTTGAACCTAAGGGTTTCCTAAAACTATTAGATACTTATGTAGGTGACTGTGATCAGACTGCCCATCCATAGCAGAGAGAGGCAATGTAATTGGAATGGTTCTGAGGAAGACTATCTTCAAGCAATCTCAGGGTCTGCATTTGTTTTCTCTGGCTGGCCATGCAATTATCCTGATATGGCAGTTTTAAATCATTTTAATTTTAAAAATTACAAAAGATTTTTGACTTGACACATTCACTTTATGCTTGGGTTTACTACAGATTTTAATTCTTGGTGTAATTACACAAATTTTATGTCTTTGAAGAGAAAGCCAACAATATACAGACTTGGATTCCCAGCATTCCAAATACTATCTATCCTTATTCTTCTCCCAGTTTCTGGGATACTTTCCATCAGACAGGCAGTGTTCCTATCATGACATTAAAAAGAAGATGCCACACATTAAGATGATTGTATATACAAAGCTGTATAGAAAAAAGGACCACTATATGCCAGAGGAAGAAATATTTGGTTTGCTTGTTGGGTCAGTACCAAGGACAGTATCTTGAGCTGCAGACTGGCTAAATAGCCTACAGGTTACTCTGTAAATCAAATGACTCCTACAGATACACAGTTATTTATTTCTGCTTTGGTTTGCATGTTTGTCCTTTGGTAGTCCACATGGCTTAATACATGTTACATTCCTTTCATTTCCTTTGTACTACAGGTCAGTGATTATACTTATATTCTATATGTCACATGGAGATACACAGACAAGAAAAGGGCAGAGATTTAGGAGAATGGGTTAGAGGCACTTTCTGTAGTTTAAATGCAAAAACATTTTCCCTCTGAGAAATCGAGGAGAGACTGCTTTTGTCCTGCCTGGGGGAAAGGGCATGTAAGTGAGCAGCAAAGCATACCTGTAGCTAAGTGGGAACAGATAATAATCTTCTCAGTTTGGACCTGTCACTAAGAAAAAAAATTGTTATCACCTATAATGTTACCGAGGGGACCTTCCCTACAAAATGTATTTCCCACTCTCAGAAATGAGGGTTTTTGTCATTTTAATGAGGACACCAAGTCTTTCCTTTCACAGATTTAATATTAATTGGGCCCATTTCTGAAGTTGCAGCTCTTTTTACATTGCCAGAACATTGAAAAGTTCAATATTACCTTTTAATAACATGTTTGAGTATGTGAGTCCATCGGTCCCAGTAATAAAGAGCATAGTACAGTGAATGTATTCATATCCTGACATCATTAGTTCTCAGCTTCTCCTTTCTGACTATTTCCTCTGTGGGAAAAAACATTCTCTATATGGGGTTTGGTGCTTATTAGATCTGAAAGCTGTCAGTTCATCGTGGCAATATGAAAGTATGAAGGTAGCTGTAAAAAATGTCCTTCTAGAGAAGCGGCTAAGAGCAAAAGTGCAGACGTGTTTTTATACAACAAAAGATCAAAAACTTTTTTTTATTAAAAAATTAATGCTAGGTTTCTTCAATGGTGTAAAGGAAGGCAACAATAAATAACAGAAGTAAAATCAGGGAGTCAGTTGCTCTTACAAAGTTTCATTATAGGAAGTGCTAAAAATTAAAAATTATAGAAGGAAGAATGTGCAACATTCCTTTCAAGGTTCGGAAAAAAGTTTGAGCCTCAGCAATTTACAAAGAGAAAAAGCCAAAAAGAACAAAGAAAGAAAGAGAAGGAGATGATATGAGTACAATCCACTGGGGCAGTTGCAAGCTGGTTAAGGCGAAATCTCAAATGGGTTCTCTGACCTCATAATGCCTTGTTTTCTTTGCCTCTATATGTCATTATCTCCACTACAGTCAGGTTTCTGCCAGTATGGATGCACCTGAGACCTTGTTGTTTCCCCTCAGATCTCTACATTGCCCTCTCAAACACAGAATCTTAATATGCCAGTTATACCAATCTCTTTATCACCAGAATGCTCTGTTCTCTTTCTTTGCTGGAATTTCTAATCTATTAATTTGGGCAACTTCATCCAGTCCACTAATAGCTCACTTTCTTTGCTCTCCTCTTCTCTTTCTTTCCTCTTTTCTTTTCTTTCTTTCCTCCTTTCTCCCTCCCTCTCTCTCTCTTCTCCTCTCTCTCTCTCTCTCTCCCTGTCTTTTATACCAGTTAACCCAAGGGAGCTTAAGCACTGAACCACATCCCCAGTCCATTTTTAATTTTTTATTTGTATTTTTAGAGAGGGTCTCGATAAGTTTCTCAGGGCTTTGCTAAGTTCTTGAGGCTAGCTTTGATCTTTTGATCCTGCCTCAAGCTCTGGAGCTGCTGGGATTACAGGTGTGCACCACTATGCCCTGCCACTAATTGTTTTCAGATTAAACAGATTCAACTCCAAACTCCCCCAAACCCTGTATTACTTCAGTCTCATGAAAACCTCTGGCCAGGCTTACCATGCCAATCCCCAACACATGGACTCTGATTTAATGTTCTCTGCTCTTTATACTGAGCCTCAGAGAACTCCTACTTGAAGTTGCAGACTAAGCAAGCTAGATCAATACAGACTTGTGTTGGTCCATGCTGATGGGTCTCAACTCACACTGATTTTTTCCTTCCATACTTTCCACAGTAATTTACTACAGATCTGTTCCTTTCTCTTCATGGTTTCATTTCTGAATTATTTGTGTAATCAATGGATGACCAATCTCTTATGATGTTGTTTCTCATCTCTTATCTCAAAGAAGAAAGTTTATTTCCTTCATAATCAAACTCTATCTGGATTTGGATCACTTTGCCTTCTTCTTGTCCAGAATTTCACTTCTATAATTATATGTAAATAAGCTTTCATTCTCTAGTATTTTTAGCCTTGCACTGTTCATGGTCTCCTTCCCTTTTATACAACAACAACAACAACAACAACAATAACAAAAAACAACAATTCAACTTTATGTTACCAATCTAGTTGCCATTTATAATATCTGTCAATGTCTTCTCGATTTTCCAGTTTGTTGGAGTATGTTTCCAAAATAATTTCTTATAATTCTCTGGATTTCAGATGTGCCTGTGATGATATCTTTTTCTTCTCTAATTTTGTCGATTTGGGTTTTCTTTTTCTTTTGGTTAGTTTGGCTAAGGATTTATCTTGCTTATCTTTTCAAAGAACTAACATGTTGCATGGATCTTTTGTATTGTTTACATATTGTCAATTTCATCTCTGATCTTAATTATTTCCTGTCTTCTCCTGATTTTGGAATTAGTTTGTTTTTGCTTTTCTATGGCCTTGAGGTGTAACATTAGATTATTTATTTAGATTCTTTCCATTTTTATGTAGGCAGGAAATGCTATAACTTTCTTCTTGGAACTTCCTTCACATTGTCCCAGAGATTTTGATATGTTGTATCTCTGCTTTCATTTGTTTCTAAGAATTTTTCAATTTCTCCCCTGATTTATGACTCATTCCTCATTTGAAAGTATATTATTTAATCTCCAGGCATTAAAATAGTTTAAAATAGTTTGTTTGTTATTGATTTCTAATTTCATTCCTTTATGATCTGAAAGGATGCATGGAATTCTCTTCTTTTGTATTTCCTAAGACTTGCTTTGTATCCCAAAATATAGTCTATTGTACAGAAGGTTCTTTGTGTGTCTGAGAAGAAAGGAAATTAAGAGTCTTGATGGATGAAATATTCTATAGATATGTTAGGTCAATTTTATTAATGGAAATTTTTAGTTCTGAAGAGTCTTTAGTTTAGTTTGTGTCCTTGGTGAGGGAGGTATGCTGAACTCATCCAGTATTATTGTATCAGTATCTAACTGATTCTTTATATTGAGTACAGTTTTTTTACATTCTTAGGTGCACTGACATTTGGGACATAAATATTTACAATCATTATTTCTTGTTGTTGGATAATTCCCTTAACCAGTATAAAGTGATCTTCTTTGTCTCTTATAATTAATACTGGCATGGAGTCTAATTTGTCAGATATGAGAGTATCTACCCCTGCTTGGTTTTGGTCTCTGCATGGAAAATCTTTTTGCATCCATCCTTTCACCTTCAACCTATGGATATCTTTGCCTGTAAGGTGAGTCTCTTATAAGCAACATATGGTTGGAACTTGTTTATAAAATTAATTTTGCCAATCTGTCTTTTGATTGGACAGTTTTAAGACTGTTTACATTCAGTGTTGTTATAGAGAGATGATAATATTTTTGGATTCATTTTGACATAATTATAAAAGCATAGAATATAGTTTGCTCTAATTCAGTGCCCAGAACTTCCTCATTATTTTCTCCCCACACTCCCCCCATTCCCTTCCCTCTACTTTACTAATTTTTCTATTTACATATATATATATGTTTTAATTAGTGCCTTGTGAACACATATAAATGTAACTTGCACTGTGGTATATTCAAATAAGTATGCAGTAAAGTGAGGTCAAATTCATCCCACTGTTCTTCTCTTATTATATCCCTCCTCCCTCCATCCCGTTCTTTGATTCCATGATCTTTCTGTTATTTTGAAGGAATCCTCTCTTTTTTTACCCTTTTATTTTGGACAACAATATGTGTATAAGAGAAAACGTGAAATCATTGACTTTTTGGGTCTGGCTTATTTCACTTAGCATGATGGCCATCAGTTTTATCCACTTACTGGCAAATGCCATTATTTCGTTCTTCCTTATGGCTGAGTAATACTCTACTGTGTGTGTGTGTGTGTGTGTGTGTGTGTGTGTGTATTCATCCATTTTCTTTATCCATTCATCTATTGATGGGCAACTAGGTTGGTTCCTTAGCTTACCTACTGTGAATGTTGCTACTATAAACATTGATGTGGCTGCATGCCTATAGAAAGCTGACTTTAGATCTTTTGGATATATGTTGAGGAATGGGACAGCTAGGTCATATGGTAGTTCCATTCCTAGTATTTTAAGGAATCTCCATACTGCATTCCAGAGTGGTTACACTAATTTGCTGCCCCACCAACAATGTATAAATATTCCTTTTTGCTTACATCCTCACCAACACTTATTATTATTCATATTCTTGATATTTGCCACTCTGATTGGAATGAGATAAAATATCAATATACTTTGATTTTTTCTCTCATTGCTAGAGATGTTGAACATTTTAAAATAAATTCATTGGCCATTTATATTTTTTCTTTTGAGAAGTGTCTATTCAGTTTTTTTGTCCATTTTTAATTGGGTTATTTGTATTTGGGATGTTAAGTTTTTTGAGTTCTTTATTGTCTGAATATTAATGCCCTACCTGAGAAGCAGGTGGCCAAAATGTTCTCTCATTCAATAGGCTCTAGAGACATAATTTTTGACATAATGCTTAATTCAGAATTGATTCTCCTTTAACTAACATTATTTTAGTGAGATTCATTCATTAACTGGCTTTGATATTTATTTTTCATTTCTTTTGTGTGAAATATTTCATTGAGGATATTGTATAGTACTAACTTAGTAGTTACAAATTTTGTTGGTTTCTGCTAATCATGGAAAGTTTTTATTTCATTTTAAATTCTGAAGGATAGTTGTGCTGGATATAGACATCTTCATTGGCAGTTGTTATCTTCGTATGTATTATTTGAAGCCCTCTTGCCTTTCAGGGTCTGTGCTGAGAAATTAGTAGAAATTCTAATTGGCTTACCTCTAAATGTGACCTGTCTACAGAATAGAGGACACAGAGACAAACCCAAATAAGTACAGGTAACTCATACTTGACAAAGGAGGCAAAAACATACAATGGAGAAAAGACAGCCTCTTCAACAAATGGTGCTGGGAAAACTGGAAATCCATATGCAGCAAAATGAAACTAAACCCATATCTCTCACCCTGTACAAAACTCAACTCAAAGTGGATCAAGGACCTAGAAATCAGACCAGAGACTCTGCACCTAATAGAAGAGAAAATAGGTCCAAATCTTCATCATGTTGGCCTAGGACCAGATTTCCTTAACATGACTCCCAAAGCACAAGAAATAAAAGCATGAATAAATGATTGGGATAGAGTCAAACTAAAAAGCTTCTTCTCAGCAATGTGAAGAGAGAGCCTTCAGAGTGGGAGAAAATCTTTGCCACACACACTTCGGACAGAGCACTAATCTCCAGAATCTACCAAGTACTCAAAAATCTTTACACCACGAACACCAATAACCCAATCAATAAATGGGCCAAGGAAATGAACAGACACTTTACAGAGGAAGATCTACAAGCAATCAACAGATTTATGAAAAAATGTTCAACATCACTCGTTATAAGAGAAATGCAAATCAAAACCACCTTAAGATTTCATCTTACCCCAATTAGAATGTCTTTTATCAAGAACACAGGCAACAACAGGTGTTGGCGAGGATGTGGGGAAAAGGGTACACTCTTACATTGCTGGTGGGAGTGCAAGTTGGTACAGCCACTCTGGAAAGCAGTGTGGAGATTCCTTAGAAAACTTGGAATGGATCCACCATTTGACCCTGCTATCCCACTCCTTGGCTTATACCCAAAGGACTTAAAATCAGATTGCCTCAGTGATGCAGCCACATCAATGTTCATAGCTGCTCAATTCACAATAGCTAGATTATGGAATCAACCTAGATGCCCTTCAGTAGATGAATGGATAAAGAAACTGTGGTATATATACACAATGGAATATTACTCAGCTATAAGGAAGAATAAAATTATGACATTTGTAGGTAAATGGATGATGTTGGAAACTGTTATGCTAAGTGAGATCAGCCAATCCCATAAATCCAAAAGCCGAATGGTCTCTCTGATAAATGAATGATGATG